>CAJNDS010002414.1:37500-237500 GCA_905221605.1 Symbiodinium natans
GGGTTTAGGGTTTAGGGTTTAGGGTTTAGGGTTTAGGGTTTAGGGTGGAACTGTGGCAGTTTATGGTTCATAGAGGTTAAAAGAAAGCAGTTTTGCCACTTGTCAGCCATTGAGTGCAGAACGGTGGCCACGCCGGATGCTGACGCAGAAGCTTGTTGCCTGCTACGTATACTGAACTCTTTCCACGATCACTGCGCCCTAAACCCTAAACCCTAAACCCTAGACCCTATACCTTAAACCTAAACCCTAAGCAGAGTAAGAGTCAGTAAGCCCTGCGCTCAGCAATGCCGATGCAGCAGCGACCAGTGATGGCCTCGAGGTTTGTGATGGCGCGAAGCCGAAGAAGTGCAGAAAAAGCAGCTGCTGAGCTCCAGTCACGTATTGAACCATGTGAACTTCCAGCAAGCAGAGCTCAGCCAAGTATTGCATCAAGTGTGCATGCTCCTGGTGCACAAGAGAGCCCCTCAAGCATAGCAACCCTTGACGCTGGATGCACTTGGATGCGCTCCTCGCTGCATTTGTTGGCACGCTGGTAGCGGTCCAGGAAATGGGCTGCTGTGGGACCTCGGAGGCTCTGCCCAGGTTCTCCGACCCCCACAGCTAGAATAGTATAAGATAAGTATAAGCGTAAAGTTTGGGATCCTGATTCTAACAGCCTACTAAGGACTGTTAGTATAAGGAGGAACATCCCCATGTCGAGAGGAGAACACAAGGCCCCCAAAAACACTGAAAAGGCCTAGGGAGTTGCAAGGATGTAGATTCCGGTGGCTCCAAGGAGGGATCAAAGGGTATTTCCCAAAATGGGGAGTACCCTCTTTATACCCCAAAACCCCAACTACACGAAAATCCCTCAAGAGAAGCCCCCTCAAAGGGGTACCCCCTATTTTCGGAAACCCCCCCATAGCATTGCCTGGCTGAGGAGTGGGCCGCAAAGCTCAAAGTTGAGAGTGGAGAGGATGGACACCTTGGTCGCTGAAGCCCTCACAATGAACATCGAGTTTTAGGGTTTAGGGTTTAGGGTTTCGGGTTTATAGGGTTTATAGGGTTTATAGGGTTTATAGGGTTTATAGGGTTTATAGGGTTTCGGGCGCCCCCCCACTAGACGACGACCTCCATTCTCAGGATGTCGTCCTTGGTGTACGCATTGTCCGTTATGTACACGAAGTCCTTAACCTCTGGTGGGTAGATCTCCTGCCAGGAGCAAACTGTGTGAACAGCTCGGGCTGCAATTTGGGACGGTCTCAAAAATTCATCCGCAGAGATTCGCAGCCTCAAACTTCGAGGCGATCAGGAGCGCTGTCACGCCGCAAAGCTGAAGCTTCTTTCGCGCCACTTGCCTTCCCATCTGGGATTCACTACACCACTTAGTAGCACATGTCCGAATTGCAGCATGCAGCGCGCCCCTAGCCCCTAGCTCACACAGCTGGAACGTCAGAAAGCGTGCCTCATGGACAGGTATCTGTCTATGACATTCACCGCCATAAACAATGTTTCTGGCTTCAGCCTGTACTTCATGTGAACCTGCAAACAAGCGAGCACTAGCGTGCCAAACAGTCCTCGATGCATCCTGCAGGGCATCCGCCTCGACCAGCCAGTCTACGAGAATCGCCCTCATCTTTGTGTTGATCTCTCGCTGCTCGGCTAGAAAATGGCACCTTCAGCAATGCCGCAAGGCTCCCTTGCTGCTACAGACGCAATCCTCATACCCGTGACTTAGTAACCAGGTCTTCGTCCTGTCTGGGCCTGGGTTGGAACGATCTTTCCATGGAGAACATTCGCTCAAATATGTCTTTGGAGTACTCCGACACCTGCTGCGGGTCCTCGTCACGGCTTGCGTTGAATCAGCTATCGAGGGCATCTTCCGATCCCCGTCCTCTTCCTCCTCCATGACAACGTCCTGGCGAAAGCTGCCATAGCCGTGCGAACAACAGTACCACTACATGCAGTGACGAGGCTGCGTCCATGTGATCGCCGGACACCGGAATGACAAAGCGGGAGTTCTCTCTGACCCAGGCCTTAATGAACAGCATTTGCAACGTTTGCGAAACGACTTGAGCAAGCCAATGCAGGCTTGGGCACCCCGGCCACTGTCGTGTTGCCAGGCCCGAAAGCCTGGCTCTCATCGTATGCTCTTGGCCTCCACGGCGGTTTTACAGCGTTCCACGGTGCAGCTATGTGCATCAAACGTGCCTCGCAGGTGCGAACGCCGGCTTGTCCACTTTGACGGCATATCCTGAGAGAAGCAGGACGTGGCGAACTCCTCAAACCCTAAACCCTGAAGTCTACTAGAGGCGAGCCTGTGTTGGTGATGTCTCCAAGGACCGCCGCGTTGCGCCTCAAAGGTTGCTGCACCTCAGCAAGTCAAGAGAACACCTATAGGTTCTAAACACCTATTTTACAGGAGCTTCAGTCGTCAAACCTCAGGTTGGCGCCTGAGGTTGCGGTCCCGGGACGATTGAGAGATTCGGCATTGCCATTGCCATTGTCCGCTTGTGTTGGCCGAAGGTATCCAGACGCGCCATCGCTGCAACTGAAGCAGCCCTGGCTTCTCAAGGCACTTCTCACAGCAAGAATTCTACGAGGAGGTGGCTTCGGAAATATCTTCAGATGACTGGTTGAAATTGGTGGCACGAGAATTGGTTTGAGGTGTCGCTGGGAAGTCTGCCAACTCATCAACGCGTCTGTGCAGGCCCGGGGCACTGATCCAGACCGGGTGCGTGGAACATGCATATCTGAATCTCGCAGCTGTTACCGCACCAAACAAGCATCGAAGACCATCGAACCAAGGTGCAAGCAACCGGGCTCCCTTTCGTCGCTAATGTCTGTCTCGACGGGTAGGATTCCTGTGCCAGGACTGAACTGTGCCTGCACAGACTTGCAGGCTCCGTCAGGCACAGAATTAGGCTATTTACAGGTGGCCGCATGGGATCACAGCAGTCGCATGAAGCTTGCTGAGCAAAAGCACGTACGAGCACATGTCTAGAAGATTCATTCTAGTGTGTTGACGTCCGTAAACCACAGAGGCCAAGTAGCAGGCTTAGTTGCAGTCATTGAAAGATTCGCGAGTGCGCTGACAAAGATTCAGATGATCCAGGCGCAAGAAAAACAAATGGGCACAGCCGCTATTCTCCACCGAATGATGGCCGCAGACGGCTTTGCAGAGCCGAAACGCTCTGTTTAAAGGTCCCAGACTTCAAGGCTCGCAAGTTACCATAAGCTGCTTCACAGGAACTCCCTAAACCTTAAGTCTAAAGCCTATGCCAGCTCTCTAGGCCGTGCCCTTGGGGTGTGCAATGGTGTGCAGATTCTGGCACCTGCAAAGGTGCTCCGCAGGGAAGAAACAAAATGAGGGAGCTCAACCCCCAGAGGTTTGCAACTGCTCCCAAAATCTGCGCTTCGCAATGATGGCAGGTGGCAGCTGTGAGCAGAACTATGTACAAGCATCGACCTGCGTTCCCGAGCTCGAGACTCGGTGTTCACACTTTCTTCCAGCTTCAGAAACGCAAGACAAAAGGTCCTAGTAAGCAGACACATCGAATATGACATCCATGTGCGTTGATCAGCTGACGGCTCAGAAGAAATGCATGGCCTAGGCTGCCAACTCTACTGTGAACGGACTCTCCACCTCATGTGGAGCAACTTCTGGCTTTGTTTTTGGTGGGTGGGGGGGGGAGGGGCCCTAATCCCTACCTAAACCCAGCACGCAGGCCCCTTCGACGGTTCAAACATGCGCGCCCCCACTTCCCATAAGATGCCGACCTTTGCCAGCCTTAGCCCTCGATGGACCACCTGGTTCTTGTGGGCTTTGGGTTGTGGGCTTGGGGGGGTGTAGGAGTGGGCTTAGGGTTTAGGCAAGCCTTTTGGCTCCCCCTTTGCTACCTTTTCGGAATCCTTCTACACGCTCCCGTATCAAACCTTCTCAAGGCCTTAGCAGGCACGACTGACAGGACCCGGGGACTGGGAGTTTCTGGTGGGACCCCGCCGGACCCTGATATGCTTCTATGGTGGCACGATGTGGCGCATGGCGAGCATCGAATGTTCTCGAAACAGTTTAAGCCAATGGGCCCTCAGTCGGGAATGGCGCGGCAGCACCACAAGCTTCCATGGCCGACACGCATTCGGAACACGCAAAAAAAGGGCTTTTCCATATGGGCACTGAAGAAACTGCAGCCTCACAGGTTCGTGAAAGGCGACTGCCGAGGCGGCGCACGGGCACAAGTTGCTCTTTTTCGCAGTGTTAAAACCAGAAAAACTTCCCGAAACCGAGGTCTGCGCAAACAAGCACGTCATGGCCCAAAAAAATTACCCCGGCCCCGAAAGGCGGGCAAACAGACACGTTTTCTGGATGTGCTGTGTGACTGTGTGATGTGAATTTCGTGAGTGCATTCAGGAGTGTGTGTGTGTGTGTGTGTGTGTTCTTGGACCGCGCATGTTTGCAAACTCATCGTTTTGGATATACACTTTTGAAACATGCATCCTGGAACTCAATTGGCCGTGCAATCTTGGAACATCCATTTTTGCACGCTTTACATTGTTGCACATGCGCTCTTGGACGGTGCAGCTTTAGATCCAATATGAAGATGTGCATGTTTTGATACTCTGAAGATGCAAGGTGTTAACCATCATTGGTTAGGCATGGGCAGGAGAACTACTACATGCCCCTCGGCATGACCAGGTACGAGTAGTGACGAGTTGTTCTCGGTCTTCTCAAGGCATATATACAGCTCTGATCAGCTCTGTGCATGCACGGGTCATGCGGCTCATGTTATCCATGATCTTCGGCCAACCACAGACCATGCATGTGGACTGGTGGTGCCTGCTGAGTCCGTCATCCTCGGCCCCTGAGGCAGCGGCAACAGCAAGAGTGCTCTACATGTGGCTGCGTGTCATGAGGAGACTTATCTTCATGCGAGCTCTCAAACTGCACGGTCTTAGGCACAGAAGGGACAGCCGCGGCTAAACTCCTGGCACAGTTCCAAACCCTAAAAACCTGCAGTTTCACGCTTCTGCCTTCATGACTTTGGAAGTTCTCCTGTTTCTTTGGCACCTGCCGGCCAGGTGTGCTCAACTGTGAGCAAGGTGCAGCAATCGAGTCACTAGAGCTGATGCGCATTGGCCACATGGCATGTTTCCCAACTCGGGGTATCCCTTAAATACCCCAAATAGAGTATGATAATAGTATGATCCCCTTCATAGGGATTCCCCCCCCCCCCCCCCCAAAAAAAAAAAACAAAAAGGTACTCTCGTTCTCTATGTTGGGGAAACCACCACATGAAGAGGGCGGGCAGCGCACATCAGTGTCTGCTTTTTGTCACTTGGGCGCGTAAGGCGTGGCCGTGGCAAGGTGACGAGCTGTCCCGACCTGTCACACTGGCATGGACAGTAGCAGAACGCTGTTTACAGATTAGGGTTCTTAGTATAGGGAATGTGGGAATCAGGTACCTTGTATCCTCCAACATATACCCTTTAAGTATTATAGGGCAATTGCCTCATTTGCGCGAGGTGTTGGTCATGTGGTCCTGCTATAGATGGTCATGGATGCCTCCGGTTGTCAGCTTGATTCCTACACACTGGTAAACTCACGACGGGTTCAGGGTTTAGGGTTTAGTGTTTAGGGTTTAGGGTTTAGGGGATGCAGAAGCAGGTTGCCTGGAGCCAGTAGGCAGCTGCAGCGTTGCTGGCCAGTGAGCCGGTCAAGACCTAGACGCAGTCGTCACGTCTCCAAAGCTCCAAGAGCCAAGAAAAGTGGTCCATGCCTCTGGCGTGGGATAGCTTGGGATGGCACCACCTGTCTCAGGGAAGCAGGTAGGGATGCGTCGGCAACGATGTCGATGTGAACCTGTCTGAGACAAGTCTGAGACAAGCACAATGACTTGCAAAACGGCATCTCATTTTTTTTGCTTCTGCATCGATGGGTTTGGAGTCGGTGCTAGTTTGTCGGAAACCAAAGTGGGAACCAAACTCTTTAGGGTGACAGACATATCTTTTTCGAACTTTGGCACGTTTCTGATGGAAGACACACACACACAATGCAAGGCTTGCGCGACAAACGTGTGCAGTAAGACGCCTCTGGAAAGTGAAAGCCTGCAAAGCTTTGGCGCAACTGTACAGAGCTAGCCAGGTTGTTTGTTGCTCCCAGAAGGACACCCCAAAGCTAGAAACACCCTGACTCATCTAAGCCTGGTGTTGACGCCTTCACGAGGTTTTGTTTCGCAGTCACATCGTTCTTAACACACTTGCATCCTTTGTTCTCTTCGTGCCACAACGTCAGCGCTGTTTACATCTTTTAACTTTTTCTTGCTGCCGGTTTTGCGTGGGCGAATTTTTCCTCTCATGCCTTCAGGGTGTGCTCAAAACGGAAATCACTTGAGGCTGAGAGGAGCGGCTATTGGCTTTCGAGCCTGGCATCTCTGTGCTAGCTCCTGCATGTGACCGCCAGGAACAAGCCTCAGCCATGCATGGCAATGCATTCCCGCAGGATGTCGCATCTAGGTCGGGCGAGGCCAACGATCTCTCTCCCAAGCATCTTAACATTTTTGTGTGTTCCTACTACATTATATTGTCAAATATGATTGCTATAAGCTATATTATATTGCTATATTACCATCACTTCCTGGTTCTTCGCCTGGCGTGCTGAGATGTGGACGTGGAGAAGAGAATGTCACTGGCTAGGAGGACGGACAGTGTGCCCCGCAAGTGGCCTAAGCCGCGAGACTCACAGCCAGGGTGGCTGCTTTCCTGCTTCAATGGACATCTACACGACTCAGCTCCTCGCCGATGGATGAACTGTTCTGCAACAGTGCCTGCATCGAATTGCAGGAGAAGTGTCTGGATTCTTGTAAGGGAAATAATTACGTAACCATACTCCAAAGGGGGGTTGCCCGAAAAGAGGGGTCCCTTTAAGGAATTCTGTTCTATTTGGGGTATAAAATGGGTACCCCTATTTTCGTAACCCCATATAGCCCTACATTCAAGTTCCTTAGCTTTTTGGGCACATCTGCAATCAGCCTCACGAGCCTCCTGCTAAGTCGACAAGTACCAGTCAGCACTGGTCAAATCATGCAAAGGGAACGGGGAAAAGTTGCTGTTGGGACATCACGTCACAGGCCAGGAGATATGCCATCCCAGCATGGAACAATAGAAGCGAGCGGCTTAACTTTGACACAGCGGTCTAAGGAAGCTATGTCACCAGAGACTCGAAGAACCCAAGCCAAGACCTTAGAATGATTGTTAAACTGTCTCGAACAAGTGAGTCCGGACTGATTTCCGAACCCGAATGACTTCATGTGTCTAATACCTACAATGTGTTCAGCAGCGACACCATGTTTGGCCAAAATTTGTAGAAAGACATCTTTGAATCTGCGAACAAATATTCAAACAGTCATCTCGTGATCACATATCCCTGCAAACAGGCCATATGTCGCCACAAATTCAACTGCGAGGGCCACCCACGTGGTCCTATCCAGTGTATGCTTAGTCCCCCACTTCCATCGGCCATCAGTAATAAAGGCGGAAAAAGCCGAAAGCGCATCATTGGAGATAGGAGCCCTCTTAATTTTAACAATGCCACAGTGCACCTGTTGAAGGGGAGGACTAAGAATACCGTTGAAAAAGACCACTCTTCGGAAGGCTGGATGGAGCGACCACAACCTCTCAGAGATCGAACTGTCGAAATTTTGCTGACGTGTAACCGCATTTAAGAACACTTGCTCCAACCTGCCGACATGCATAACGCAACAGGACTGTCTGCAGTTTGGTTTGCTCTTGCCCGTTACACGCTTAGCAGGGCGACAGGTACACGTACACGATAACTTCGCATTGCTGAAAGGTTGCAAGGCCCTATCATTACAAAGATCGGGGGCAATATCAAACTGCGACATATCTTTTCGCGCAAGCAAGGTTGCCACAGCATGCGTTTGAATGTCGACTGCTCGATATATGAAAGGCTTGAGCTCCTGCAGGTTTGCCAAGAAAGCTTCACGGGCTTTTTGTTTGGCACTTCTATCAGCAAGAGCATTACCACGCGTCAAGTGCGAAGGTTGCCCCGTGTATCCACTTGGCACATGAGCTTTCACCTTGATGAACTTGATATCGCAATCAAGCCTTTTGTGAACCTCATCAAGAAACGCGGCCCACAAGTCAAAATTATCGTAGTTTAGAATATCCTCGCGTCGATATCCATGTTTCTTGAGAGAGGTTGCCCTATTAACAACAGCTGCACAGTCGCTGACAAGCGTAACCGGCCCACAAGTGAGTTTCAGCGCCAACACAGCTGCATATAGCTCAGCACGTTGAGATGTGAGATCTCTTCCAGGAAGAGTCACCGCGATGTCCAACTTATCTGGAATTACAACGGCACAAGCGGCGGCACGTAAAGCTGCCCAGTTTTCATGGTAAGCAGATCCATCCAGAAAAATCGGCTCATCCACTGTGAAGGTCTCTGATATCTCCGGAAACTGAAGCAAAGAGTCATGGAACCTGCCTACTTTGTAGACTTCATGGGGGGCGAAAAACACTCCAGCAGTCCACGAAACTGCATCTTCATGACCCCTGATAGGTCTGGTGTTCGCATATAACGGGCACTCCATGAACAGGTGCTGATGAGTTTCAGCGCATTCTTTGCACCAGCATTCATCTGTGTGGGCCATGTCTGCTGCTTTGAGTCGTGGTCCTGTAAACACACCACCTGTCATAAGCAAGTCCAAAATGGCGCGGGTGTGGGCATGATTTGAAGGCAGTCGTTGTAGGAAGGGCTTTAAGAACTCAAAGTCCTTGTCGGCTCGAAAATCTGAGTCTGCAAGAAATCTGGTCAAGAATATGTCAATATCTGAGATGTTTGATGAAAGTTGGCAGTCATGCCGACATGATACTTTTCGAAGAAGATACGTCCGGACTGCAACTCCGAGCTCATCCTTGAAGTGTTGAGAGCTTCCCGCTGCTAAGCAGATTTCTCCGCGCTGCGGGGTAAGGACAACAAAGTTTTCCGCATCAAGAATGGACCATTGCAGTTCCTGACATAGAAAGGCAAAGACGGCTGCTACACCATTGCTAGTCTGTTGCACTTTGCCGGCCAGACCCTGAGCATTAGCAAGAACCCGCACTGCAAGACCGGGGTGCTTCCGAATCATCTTTCTAAGCTTGCAAAATGAGTGCAGAGCCCACTTACCAAAAGGGTCGAGAAAGGGGTCAGCATGGGTAGCCATACTCAAAAAGGGGCACCGAACAGGGTTCTTCTTAAATAAACAAGCCACAACAGCTGAACGGACGCTATGCAGGGCGCGCGCGGAGGGAGCTTGTATTTCAGAACCGTAAACCCATTTAGAGTGAGCATTTGAATGTATGTGAATTTGCTTTTGCTGTTGGGTCAAGGGTAACACGGCAATCTTTCGCAGCATCTGGCATGCCTTTGCAGCTCGTTCGTTTTGGATAGAGACGCTGCCTTTGAGCCTGCAAGACTGAGTATAACCCAAGGACTTGACTGTTTTCTTACGGCGAAAGCTCTGACGGCCTACTTCTCTAAGAAAACGGTCAGCTTTGGCTTGGCGCTTCGTCAACAATGTCGTTTTTTCGGGGTTCAGGACTTGTCCAATACTCTGATCGAACTGCTCAACACAGCTTAAAGCATTAGCTAACTCACCTCTGTTGTTTTCAAGTTCCTTAGCAAGAGCCCTGGAGGTACGGGTAGGATTAGGGGGACCCTTGGGGACATAGACCCTCTGAATACGGTCCCTGTTTAAGAGAGCCAGAAGAGGGTTAAGAAGGTTTCCCGGTCCCCCTTATCCTAGCTAGGAGGAGTTGGGTCCAACTCTCGGCCTCCACCCCCGGTGCGGCATCAATGGCAGACATGACTGCAGCCTTCATGGCCTGGAGGTTCCATGGTTTAGGGGTTTAAGGTTTAGGGGTTTGGGGCTTAGGGTTTAGGGGTGGTTTAGGGGGTTAAGGGTGGTTTAGGGCTTAGGGGTTAAGGGGTTTAGGGTTTAGGGTTCCAGGTTTCATCTCTTTATCAAATGCATCGCCGAGGTCTTCTGTCTCTGAAAGGATCACAAAACAGGTGCCACTACCGTCTCTCTGACTCCGGCCTCATCAATGCCGGACGGTCTTGCCAGTCTGTCATGACTCATCCCTTTCCAAGGCTTGTTTGGTGAAGCAGGGGTTCATGCACAGGAATGCTGCCTCTTCATCCCCTAAACCCTAAACCCTACACCCTAAACCCTCCCGGCCTGAGCTTGCAAACATCTCTCTTTCCTGGCCTAGCCTGCTGTCAGGCAACTGACCGGCCAAAGAAGAGAGGTCGTTCGACTCCTGCTCCCAGGCTGTTGATCCTGCATGAGGAAGATAGATGAGAGAAAGTGAGAACAAAACCGACAGAGACGTGGGAGTGAGACAGGGGCGGAGCAAGTGCCAGATGGCAGGCGAGTCCTGCATCGTCGACTTGCTGGATGTCCTTGTAGTATGGCTGTTCCAGAACCGACGGCTGCAAAGGTTCCGTCTCGGGCCATTGTTGGCGTCGCAGGTCGGTGTGTTGACTCTGACGCATACCCGCATGCGTCTCATTGGCGAGTCTCGTCCCACCGACCGCCTGCTGGTCCTCAACAGGCCATGGGTCCCCTGCTTCGCCCTCCCTTCTGGGAGCTCTCTGCTCACCGACGCTTGCGTCGCCATTCTTGCGGGAGGGCTCCGGGGGCTCCAGAGGAGGCTGAGAAAATCGATTCCCAGCCTCGTGGTGTGGAGGTGCCCTCGCTTCCTGGCGCTGGAACTCAGAAGGCGCACGCAGAAAGACGCAAGTCCACTTGCCATATGGGGGGTTCGGGTGCCTTTTCGGGTTCCTGATTGAAAACGGAAGTTGGGGGTCCGCTATTTTCGTACACTTTCATTATGGCAAAACTGCTCCGCTCTGTGTGCCTGCGGCGCTGTCTCGCCTTGAAGACCTGATGGTTAGTAAGAGTGCCAAGACTTGACGCTGAAGATGAAGCGCAGCCACCGCTGGGTTGACTCGACAAAAAAACTGAGTCAACAGCTTCGTGGCCTGAGACTTGATGAAACGAGTTGACACAGAATTGACATGAAGCAGGCCTTCATGTGTACTGTGGCAAACTGTGGCCCGGCTAGGCCCGGCTAGGCCGCAGGCTGTGGGTCTCGCAGTAACCACGGTGATGGCTCTCTCGGCGGAGGAGGGTTGATGGGCGCATAACCCAAGCCCTGAACAGCAACAATGCACACCATATTTGCAAAGTGGCTCACGCCACGGCAGGCTGAGACAGACACACTTTGAACGCCCTACGGAATGCCTCTCGGATTTCTCGCCTCGCTCGACCATCCTTGCCTCGAGGAGCAACTTGAGGGCAGTTTTTCGGGTTTAGGGAGTTTACGGTTTAGGCTTTATAGGAGGGGTTGAGGAAGGAATCACATGGGAGTTCACGAAAATAAGGAGTGCCAAATATAGAATTCCACATAGTAGGATTCCCTGATCATAAGGACCCCCAATAAGGTGCCCCCTAATTTTGGAAACCACCACATTCTCAGGATGCGGCCGACGATCTCACCGTCAATGCTCTTTGCCACAACAATGCCCTCGATGTGCGCGCGGTCCGTCTTGGACATGAAGTCCTTGCAGGTGGCCAATCTGGCAAAGACTCCGACACTTGCACAAAAATCTAGGCACTGCGCCGCAGCCTGAATCGCTTGGATGCGGGATGCGATGGGCCCCGCAATCAGCAGCATGGCTTCTCCCTTCAGTTTGTCAACTTGAAAAAATTGGCAAACATTGGCGTCGGCTGAGAATCTGTCGGGAACAGCCGTTGCTGTCGAAACTGAGCTGCGCGCATCGCATGCTGGACCAGGCTCCCTCTCGACAACGCAGCTGTTGTATGCCGAAGCAACCTGCCCACAGAGGAGCAAACCATGAACCCCAAACCCTAAACCCTACACCCTAAACCCTAAACCACCCTAAACCTAAGCCCTAAACCCAAAACCCTATACTATATACCCTAAACCCTACACCCTACGAACCCTAACCCTAATGAAGAGCTCGCGGCAACACGTGGCAAGCATCGGCGCCAGCCTGCTCCATGATCGGTGGCACTGCAAGCACCTCCGGAATGCCGGCTCCCCTAGTTGCCGAGTACCCTGGGCCAACAAAGGTTAGCCTTTCAATTATGGTAGGATTATACATATATATATATACATACCCCAGAAGGGTCAAAGGTTACCTGCTCAGCTACTAAGGCCCAGTGCCAATTCGCCACAGTAAAATCCTATCAAACAAGAAGCTGGGGCTGCCACTTCAGGCACAATGATGCGCGTCTCTCTCGGTGCATTGCCCGGCATGCTGTCTGCTGTCCGCAGCACAACCTGCGGGCGAACGCTTGCGCAGATTCTGCTTTGCGGAAACCGTCACTTCCAAAAATCGGGCGCGAAAGGGTCGATGCCTGGATTCCCTCCAGCTTGCGCTCCAGGCGCCCTTGGCAGAAGCAAGGTTGCGCCATGTGGAGCTTAAGACTGCTTCAGCACATTGCAGCTCTCGTAGGCAAAACCAACCGATGACCCTCTGAGTCAGCTGCCACAGACTTCGATGAGCCGATCGCCCGGCTTCAACAGTGGAGTGGGCTCCTCCTCAGTTTGTTTGCGCTTTTTTCGCTGTCTCTCCACACTCCAGGAAATCTGCAGCGCACCTCGCGTATGACGTGAAGAAACGCGCCGCTGTTCTCTTGCATCTCACGAATGGTGCGGCCACCTTTGCCGATCAGCCATCCTGCGCAATGTTTAGCTATGGAAAAGCAGAACTGCTGAGCTCTGAACTAGTTTCAACAGGTTCTCAGCTTTGTGGCACATGGCTACATTGGCTGGCTTCAGAGATAAACAAGCTGGTTGCGATCTGGATATGACCCGTTCTGGTTCTTCAGAGCTGGAGCTGTTCGCTCGGTCATCCCGAATCTTTTGCCCAACGCCGCTTCTTCATAGTCTGATACAGCTGCTGCCTGAGAGACGTAGCCGTTGCGCACGTCACTCAGAACTGCCGTTCGCGGGCGCTTGGCCGCAGGACCGAAGCCACCACCGCCAGCAGTTTCGAAGACAAAGGTCTTGCCACTGCCTTCCCTTAAGGGTCCCTTCCCACAATGGCCAGGTCTACCACCATGCCTACCCTCTGGTCCATCAGCAGCAAAGGCTGAAATACAGCTGAGTGAGACGTCACCAGGGCAAGAAACCACGAGGCGCATCCCCAGGCCCCCACGAAAGCATCCAGCACCACCAGAGTCCTGGATAAGTGCCTTGCTTTTGAAGACAAGGCCAGCAAGCGACTGCTCTGTCACCTCTATCGGTGTTGACCTGAAGCCACTCGGAAAGATGGTAGAGCTGAGCCCATCCTGATCTACATGAGCACCGGTTCCCCCTGCTAAGATGTGGATGCCCGGGCTACCACCCGGAACTCGCCATTGCAAGCAGCACAGATGACCCGCGCTTCCGGCAGGAGGATGCGTGCCACATATGCCACCCTCCAGCTTCGCCCCTGCACCGAAGCATCCGTAAATCAGATCTGGCAAGCAGTAGGCGATGGTCGAGGCGTCTGCATATTGCTCGTCGCGCGGCATGTCCAAAAGAGACCCGGGCACCATGCTTATGTTGAAGATACTCAGAGATCCATGGTTCGCTGGAACGTCAGGACCGAACATGGTCAGGAACGCGAACTGGGCAAAGGCCCTGCAGCAGGCGGCCGAAGATCCCTTCACGGCCTCAGGGCTCGTAGCCGACAGCTCGCACTCCATGATACCCTTGGTCAGTGGATGCACACAGGCTGTGAGCTTCACCCGCTGCGCTGTGTCAGATGCAGTCTGGATAGTGATCTCCTGGTCGTAAGATGAGTTGGTTGCCAGATGCAGTTGACTCAGCTTCTTCAAGATTGCCACCTGTGAGACCTGTACGATGTAGTCACTGAGCTGTGGCAAAGTGATGCCCCACTCCTGGAGTAGGCTCTGCAAGCGTCGAATTCCCAATCCATTGCATGCAAGCAGCACAGAGGCTTCCTCTTTAAGAGAGGGATGCAAAGTTACCCCGTGCAGTGCTTCCTCCTTCATGGAAACAGCTAACGCGGAGTCCTGCGTCACTTCTGGCATATGGGCCGCACAGGCGATGAAGCCCTGAGCTTCAAACGGCGCGATTGTGACTATGGTTGATGGACACCCACGCACCACCTCAACCCATGAGTTGTCACTGCCGGCGATCACCTCTGTTCCAAGCCTCTCCGCCAGAACTTGGCTTAAGACGCCCACCAGACTCGGTGAAGATGTCTGACTGTGGGCGAGGAGACGTGCTCTCCCATCAAAGAGGGCACATGTCACAGCAAACGACTCCCTCAACAGTGGTGAGAAAGCTCCGCGCACGGCAAAATGTGCCAACTCCTCCAGAACCGACAGGAGACGTATCCAAGCCAACTCAAGCTGAATTCCCGTATGCTGGCTCGACATAGTCGGAACGCTCAGCATGTGACTGTCATGGGGAAGCCCTTCTGAGCGGATGCCAAGGTGGTCTCGACTTTGCAGTTGCAGGAACTTGTTCGCCAAGACCCAGCAGTCAAAGGACTCTGGGACAACCTAGTTCGTGATGGGGATAATATTTAAAACATATATTATATTCCCTATTAGGGCTTAAGTACCCTTAAAAAAATGCACAATGCTACCCAAACTATGCCAAAGCAACGGTAGTTGTGTACGCTTCGAGAATGATCGCCGGCCCAGCGACCACCTCACCGACCCCCAGGTCCTCGCGACGGTAGCTGGCGACGGGAAGGTGCTTGCCTTGCTGGCTGCAGTACACGGCTCTGCTGCCACTCCTCGGATGGCCCCCCCTTTTAAGAAAGCCCCTCTGAAAGATGTGTTTTTTGAGTAGGAGCCTCTTGAACCCAGAAGGGAATGCGGGTTTTTTGTTGCGTTAAAAAGCACTTAAAACCCTCTGAAAAATGTTCCTTATGATCCTCTTAAACCCAAAAATAGGGAAAATCTTAAACGTCCCAAGACCCGACCGAGACTCGGCTTTGCTTTGGATGCCGCGGGGTCCAACTCCCGGAGCATGGACGTCTCAGCAGCGTTGCGCTTCTTCTTGAGCCTGTCGCGTGGCCACGCGAGAGGATCTGCATCCGCCACCACCTCCAGGGCAAAGGAGCAAACTTCCACCTCGTGGCCGGGCAAGGGTAGGAATCCCAGTCGCTTGTAGGAAGCTTCAAAGTCCTGGCGCAGGATTTCTGCGTCCTGGGCCACCATGTCTTGGTTTCGTAGCTCGATGGCGACCTCATGGCCCTGGCCCACCTTGGAAGCCCAGGCAGGAAGTCATAAATAAGAGTACCCCTTTTTTGGGCAGTGGGTTACTTTACAAGGGAACCTGGAACCCAAGAAAAAGGCTAAAGGGACCACACCCTAAACCCCAAAACCCACCCTAAACCCCAAACCCTAAACCCCAAACCCTAAGCCCTAAACCCTAAACCCTAAACCCCAAACCCTCAAGCCCCCCAAGCCGCATAGCGAGCGTACGCCCGGCGCAGTTCCTTGGGTGGCCTCCCAGGCTTCCACCTCGCAGCTCCGGCTGCGACCACTGAGACCGTTCCTAGCTGGCATGAATAAAACCCGGCGGGTTTGGGGTTTAGGGTTTAGGGTTTAGGGTTTAGGGTTTAGGGTTTAGGGAAAGAATAACATACTCCTCGATATGATCGTCCGAAAAGCCCAAGAATTGCAAAGGGACATACATACACGGATATAGATATACACATATGCATGATATCTGATCCTCTTATGCCTGATTAATAAGTGGGGAGAAGGTGAACTAATAACGAATATCCCAAGTATAGGAGCTTGCTCCGAGGTGCGGTGCCAGAGCTGGCGGAAGATCGCATTGACCTGGGAGTGGTCGAAGGCACTGAGCTTCATCCTGCAACTTTCCAGCGCCTCGAAAGCCAGCGGGGCAGAGAAGAACCCGATGGCGCTGCCCACGCTGGCGTCCGGAGGGATCAGGACGGTTCGGATCCGGAGCCTCTCAGCAAGATGTGCAGCTCTGAGAGGTGCGGCCCCACCATAGGCCACAAGCACATGCCTGTGCAGCTCAAGCCCGTGTTCTGCAGCATGCGCCCGTGCAGCTGTGGCCAAGGAGTCCTCCACGGCTTCTGACACATACTGTGCCAGTCTTTCGACGGGGGCGTGCTCCTCCTCCTTCGCCAGAGTCTGAATCGCAGTCCGAGCTGCACCAAGCTTCAAGTCCACCGCGCCGCCTGCAAGCGAACCTGCCTCGAGCCGGCCCAAAACCAGGTCAGCATCTGTGACCTGCAGGGCAAGAGAGTGCTACCGAAGAACAAGTCGGACACAAAATGCCCGAGTTCCTGCTGTGCTCGAGGCCCTTATTGGGTCGAAGCAAGATTTCAGCCAAATCTTGCCTTTGTCGGGGGGAAGAGGACTGATGCACATGTACAACCAGTGTCAGTATAGAACATAGTAAGAGCTTCGAAGACCCGTGGGAAGACAAGGTCCAAAGTCAATGAACGAAATAACGTCAGGATGCAGTACTACAGTAGAACACAGGGAAAGGCGCCGCACCAGTACGCAACACTTGAGGCGTCAGCCGCCGGTGCAAGCTAGCAGATGAAGCAACTGCGACTGGCCCGATAGCTTGCGGGTCCGGGCACTCTATTGCTAGCCATTCGCGACCGAGCCACAGTGGGAAGAACTCCACCGTGGTTGTAGCAAGCAGGACCCGGATTGGCCCCTGCTGATTGTGGTCCAACTTTCATCACGGCATCTCGTGAAGCGATGCTTCCTCCGCCTCCGCTAATTTCAACCAGATCCACGCAGGGAATTTGCAAGGGTAGCCCGGAGTGCTTCATGAAAAGCCGCGCTCGGTCCACCTCAAAAGCCCGCGTAACGGTGGCTCTTCCCTTGGAAATGGCACAGAGCTTCGCCGTCGTGCCACCCATGTCCAGCGACAGCACTTCTTGTGCCTTGGCCTCTCTAGCCACCTGGAGGTTTCCGCAATTAGGGGTACCTTGTGGTCCTTACTATAACGTGAATCCTACTATTTGGGGTCTATACTAGGGGTCCCGTATTTTCGTAAATCCCCACCTGCTCCGCCAGGACGGCGCCGCCCGCGGGCCCAGACTCGATCAAGCGAACGGGAAACAACGCTGCTGTGTCGGCATCCATGAGCCCACCACCCGATGTCATGATCAGCAAGGGACACAGAAAGCCGTGTTCCACCAGAAGGCCCTGTGCCTGCTTCAAGTACCGAGAGATCAAGGGCTGGACGTAGGCGTTTGCTGCTGCCGTGCTGAAGCGCTCATACTCGCGCATCTCAGGACTTACTGCACTGGAGGTGCAGAACCACACATCTGGCAGCAAGGGCCTCAGGACAGCCACCGCCCTTTCCTCATGCATGTTGTTCGCGTAGCTGTGAAGAAAGCACACGGCAATGCTTTCTACGCCAAGTGCTTGGAGATGTGGGGCCAGTGCTTCGAGCTCAGCTTCATCCAAGGCCTGGAGCTCCGTGCCGTCAGCAGAGTGGCGCTGGGAAGCTTCAAAAATCAGGGAGCGGGGTATCAGTGGTGCAGCTCTTGTGGCACCAAGGTTGTACCGATCGTATCGCCCACTCGTTCCTGTGTCCAAGACATCCCTGAAGCCTCTCGTAGTGATGATCGCCGCCTTGGCGCCCCTTCTCTCAAGCACAGCATTCGTGGCAAGTGTGGTGCCATGCAGAACCAGCCGAACCTGCTGTGGCTCGCGCCCTCCAGCTTTCACGGCCCGCAGCGCGGCATCCACCAAGCCGCTGGCAGGGCTTTGTAATGTTGTCAGTACCTTGACGGGATAGCGCTGCGTTTCTTCCTCTCCGTCTTCAAGCACTGCATCAGTGAAAGTCCCACCTGGTCAGGCAAGGGGCCTCACAACTGGCCCACCATACAAATGACCAGCAGTTGACGAACTACTGCGACATATTTAAGACTTACCATGGGCACAGGACAAGTCTCTCCTCTCCGAACAGTACATACAGTACGCGAAGCATGCACTGGCCACGCTCAAGAGACGCAAGCGCATGGCCTATGTCAATGGCGAGGCGGCAAACCAAACGTCCATCCCAGTGAGCAGCAGCAAGCGCACCGGAGCCGCCAGTCGACTGTTCCGACGGTTCCGGAACTTCGGGCTCAGGGATGCGATTCTTCAGAAGCGGTGTCCGATACACGCCGTCTTCTTTTTTGATCTCAATGCCACTCCCAGTGTTGTCCATGGCGGAAGCTTGCCAGTTAGGCTTCTTGGTATCGAGCCGAGCCCACCAAACACGCACCTCCCAAAACAAGATGCTCAGAGATGTGCCCTGACCCGAACTTTGGACCTTCGACGATGACACCGGCCCTGCGTTACGGTGGCCGCAAGGAGACACTGCCAAACTGACCCAGTGCGTCCTGCCAGCCCAGTATCGACGACGATCTTGGCCTGGCATCTGTGAGGGCAAATTTTTCGGAGCACTGTGCTGGCTCTGCCCATCCTTCGTTCGAAAGTTCTGCGTCGGGTCCATGCCATAGAAGAGGTTGTGGTCCACGGGCCTTGCTGGCAGCTGCTGGTTGTCACGGGTCGCATCGTTTTTGACATTGCACACTGGTGCACTCAGTATGCAGAGGCTGGAGCGGTAGCGCCACTTCGGGCAAGTGCGCTCCAGCACCCGCAGCCAGCTGAGCAGCAGCCTTGCACTGCAGTAGCAGTGCGAAACAACTTGTTGCACACTGACACCTGCAGTAGCACTGAGCCTTCTCTGGCCGGTACTTGAAATCTGCAGGCAGTAGCCTGCCACGATCGGCCATGTCCTGCATTGCAAATTGCAAAGCGCATGAGTCACTCCCTAACGACCAAGCGCAAGCAGAGGACACGCATATCTGCCAATTCAAAGTCGTCAGTCCAGGAGACTGGTGAATGCAAAATTGCGCTGCTTGCCCAGTCTCCTGCACAACCTTGTGGATGTTGGCCACTGCAGTTGTCACCTGCACCAATCACACGAAGAATGCCAATGGCGCAAACAAAAGCATCACAGCAGCGGCGTGGCTTCCGAGATCTCAGGCAATGCTGTCGAGCTCTTGTTTTGGCACGCGTGTGCTGCTGCCGGCTCTCATGCGGGAGCTAAAGAAGGCCTGTCTGCTCAGGTGCCTTGAGCACATCAGCTAGGCTGCGTAGCTCTATTTCTGTAAACTGTACAAGAGGCCTGCTACGTTCACAAGGTCTGTGACATCTGAGTTTCCATTTCCTCCTTGACTTGCTGAGCACGCGAGCGATCGCTTTCCAGGAGACCGTGCATTTTCTCCATCACCGATATTCCTGCGTTGAGCTTTGCTGCTGCGCAACGGGCTCGCTGCAAGACCTGCTCGTAGATCACGTCCTGGCTCATCAAGGAGTAGCATTCCCACGAGCCTTCAACGTCCATCCACATATCCCTCGCGTACACCCTCATATACAGGTGCACGATCTCCAGGGCCTTCGCCTGGGCCGCCGACCCACACAAGACCACAAGCGGTAGCCGACTCATGCGCGCCTCCAGCCGATGGAAGAGCTGGGCGTAGCGGCGGCAGGTCGACACACATGCTGACGTGTCAGGTGTCGTCCGAAGCTGAGACTGATGGGTGCATCCCACCTTGACACATTTCGTGGTAAATATCACGTGAAACAAACCTAAATCGGGTTTGGAGGGGCCGTCTGGCGGCACCCTTATGGCCTCCTGGCAGTCCCGTGTCAAGAGAGCTAACGCGGCAGGCATGCCTGCCAAGTGGATGCCTTGCCACTCCAACAAATAATTCTTGAACCAGCGCCACATGCAATGTGACTGGTTGGTAGGGGCTGAGACGCCGAGCTGAGCTCGCCTTCAACCTTGCACGGCTATATCGGCTGCACCCCCCTCCGGGGGGCCACCAGTAAACTGAGCTGCAGCAGAGCATGTCACAGCCCGCCCCACATGTCAGTCTCTGACCCTCCTAGACTGCAGACTGTGCCAAGCGACAATCGAAAGTGCCTGCGGTTTTGCCCCCATGACTTTAAATAGCAAGTGATGCTCAAATCCAAAGGCTGATGCCAAAAAAAACTTGTCAAGGGACGGGAACCCCCCATGTTGCGTCCATTAGCGCCGCCAGATGTATCCATTGCAGTTCATGTCTGTGATTGTCTGTGCTGACGATACCCTACAGATCTGCGACAGCTGAGGGCCCTGACCTTCCCGAGCACGCAACTTCACATGGCCGTGCCATGAAGGATCTATAGCTGCAGAAGAGGTCTTCTGTTAGCCTTATGCGATCCCCAAAAAAAGGTGGCTGCAAGTACTGGCGGGGGTTTTGATGGGTTTGGGCGCTTTGCTCATGTGCATACGACATGTTTCTTCTTGTTTTCCTCTAATTTCTGACCCCCTATAGATAGCATTTTCTTCTATTTTCTCCCTCCCCCCCCCCCCCCCCCACCCCCCGCCCCCCCCCCCAAACCCAGAAGAAGAAACTTTTCTCCAATTTGGCACTCCCCCCCCACCCCCCGAATATCGACACCAAGGGGGGGGTTATGGCTGCCCAAAGTAAGACAACTGGACACATGTCTCGGCGGGTAAGTCGTACCGCCAATCGCCTCCATGGTTGAGCAGCATTCGCTTCACGAGCCCGCCTTCACTGACCAACATGTTATGCTTGACGAGAATCTCCCGCCAAGGTGCCGTGTCGTTTCGTTCCTGCCGCACCTAGGATTCAGGGTTCATCCAAGCGGGTTGACTTCTGTGGGGGGTCGACGCCGGGTGGTGGGGGGGGAGTTCAACGCCTGTGGTGGGGGAGGGGTGGACTTCGGTGCAAGGCCGCAGAAGAGGTGGCGTGTCGAGCCTTGCCAGCCAGACGCCGGTGGCCTCATAGGATCTCCGGCCCTCAATCTCGCGTCTGGTTTTTCTTGGTAGGCGTGCGTTTCTTGGGCGGCTAAGGGTGCTAGGGCCTGACTGAAGACGCCTCTGACCTCCTTGTCGTCGCACGGTACGTCCATATACAAGAAGTAGATCGACAAGAGCCTAGCGG
This sequence comes from Symbiodinium natans, assembly GCA_905221605.1. Classification (NCBI taxonomy): domain Eukaryota; class Dinophyceae; order Suessiales; family Symbiodiniaceae; genus Symbiodinium; species Symbiodinium natans. Next base: position 58,547 of record CAJNDS010002414.1, read on the forward strand.
GGTTCCTATGGTGAGGTGCTCCTCCTCCACCGGAACCAGTGGTCCAGCACTTATGCCGTCTCAGCTTCCTTCGTCTTCTCTGCTGCTGCCTGCCTCGCCATCATCGCCTGGTCCAGCTTCTTGCTCAGGGCCTGGACCGCCCCCATCATATACGGGTCTGTGAAGGCCCTCGAGGATGACGAAGCTTCCGGTAAACTCGGCGGCGAGCACGCGAGCGCAGCCTGGAATCTTCTCTGCAAGGTCCCTGTAGACGGCTCGGGCGTCAACGTCGCTGGAAAACTCGCCCTCGGCTTCTTTGCAGGGGTCTCTACCACCACTGTCGATGGAAAGCTCGATGGACTGTCCTCGTCTACTTGCGTGGCCTCATCTTCTGGAAAGTCCAGGCTCCACGAAGCCATGATCTAATTACTAGCACGTATGACTCTCCGAATGTTGACGCTTCTTAGGCTCAACGTCCGATTGTGATTGCAAGCTTAGTGAGTTGCGGTGGCCTGAACACCCCAAGTCAACAACTGAGTCCTTCTAGTGGAGCTGATACTCCCTCCCCGTGGGCGGCGACACATCCATCAAGCACTCATCTGCATCCCTACATCTCATGTGATTGATGGATGCATTCTTTGATTTTCATTGCTGCTTCAAGATGCCAGTGCATGCTTTCAACTAGGTAGCTGTCGAACCGTGCGGGAACACTCCACCGCTGCGTGACGTCACATCGTGAAGGACGCGCCTGCTCTGCCGTCCCCTCCAAGCCTGCCCATCATCTCAGAACCGGAACTGTGTCTGAGCAACTACAAGAGCCTGGGCCATTAACAACAATACGCTGTTCTGTTGGAGACAGCTTCAGCCTAATGTGTGCTCATCGGCACAGCTGGGTGTTCATTGGCCCCCGGTCCTCGCCTATTGGCGTATCGGGCATGCCCATCACCTGGCGCTGCCGGTGTGGGTGCTTCGTTGGGATTTGTTACTTTGGCAGTTCTTGTTTTATTATCTTTTGACGACTAGGAACCCATGTTGCGTGCTGACGTTGATAGACGCCGGCTCAGTTGCCAAAAATGATCTCAACATGAAACGGCTGCTGAAGCATGCTTGAGCTGGCCACTGGGGCGCCAGCATTTTCCTTGCCAATGCTGATCTCGACACCAGTCCCCTCCAACACCTGTGTTGCTAGTTGCATCGCGCAGATCGGAAATGCAATGCCCTCATATTGGTGGTTCAGTTGTCACTTTGTTCGCACATTTCAAGTCTGTGGTCGCTCAGGAGAGTCTTAGCATCCGCGGTGTCTGATGACAAGCGAAGCGCATGTGCATCCGGTGCCGCCCGGGCCTCGGCAATAGTTGCTCCTTTGATTCCCACCTCAAACTTGTCAGATCACACTCTCAGCGACCGTGAGCCGACTGCACAACACAGTTTGAAGGGCATGGATGCGAGAGAACCAGCATCACGCACAGTCTGTCTTCCTAGAAGCGGCGGGCAAAGGCGCGCGCGATTACGGGAATAGCTGTTGCCGGGACGATGATGACGAAGAACCCAATCTCGCTGTCCAGAAGATCCTAGTGAGCTGAGCTTAGGCAGATGTGCGAGATTAACAATCACATCTACAGGATTCTGCAGGACTCCTTTTTCAGGCTGACTCTTTGTTATCCTCCCCTCCCATTTCCAGCGAGTGCCAGTCTCTCACAGGTCTCTCTCATAGTCTCCGGCAGAATGATAGGCATGGCGACTTCCTGAACAACTTTAAGCTCGGCGCCTGCAGCTTTCGGAGCTTTTGGACCTAAGATCGGTCCAATGCTTTCTCGATCACAAACGCCTGTGTGCTACTGCAAGAAACAAGCTTTCCTAAGCCGAGCGCGATTCCCAAGCAAGCGCGGGCTTTCTGCTCAGCCTCCGGCTCAACATGTGCGCTGGAACACAAGCTCAATCAGTATAGGGTTTAGGGTTTAGGGGTTAGGGTTTAGGGTTTGGGGTTTAGGGTTTAGGGTATCAATGGCACAACATCCGTGCATCAGCTCTCTGTATGTACACCAACGAATGCGCCATGAAACAGAAGCATGCCTTGTGACTCTGGACCGAGACCGGGTGCCCTTAAAGCTTCAGAGCTCTTGATCATGGTGGCCTATTTAAGGCCTTGTTCCAAAACTGATAAGAAGTCCATGTGTTGAAGGCCCTCTGGTCCCAGCCCAGGCCGGAACCCATCGGAGATCCCCGGATGACAGCTGCCGATACAGCATCTCGGGCCGCCCCACCCTCCAAGCCACAGCTCTAGCCCTGCTCTAGCCCTGCTGAAGAGGGCTCGGCGACTCTACATGGGGGAGTAGTGAGCAGCGTGCCTACACCTTATGCCATATGCCTTGCAAATCGGATACAAACGTTGCAATATCAGGTACAGCGGTTACTTGCCCAAGGGCCTGCCCACTGATGGTCACAATCCGATCGCTCAAGCGGCTCGGTGTATCTCGACTGCCAGAGACATCGATCAAAGCCCCTGTGTTGTCAGACCTGCGGGATCATCGGAGACTTGTTTTCGGTACTGCTTGCAAGCCCAGTAGAGGTGTTCCATCGTCTGCATAAATATGCTGACGGAGGCGCAGATTTGCCAAGATCTCGTTGTTGTTGTATGTGACAAAGTCGACAGCCTCAAAGGGCGATGCCAGCACTCGACATCTTAAGAGGCAATTTTGTTTCAACCCCATCAGACGGTCTTGAGTCTTGAGCCTCTTGAGGAAGGAGGCATCGCCATGGAACAGGGAAGTTCATGGCATCCCCTCCCTCATGATGGACTTTGAGAAATCTAAGCTAGAAGGTGCAATTACTTCCCAAACAGTTAGGGATGCACAACTCCGACTATTTGCGTGTTCTTCGTGCTTAGCAGCCAGGGCGTACGAAGGCAAGTGCCATGGTCCCTTCATGATAAGGGGACTCCTACCCAGATGGCTCTCATGGGGCTTGTGACTCGATGCTTGACGGAGCTGCCAGGTTCTTCGCAGCTCAACAATCGCACAACCGCCCTTGCAATCTGCAGTGGGTCAGCCTCCAGCGCCAGGTGCACACGACTCACCAAAGTTCAGCATGGCATACTCATGCTTCCAATCTGGCAGAAGGCCACCTCCTCCCAAGAACCAATGTCGCCAACCATTACGAAATCTGCCTCGCATCATCCACAGCTGCTGAAGGGCATGCGAACCGTTTGTTGCGCAGCCACGTTGACTTGCAGCATGGTTGCAACAAAGCACTATGCAAGTGCCCTCCTACAAATCACACAACTTGATATGATCTCTGTAGTGGCTGAGCACTTGCCTGTCGACGTGTAATAATCATGTCGTGCTTATGAAGCCTCGTCCAGTTCGCCAAAGGCTGACTGCACCTGCCAAGAGCTACACACAGCACACCGACACAACAGCATGACAGCTTCTTCCGAGAGCTTCATCGAGCTGCGATACAGCTGGCACAAGACTGAAGACATTGAAACCACGTTCCTGGCCTCCACCCACGCAGCTTGGCTTGTTGCACCATCTGTTCCTTCCAGTGCAGCCTGCGCATGCTGTGGTCTCATCTCAGGTAGCCTTGCCCTTGATCTGAAACCGTACCTAGTATGGTCGTACTCACGCCTTGCAATAGTAGAGGTTGGCAAAGAATGAAGCTCAGGCCTCGTCCTCCTCTTCCGAGAAGTCTGCACCCTCGCGACCCTCGCGGCCCTTGCAGCTGTGAAAACTCAGACAGTAAGAAGTTAGAACGCTTAATGTGCCAAAACAGCAGGGCATCCATGCCTGCTGAGGGTCTCCGTCGTTCGACACGTCCTCGCAACTCTCTTGTCCGCGTTTTGGTGGACGTGGCATAGAGTTGAACCCTTGAAGTTGCTCTGCCTTGTGCTGCCGAGTGTTGGGCTTAAGACCCCGCATCCTGCTCGTTCGCCACGTCCCGCGCTGGCTCAGACTGCTCCGGCTCTGGTTCTGACCTCGGTCTCATGGCATTTTCGCCACTCGGATGCTCGCACGACTCGACATCGCTCTTTTTCCCGACTTGTCAGCGTCTTTCTCAGAAGTGGCTCTGTACTCAGCCGAATGCTGACTCGGCTGCTCCTCAAAGGCCTACTGTGTGAAGTGCTTGTCAGTTTCTTCAATTCCTGCCTCTTCCTGCTCCATGCTGCTGCATGGTCGGTGCAGCACGTCTCCATGTTGACCTTCAGTCCTTTCACGATCTTGAGCCCGGTTCACGGGGTCGGAGCACTTGGCTCTTGCTTGCTTGTCCACAACCACAAGCATCTCTGCGACGGAAGATCGTGAGCAGACGCGAGCTGCCAGCTGCGCGGAACGGCTCAGCCAGCAACGTGTCGAAGCCAAGGCTGCAGCGTGAAGCCAGTTGCTGTTAGGGCAGAACCAAGAATCCACCAATGGAGGCCCGAACCATCTCCCGAGTGACCTGCAACTTAAGAGCTTGACATGCTCTCTGCGATGTGCTGGGGTTTACGCGCATTTTCTATGCTTGTTGCAGTCATGTTTCTTCACCATTTGTCAAGATCCGCCTCCCTGCCTATGTCGCATGCTTGGCAGCCCAAGAAGGCGCGGTCGGAATCGGAGGCTGTTCAGAGTTGCAGCTTCGCTGCTGCTTCGGTGTTTTCTTGACTGTACTAGTCATTGTACGCGCAACGTTGTTGGCGGGCGTCAGCTGTTTCTGTGGGGCGAACCGGCATATGAGTAAAATAAATATCAGAAATAAACCATCAAATAGTGTCTGCCAGCTGCGGGCCTTCCGGGTCCAGATGGGAGGCCACCATGACAGCTCCCAGCGACAGCACCATGATCACGCAGTAGGTTGGGCTGGCCCTGGCCATCAGCCACGTAGACAAAGTCATGGCCACGAGCACAAAGCGAAGCCTCAGCTTGGGGGCGGCCTGCATCATGTGCATATACGTACATGTATCAGTACGTATATATATATATATATATATATGCTACCCCCCCCCCAGCGACCTACCCTTTTTAGGCCTTTTTAGGCCTTTTTAACAAAAAATAACTAACAAGGCCCAAAAGTCGCGTAGTTAATCACCGGGTAATGAAGGACAGTTACTGGGACACCCACCTCACAGACCCCGATAAGCCAGCATTTGGAAGAATCTACATTTTGAATCTGAAGCGGACAATGCTGTTTTTAGATGTTTAGATCAGTGTTTTTCTATGCAAATTGTGCTTTTTAACGGGCAATTAATGTTTTGTTGAGCAACTAATTTATTTATACAATTGTGTTTGTACGAGGCAAAGTATTAATCAAATAGTGAAACATTTTTCTTGGTTCTATGCGAATTTAGCTACTAGAGTAATTATTAAGCAAAGAGCCCAATTTGACTCGAGTGAATACCATTTAAGGGAGCATACTCAACCAAGATACGAAATAGACACCATTCTCAACCAAAATATGGCAAAGTGTGGGTTTAAAGTGCAAATACTGTATTTATACAATTGTGCTTGTACTAGGCAAAGTATGCTCTCTGAAAAGTCCACTGAAATACCTTATGTTTACATATTCATGAATCGTTTTTATTTTTGAAATAATCATTTTATGCGAATTTAGCTACTAGAGTAATTATTAAGCAAATAGCCCAATTTGACTCAAGTGAATACCATTTAAAGGACCATACTCAACCAAAATACGAAATAAGCACCATATACAACCAACATATGGCAAAGTGTGGTTTAAAGGGCAAATAGTGCTTTGTTGAGCAACTAATGCATTGAAACAGTTGTGTTTATACCAGGCAAAGTATTATTGAAATACTATCTGCAAAGTCAAATGAAACACCTTATGTTTACATATTCATGAAACAATTTTTTTGAAGTATTCATTCTATGCGAAATTAACTACTAAAGGAATTCTTAAGCAAATAGCCCAATTTGACTCAAGTGAATACTATTTAAAGGACCATACTCAGTCAAATACGAAATAAACACTTGCGGAAATGGAAACGGTTCTACCTACATAACAATGAGACAAAGATTGCTGAAGTATTCACTAAAGACCACTTGTATACTATGTCTGAAAAGCACAATTTGCATAAGCAAGCTTAAAAATGCACAATAATGGAAATCGGTTCTACTTACATAACGATGAAACAAAGATGTCTGAAGTATTCAATAAAGACCACATATATACTATGCTTGAAAAACGCAACTTGCACAATCAGGCTTAACAAATGCACAAGAATCCTAGAAAAGTACTTCTAAAGTGAAGGCCATACCACAAGCAAATTCACAAATACGTAAAAACATCCAAAAGCAAGCAAGCTTTTCAGGAGAATCTCTGGTGAAGTTTGGATTATAGGGTTTTGGGGTATCCCTGGACGAGTAGGAGTTACTTTTTAAGCAAACAATTCTAAGCAATAAATGCTTTTTCTCAAGACAAGTATTGCAAATGCTGCTCCTAGATAATTAATCGCATTTACCAGGCAAATATTATCCATGCGAATTTAGCTACCAGAGCACCAAGTAATGGCTGAATAAGGTCTACTACACTTGAGTGCAACCAAAAGATGCACTAAACACTAGCGGCTCTACTTACATAATAACGAAACAAAAAGTTCTGAAGCACTAGAAAGACCACTTGTATACTATTTTTGAAAAGCACAATTAGCATAAGCACACTTAAAAATGCGTAGTTGTTGCCTCGTGACCGTGAAGGCGAACCAAAAAGCCAAAATACCAAAACCAAAAAACCAAAAATACCAAAACCAAAAAAACCAAAAAAACCAAAACCAAAAAAACCAAAAATACCAAAAAAACCAATTTTCTGGGGCTCTTGGAGAAGCCTCATAGGAATTTCCTGAGAGTCCCGGAAAATTGTTTTTTTTGGTATTTTTGTTTTTTTTGGTTTTTTTGGTTTTGTTTTTTTTGTTTTTTTTGGTTTTGGTTTTTTGGTTTTTTTGGTTTTGGTATTTTTGGTTTTTCTACTGTCCCGTGTATGCGATTTTAGTTGTATTTTAGTCTACGCCCTAGGAAATACGCTATATTGCACACCGAGTTTGCTTGCAGTGCAGCTGTGACTTGAGACAAGGCGAAAAAGGGTAGGTCACTGGGGGGGGGGGGGTACCATATATATGTATATATATATATGTATATATATGTATATATATGTATATATATATATATGTATATGTATATATATATATATATGTATATATGTGTATATATATATATGCAGATAGGTATGTTTTAATAGTATGTATATATATATATATATATATATTAACATCTGTTCATACATATATATATATATATATATAGCAACTGCAGTCGCTTGTAGACATGTGACCGGTCCTAGGGCAGAGGCTATCACGGCACAGCGTCGCCCGAGCTAGTCTCCAAGAGCCGGACATGGCCGTTGCAGGACCCAGGTTTCGGGTTTCGGGTTTAAGGTTTAGGGTTTAAGGTTTAGGGTTTAGGGTTTAAGGTTTAGGGTTTAAGGTTTGGGGTTTAAGGTTTAGGGTTTTCACTGGTGCAAGCAAGGCGCCAACACCAACCAAACAGCCCAGGGTCAGGGACGGGACTGAGCAGACCCAAGACTTCCAGCAAGCGGGCGTTCACGTCCAGGACAAGGCACGCCTTGCTGGCCCCCACTACCCAGGACAGCTGCGACTTGCTCTTGATGAGCAAGTCGAAGAGCTGCTCCCGAGTCCAGGCAAGATCCAGCAATCCGACCAGAGCAGCCTCAGAACACCATCTCTTCCGGGCAAGCGCGCAGGCGAAAGGGTCGAGCAAGCTCAGGCTTCGGCGGCCCACTGATGACCTCACGTGCCCATCAGTGTCAGTGAAATGGCCCCAAAGATAGACGTACGAGCAGAAGCAGACTGGCTCAAGGAGCTTTCAAGATGCTTCAGTCTGGCTGCTTCAAGACGATGCATGAACTCCCCTCCACCGGCATCAAAGTTAACTCTCAGACAAGTTGGTTCTTGAGCTGAGTCATTGAGCTGAGCTTGAGATGAGTGGCCCGAAGTTCCCGAAGCAAGGGCGACCACCCGCATGAGGCCACACGCGAGGCATTGCCTGGAAAACTGCGTCCTGCGTTCAATGTGTTCAATGTGTTCGCTGTGTTCATGGTGTTCGTTGGGTTCATTGTTTTGATGCTTCCAGTGATTCCTTGTGATGCTTATTGTGATTTCCAGCAGCTCCAATTGCAAGGACTCCATTCATCGACATTAATAGAGTCGGTCCTGGCGAGGGCCAGCATGCCCAGGCAGGTAGCGCACTCGAGGACTTCAAAATGCGGAGGAGACAGAGCAGTGGCCGGAAGCGGACCTGTTGCGGGTTTCGGGTTTGGGGTTTAGGGTTGGAAACGATGAGATCTGCTGGGCCGTGGTTCCGTCCAACCTGCAATTGAGAGCAAAGCTGCCACCGCGTTCGCGAGGACTGCCAAGACAGGCTCCATTTTTTCGCACACTGCAAGATGATTCAAGGATTCAAGGTCAACCTCCCAACAACATGTGTATATATATATATATGTATGTATACTATAAACCTTTATAGACCCAACTAAGCATTAAGCATTGCATGTGGTACATATACGTATTTACTTTGTGCATCTTTGTACTTGTCTCTGTGTGTGTATGTGCTGGGGTATTTATGTACTTGTTATGGCGTGTATGCAAACATGCGCCATGTGACTCGAGTCCTGGCCAGGCTGCATCAGCGGCAGAGATGCAGTTGGCATGTGCAGCTGTGCAGCGGACCAATTGGGGGTTTACGAAAATAGGGGATCCCTGAAATAAAACCCCCAAATAGTAGGATCCCCTTCTAAATAAGGACCCTAATAAGGTACCCCTAATTTCGGAAACCACCAATTCACTGCGATGAGAAATCTGCTACCCGCACCTTGTTCCACCACAGAGCACTCGAAATTTCCGTGCCCAAACGGGGCCGGCACGTCTGAGCCATGTCCAGAGACTGGTGGGCCTGCCATGTGGGCACATCGAACGCATTCGAACGCGGCATCTAGCACTGGGGCAGTGGCTTGCCGGGACTTTCCCGTAAATAAGCTTAAGATACTGGATCGTATGCCAAGGTTCGCTTTGAGTCGTAAGCTGTTCGAGGGGGGTCAATGCCCGCCTCCTCCATGTGCTGAGCAGGGTCCGCGGCCTCTCGAGCTGATGGGGGGGTTCGGCTGAATGCCAAAGAGGGTCCAACATGTACAACATGACACAACTGCAGATGAATGCGTCGCATGCTGTAACTTCCCAGCGCGGAAATGGACCCCCAAAACAAGGAAGGGCCTCGGCACACTGGGGCGCGAGGGTGGGCGCCTGAACATCATTCGCTTTTGACAGGCCACCTCCGCAAGTCGATCCTGGGACCCCCAAATCACCATGGAAGCGCCTTTGTAGTCTTCGTAAGGCTGCGGCTAGAAAGCAGGCGGCTGCCATCAGCATGCTCAGCTGATCTTGTGGCTGGAAGTCGTTTTCGTGCTTAACCTCCCACCTCAGAGGGTGGCTTCGCTTACTGAGGCATACCGCCATGTATCCGAGACAAAAAGATGCCAAAAAAAAAACAACACAGTGGCCTGCGGTTGGGTCGCCCCTGCACATGGCTCTTCTCCAAAGGGCACTTAGAGGGGGCACTTCGCTTGCCTGTCTCGCTCCCCGGCCTCCGGCGGGCAGGTGGTGCCAGTGCAGGAATTCTGAAGGCCTGCCCCAGATATACACTCCATGGCAACACGGCTTATATATAATACATATATATATATACATAATACATATATATATATATATACATAATACATATATATATATATGAAATGGAAGCCTCCCCCCGGCCCCCCATCTTCTCCTTCTCTCGCCCGCCCCCCCCCTCGCTGGTCCTGTTTTGTCGTTCTTGCCGCGGTAGAGGCGGCGCCTGCACGCAACATACGTCGGGCTTCCGTGGCAATTTCTTAAGAACCAATTCATTGGTGGGAGTCGTGCCTTGGTGCTTCGGATGTCTGCCGGGAGTGCTGCCTCCACGCTCGAAACAGGGGATACAGGGGTTTCCAGTTCATTGTGTAGTATTATAGGGCATTCTAGGACATGCCAGGACGCTGTAGGGCTTTAAAGGGGCTTGATCGTCATGAACAGGTCATTCTGCCATAGGCATGTGGTCAAGTAAGGTAGGCCCTGGACGGCAAGTAGACCAAAGACTTGTTCCGATCGAAAAGAGGCCCAACCTGCCGCAGCTCAAGCGCGACTCACAAAGCATGTACACCCCGCTGTCAAGCCTCGAAGCCACAAGCCAGCAGCCACCTGAACCACATGGCAGACAAGTGCGCCCTCTGCCAGTGTCGGAGATGAGACGCAGCGTGCGTGGCACAAGTGTGACAGAATCAAGTCATGCATGCACCCAATGCGAAGTATAGGGTTCTTAAGGGCGGAGGATTCAAAGCGGGTATGTAACCCAAGGTTCCCGAATACTCCCCACTACTCCCTGAGGCTCCCCAAGCTTCCCTAAGGTTCCCTACCCCCCATGAAGCCCCCTCCCTTAAGAACCCTAAAGTGCCCCCTATTCGTATCAGGGGAACATCCCAAACCCCATAAGCTAAGCTACGCTGCTCCAAGGACGGGGCTTCTTGAAGCTGCCATCATTTCGCCGATCTGGACTAAACGGCGTGCGCTCGTTGTTGCGCACGACCTGTCCGGGAAAGGCCCTCTCGCAACACACATCATCGCCTGAAGCTGCTGAGTCTTCCGCCTGGTTGAAAACTGTGGCAAATCTAGAAGAGAGGTTGTTCACCTCATGCTATGTTGCTGCATTGCTATATATATATATATATATATATATCTGTATGTATATATATATGTATGTATATACATATATATATATATATGTATGTATGCTCGCCCTCCCCCCCCCAGATCTACATTGGCAGGTTTCCAGAACTCCAAAAACGCAGACACAAAGAAGCACATCAGGAAACCCAAAACTCCAAACCAAAAAGCCAATGACAAAAACAAAAAATATTTCCAAACTCTTGACGTCAGGGCCAACGGTTCCCTTTCGTGGTTTCACCTTTCCCAGAGTCTCAGAATAATGTGTTTATCTTTTCTTGTTTTTTGTTTTTGATTTTTTTTCCTGATTTTGGTTTCTTTATGGAGAACTAATGCTTGTCCCAAACCTGGGCAAATAGTGTGCTTCTTTAGACACATGGTGCCTGTACTTGGAAGCATATTGTATTAATGCTATATGAAACAGGCTAGTGAACACAGCTTGTGTTGATTCATAGATATCCATTGCAAAAATAGTGATTGTGCTATAATGCAATGTTATGAACAAAATGATTTTTTCTGAGCAATTCGTTCAATGTTCTAAAGAAGTAGTGCTTGTCCCAAGCAATCGTGTCCTTTTCTAGAAACAAAATGCCTGTACTAGGCAAAATGTTGAACTAACGAAAAAGCCTAGTGTATTCCTTGCATAAGTTTGAACCATGGTTGTGTTTTTCTGACTAAATACTATACGGGCTACTGAAGTGTTTTTGGTCTCTACAACACTTGTTATATGGCCTAGTGAAGTGAATTATAAAAAACAAAACTAACTAAAACTCAATGAAACGAACTGAGCAGACAATTATACTCGTATATTAGTACACTTTTATACCTTTAAATTAGTATACGATTGTATGAGCTAGTAGTATTCTTGCATTATCGCATTATCGTAATGTTGTATTATGGTATTATTAGTTGAATACGCAATGATTCCATTCTTGTGTTATACTATTTTTCTGTACTATTGTGTTTTTGCATTATTGTCTCACTAGATTATTGCCTGATTAGAATACTAGATGTTATTGTCATGTGATTTCTTTATGAACAACCTATATGATCATTTTATGATAATCTGGTACATCCACATATTTTGATATTCTTCTATTGTTACATTGCTGTATTGTCATACTATTACATGTACCAATGTCAGCAGTGCGCCTCTGTGACTGCCCGATCGAGACTCACGTATATGGCTCAGGCTGCGTCCTCGATTGGGCGGAAGGCCAGGATCTCACAGATCCTGCCAACCAGATCTGCCTTCCAGGGAGCATTTGTGTGCTCATATTCTGCTTTATTGCTATTGCTATACTTTCTTGCTCTTCTATCCTTATATCTTGCTACCTTACCATATTATCTTGCTACTTATATTCTTATAAACTGCTATATGCCCCTTAGGCCTCGCCAGGGACGTCGTAAGCAGGATGTGGCCTTCCCAAACATTTCAGGTCACGTGCCCGCGTGCCCAAAAATGTGGCATGAAGCAGTGTGGATCCAGCACGGAGAAGGCACTTCACCCTAAACCCTAAACCCTAAACCCTAAACCCAGGACCACACGGCAACGTCGGTTTTGATAGCTTTCGTTGCGCGCGCTTGATGGCAGCGGCGGCAGCTTCCAATGCGAGGAAGGGGTCCTTGGTCATAGGAGATCAGGGGTATGACCGGGTTGGCATCACGTGTGTCCCTGTCGGATGAAAGGGTGGTTGTTACTTGGTACCGGCCAAGCGTACCTGAAAGATGCTGAATGCCTGGCCTTGGATCGGCATGCACATCTGCACGTCCGCAGGCCTGGCGAGCAGATCTGTAATCATACCAGTCCGAAGCCAAAGCAACTCAGCCCACTCACGTCAAGCAAAAAAAAGGCGGCCGCTGCCTTTAGCCCAAGCTGCTCCACCAAGCCCTGCGCACAACGCTTCATGTCAAGGGCAGCCAAAGTGATTTCTTTTCGCAAGGCTGCTATGTAGGTGATACTCGGGTCCCACCTGCACAGTTCCGACCGCTGTTTCGTAGGAAGCTTCCTCGGCCTGCCTGGCTTCGGGATTTTTGAGTGGCAAGGCTTCCCATGGCAGTCGAGCTCCCCCCGCTGCATTTTAAGGGTCTCGTGTTCTGGCCTGATGACTCCGAGCGCTGTGTGATGCACAGAACCAGCAAGGAGAGCTTGGCTGAAGGAATCGCCTTGATCAGAAGGAAATTGCTTATGTATGTATAGATATATACATATATATATACATAAATATATATATATATATACACAGAGAGAAGACGTTATCTCTGACATGTTCATACAGTATCGCAGGCTCCCTGCAAGCATCACGGATGCAACGGGATCACTCTTGACTTGGAAGCGACTTGGTCTCGTGCACATTGCAGCCCGGGCCAGTGGCGGTGGCAAGTCACGCAGATCCACCAAGTCCTCGACAACAGTGCTTAAGATGTCGCATCCAAGCCAAAACAACCGGCCCGAGAAGTGATCCCTCGCCTCTGCGATGTAGCTGGTGAGAAGAGCACCTCTGTCACACACAGTATCACAGGCAGGCGCTGGATTGTCCCTAGTGCATGATAGGCGTCCTGAAGTACAGAAACCCAGCATGGAAGGAGCAGTAGCTTAGGCAGCTGTAGACGGTAGAATTCTGAGCTAATCCGGACATCACTTCGTCAGCAACTGCGCCGACCTTCGCACCAGGGGCTCTTTGGAGCAGGGCTCCTGAGAGCTCTTTCGTAGCACCTAGGTCAGACATGTCTGCCTGAAAACGAGCAGAACGAGAAGAAAGAGAGAACCCACCGTAAGGGGGAAAAGCACATTTTTCCCCTGTGCTTTTAGTCACGCTCGGGGTCACCGAGGGGTGGCCTACGACGGCCTGAGGCTGTGGCCGTAGCCGCCAGGTGGTCCCTGGCCCCAGGCTCATGGACTGCAGCCGCTGGTGGTGCAGGCTCTCCTAGGTCGACTCTTTGAGGGAGACAGAAGGGTTCGGTTCTGGCAGACTTGGTATAAGTCAGCATAACCCAAGTACAACTAAGTAGAACTCTAAGTACAACTCTAAGTATAACAACTACGCATAACTAAGTAGAACTAAGTATCTTACTGTCACTGTCGAGCTTCCAAGATGGACTCCGCGAGTTGCCAGGAGCGGCCTCAAGACCGTTTGCAGCAAAGAGCCGGGTTTAGGGTTTATAGGGTTTATAGGGTTTATAGGGTTTAGGGTTTATAATTTATAGGGTTTAGGGTTTAGGATTGCCATACCGGGCGCGTTGCCATGTGACAGGGACGAGAGAGCAGCTCCCGCAGTCGCCTACTCGGAGAGTCTCGGACACTTCTAGGAAGGTAAGTAGGGTTTAGGGTTTAGGGTTTAGGGTTTAGGGTTTAGGGTTTAGGGTTTAGGGTTTAGGGTTTAGGGTTTAGGGTGTAAGAGTGGTTGCTTCATCTGCAGGAGTGGGCGCCATGCAGGGCCAGCCTCGTTGGGGGCAAGGTTCCAGTGAGGCATCACCTGAACCATGCTGGACGCTTGTACTCGAAGCTGTCATCACCCCGAAGAGGCTCAGAAAAGCCCGAGCCCGCGAAGGCCCAAACATGCCCAAACCCTCAGACCCAAGACCAACCCACCCTAACCCACAGTTCATAATCTCTAAGGAACCACGCTAAACCTGTTGAGCGCTTTTTGCATCTACCGCCGCCGACGTGTTATGACGTGTTGAGCTCAGAGGCATTCTGCCCGCATGAGGCATCCAGCAACGCTAGATTGCCAAGCGTCTCACAACTCTGCAGGGTCAGCATCTTGCTTACTCTGGTCGTCCATCTTGCGCTTGCGGCTTCCTGTGCCTGCAGACAATGCACGCTCTGCACTCAGAGTGCAAAGCTGTGTTTCCAGCCAGCCCTTGTTACCACGCAGCCTTAGCACAGAGAGGCGCCTACAATCACCCCATGCCAACAGGCATTTCCAAGCCTGGTGTCAGAGAGCTGCTCGCGGAGTCCTCGACATTGTCCTCGACAGAAGCGAGCAGTTGAATAACACCAATTAATATCATGAGCATTGATACGTAATCACATTATTCATATTCTGAATATTTCCCATTTTTGTTCTCATTATCTTTTCATCTTATTGCTATTCTCAATATAAGCTGGACTTCGAGGAGGGGTCACAAACCTGAAGCAAGCTCGAAGAACACACTGGCCCGGGGCCCGAAGAGGGAGCGATGTAGGCATTGTACAGTGCTGCAGAGTCGCAGAGCCTTCTGCTCCGAGCTCCAAGCCTCCAGCAACCAAGACAGCTCGCACACAACCCATGATGCCACACAGCAGGCCTGCCTGGGCCTGGAAGCAGTTTCAAAGCTGGTTCCACCCATTCCTCAAAAATCCGAGTGTGCGAGCTACGCAGCTTTTTTCGGCCAGTGGAATGAGCTTCCCGGCCTGACCAAAGACGCCACCCCACTTCTTGGGCACCAAGCCTGTTGCGAACGAGACAACTGATCATGCGGAAGTGTGGATCGCTGCAACGACATCCGCACAGCAATGCTTACTACCTCCAAAGGTCTCAGCAGAGAACCTGGCTTCTTTCGGTCGAATGGAGGGCTTACGGCGAGTGATGTGTACCTGTGGGCTGACGTTTTGCCTGCATCGCGCTTCGGGCACAACATCCGGGGTCGCTCTTTTCCCGCCTTTCCCCTCCACCCTCCTTCCGGGATTTGGGGCATTCTGGCCAGGCCGGGGGAATTTTGTGGCTCTGAGAAGTGCCTGGAGGCCTTTGGCCTGCGTACGAGCAAGGTATGCTCCAATGCTTCATGTGTGTCAGCATGCGTGCAGCTGCAAAATGCAGCAGTGTTTGCAGTTGGGCGTGTGCTCGGAAGTCGGCTTTTCAAGGCTGTGCTAGCTATGCAGCACACTTGCGCAAGTGGCTACATCACCAGAGACACTTGAGGCAAACGCACAAAGCGTCAAGCTTTAACGCAGGTCCTCCGAGCACCCCAGCTGACAGAGCCAAGGCCATCGTAGCAAGGGCAGCTCGAGCATAAGGATCCTTTGCCAGCACGGTCATCGCCCGCGGGAAAGTGTACCTAGCTGGGAAGTGGATGCAGTGCCGTGCTTAACTCTGTTTGACGCTGTGCTGTGCTTTGCTGTGCAGAAGCCGCGGAAGGCTTATGGCTTATGCCGTGCAGGATGACATCTCCTTCGAGCGGAGATGAACGGCAAGCCTACAAGCGCCCACAGAAGAGTTGTTCCAATGTAAGATAGACTTTCAAACCAGATCCCAAACCAAAACTACTTTTGCTAGGGCGCACTCAACACTGAAACACAGTAACAAGGCACCAATCATAAATATCCTCAGGGTCTTCAGCGTCATCATCGGCCGCAGAAGCAGGCGGGGGACTAACAGCATACAGCGCATGCAATAAGATAGGCATGCCAGGGACGGCCACAGTCACAGGTGCAATGTCCAAGGCTGTCACCTCCTCCTCTTCGATTTCGCACAACTCAGAAGCGATGTGAGTGGCCGCTTGCGTGCTTGACTCGCCGATGCTTGCTGCGCCCCAAGGCAGCCGCATGCCCTCCCACTCTCCAGAAAGGGATCGGATTAGTACACACTTGTTGCCACGTAAGATCAAGCCACCCACCAGGCGTTCTTGCTCTGCTGATGCGCTCTCATTCTCATGGCCTGCCAGACGACTTGTGCAGAGATCAATTCTGGAACGATGCTAAACGCTCAACATTTTTCGGCAACGCCGGCCTTCACAATCCTGCCCACACTCCTCCGCATGGCTCATGAGCTCTCATAAGACCCTAAACCCCTAAACCCTAAACCCTCAACCCTAAACCCTCCTGAGCCAATCTTGAGCTCAGGTCGCTGCGGGCCACCATGGTTGCTTGTGCATTTTACATGTGCTGAAAAATGAATTATCTGCCTTCTTAAATGGGCTTAGGGTTGTATTTCTGCCTTCTAAAGGAGTTTGAACCCTGGATAAGTGTCGCCTTCTTAAATGGGCTTAGGGTTTGGTTTTTCTGCCTTCTAAAGGAGTTTGGACCCTGGATAGGTGTCTTCAGTTCAGGTACTTGCAGGAGATTGCTGGCCTGTGGTCTTTGCTACAAGTACAAGTAGCCACACCGCCTTTGCCCATCGTTGCCCCACAGGCGTGGACCCTCAATCCTCAACAAACCCTCAACCCTAAACCCTCAACCCTAAACCAGAAGTCCTCAACCCTGAAATCCTATGAAGCCTACACCCTGACTGACCCTGCTTGACCTCTCTGGTGGCTCCAGCGTTTGGTTCACAGGGACTCGCGGGTGTTCGGGCACGGGAGTCAAAGCGCAGATCGCCCCCCAAGCTCGGATCAGTGCCAAGTCATGCCTTAAGTGCAAAACCCCAATGTGGAAACTCAATGCTGCGACTTCTGATGATGGGAATGGGGCATTGCACGCAAGACCCCATTGTGGACGCTTCATCGGCTAAAAGCCGGAGCAGCTCGGATCAGTTCGGAACTGCAAGACCAAATGTGGACGCCCATCGGCGTGCGCATACATATATATATATATATATACATTACATATATAGACACATGTATATATATATATATATATATTTTTTTTTTTGTTTTTGTTTTGTTTGTTTGTTTGTTTGTTTGTTTGTGTATTTTACGTACACAGGCTAATTATAAGAATCTACACATGTATATACACACATGCATACATCCAAGCTCTGGCCTCGCAAAGGAGGAGCAGCGTCGTCTCCCAGCAGTGGGCTTTCGCGGAGGCGCTGATCGCGGAGGTTAGGAGGGCGACGTCCGGAGGGGTCCTGTTTAGGGTTTAGGGTTTAGGGTTTAGGGTTTAGGGTTTAGGGTTCTGTCTATTTGTCATAGCAACTGTCTGAGCATCTGGTTTAGCTTGACATGTTTCGGCATTGCTATTTTGCTGTATCCTTATATTGTTAAACTTATGCTACCCTTCAGCGTTGTTGCATTCTTTGGAAGGATGTGCTAAGCACAGCTTGTGCCGGGCCTTTCCGCCTGTCCTTCGGGTTCGCCAAGTGAAGGTTGACTTCGCTGCGTGGAAAGTGAAAGTGAAAGTACCCTTCAGCATTGATACTTATTCGTCTACAGCTGCAGCCTATTTCGCAGCTTACCGCAGGGGTTTGGCTTCGTATGGGGGGGGTTCAGTTCGGGTGCATGGGGGTATGGAATGGTCCTCTCCCTGCTCATCTGGCTCAGAAGCTGCAAGGATCGTGTCCACTGCTGTGCTTTCTCGAAGCTGGAAAGAACAGCACCGAGCAGGCCGATATCTGGAGCCAGCCTGCTTGCCACAGCATCGCTGAAGAGGTGCAGTGACCACATCCATTGCCCCGCTTTTTCGCAAGCTGTAATGGCAGAATGAACTGCAATCAGATTGGGCGGGCTTTGGTTTGAAGCCACAAGAAGTTGCAGGGCCAGGAGCCACCGGCCTGTAGTGGAGCAAGCAGTGATGAGGCTGCCCGTGGTGACCTCGTCCGGCTTCAGAGCTGATGAGACCATGGCAGCCAGGAGTTCCAGGGCCCAGGCCCACCTTGCTGCCTTGCTGCATGCGCTGATCGCTGTGTTGTATGTGATCAGCTCTGGCCTCAATCCTGTCCCGCCGAGCTCGGGATTGAGCGACCGAAGTTCATGCAAGGCCGCCTGCCAGTCATGGCGCTTTTCCAAGAAGCCCAGGTGCATGTTCAAAGCAACCGTGTCCGGTTGGACCTGCAGCTGCCTTGACAGGCCGGGAACCAGGTCGGGTCGGCTGTTGCCACAGATACTCATAGCTGACTTAAGTGTGCCCACATCTGCCGGAATCCGCCGTCTCTGCATGTGCTCCAAGACATGAAGGGCATGGGTCCAAGACGTTGGGATGTGGCGAAGTGACATTAGAATCGAATTCATGTTTGCAGTCTCCCATGCAAGATGCCCCAACAGTGCTTTCGATAGCTGTGTTGCACGGGTCAGAGCTGACACCACTGCGTTTGAACAGACGGTGTCAGGCTGCATGCCTGCAGAGCGAAGCTCCCGCAACAGCGCCAAGGCTGCACACCAGGCAGCGCCAACGCGGCAGGCAGTCAACAAGGCTGCATAGGCTCCCAAGTCACCTAACCGCTGGCGTCGCATGTCCATGTGAAGCAGCAAAGCCTTTTGCCAAGACTCGCTGCGGGATAACTTCGTTACTGCTGAGCTGTACGGAACGACATCTTGCTTCAACCGGCTGGCTTGAAGCTCCCGCAAAAGCTGCAATATTTTCGGCCACTGCTCGGTGCTGCAGGCTTTGATGAGCTTGGCAACAGTTATCGAGCTTGGTGCTCCAAGCATGGCTTGCGGTGATCGAGCTCCAGCAATCCTTTGCCGGCGACGTCCCGCGAATCCACTCTCACACGGGGACGGCAGGCAACTGTCCGAGTCCGTGGTAGGTCTCTTCTGGCTGTAGCCAAAGCGGCGCCTTCTCCTTTCGCCCTATTCAGGCACCTGGTGATGCTCGGTGGCCACGGGCCATTGCCACTTTCCTTGGCCTGAGACATGCCGCTAGCCGCGTCGAATGCCGCCGCCGCTCAAACGAAAGGATGATGCAGGACAGTACTGGAACAAAGGTCTTCTTGAGCCAGTGGGGTCGAGCCTGGCAAGCAGCACAAGCAAAGAGAAGCAACAGTGTGCAAACGCCGTCTTCAGCTCTTCTGCTCACCATTCTTTAACAAGCCGATGGTCGCTGTCATGCGCGATGGTCTGCGTCTTCCCCAACAAAGCCGTTCCATGTCGCAAGCATGGCGTGAGCTCGCGGTGATCTCGGTATGGATCTTCGCCGGCCTCCACGCACCATGGGGCAACCCTCGATATGGGGGTTTACGACATTAGGAGTACCGAAATTAGGAGTCCTCCTTGTAATCGTAACCCCCCTATGATAAGAACTGCTTAACAGAAGAGTCTTGCGGAGATGCCCAACCTTCGGATGGCTTGGGTCTCTCCGGAGTTCCGCACCAATGACGACGGTCCTGGCTTGACTTATGCAACGATGAAGCATCATGGACACGTCAGGTCCGTCAGGTCTTGACGCCTCAGTGAGTTGCACAGAACGCGGATGTGGGAGTTTCAAGCCTTGGGCATGCAGGCAAAGTGGCGCAGCAGACTCGAAGTTGAAAATTAAAGGAAGTTGGTTTTTGGGGTTTAGGGTACGGCAGCTAGGCGTGGGACGCGGAATACCATGAGGTCGGACTTGAAGCTCTGCCTCACTGGAGTCACAGACAGACAAAGCTGCCAAGGCGCGAAGGGAGACGCTTTTTACCATGAGGGCGCGGCATTTCGCACCCAGACCTCACGTTTCTTGTGGCCTCTGGGTCGAGGGTGAGGTGTGCCTGCGCTGAGACCGACCCGGTTTTCCAACAACAACCCAGCGGCCGCCGAAGCCTCCCTCTCCACCAGCCGCAGGAGATCCTTGCAAGAAAGCGGCTGTTGACATTACAAGGAGGCTTCTCTACCTGCGGTCCTGTTCCTTCTGAGTGTTCTTGTCATCGCCTCCTCCTGGTCCCTGAAACACGCAGCTCGTCGCAGATGGCATGTGGCTTTGGAAGTGACAGCGCTGAGCTTTGAACCCATGACAGGACCAGGCCGCCTGGTTGCTTTAAGTGCCTGGAAAAGGGCTGCCGACATGACCAGACACGATCCAAGAGCTGCAGGGACAACGAGGGCCAGGCCGCCCAATGGTCTGCAGCAGCAATGCAACCTCCCAACCCTAGACCCTAAACCCTAAACCCTAAACCCCAAGCCCCAAACCCTAAACCCTAAACCCTAAAAGCAACAGAAATTCCCAAAAGAACGGCGCAGAGTGGTGGTGGCCTTCTCTTTTGGAAGCGAGGATGCTACATCAAGGCAGAGGATCCAGTCCTCGGTCTGCTAGCTGTCGGAAAAAGAACAGATGATATGATGTAACCCCTTCCCGCTAATGTTGTATCCTGATTGTGGGCCCCCGGAATTGTGAAAAAACAACCCAAAAACTATTCAGAGAGATCTATTTGAGGAGGACCCCCAAAATTGTGAAAAAAAAAACGGGCGATGCAAAATTTCGGCGAGGCTGTTGAATGGTGTTGTTGTTTAGAAATCGCTTCTGAACTGAGCCTGAGGTTGTCAGGCCCTGAAATCTTCAGTCTCCAGGCCAGCCCCAAAACTAAGATTTCCTTATTAAATTCTCTTGTACCGAGGCCGGGCAATCAAATTTCAAAGGGGGTGGCCCAGCAGCTGCCCGAATGCCATATAATATAAAAAGTTTGCTCCCCCGGAATTATATATTTTTTGCGGGCTAGTTGGGATTGGATCCAGAGGCCTAAGGGCTGAGGCTTCCTAAACCTTGAGGCCTGAGGTTGTCGGGCCCTGAAATCTTCAGTCTCCAGGCCAGCCCCAAAGCTAAGATTTCCGCATAAAATGCTTTTGTGCCGAGGCCAGGCAATCAAATTTCAAAGGGTAGTCCAGCAGCTGCCCGAATGCCGTATAATATAAAAAGTTTGCTCCACCGGAATTATCTTATTTTTTGCGGGCTGGCTTGGTTGGGATAGATGGATCCCCTTTAAATTCATATAGACTCATCCCTTTCAAAATCATGTGGATCCCTTTTAACATCATATATAATCCCTTTTAAATTCATATAAACTCATCCCTCTTAAAAGCGTATGGATCCCTTTTAATTTCATACAGTCTCACCCCTTTTAAAATCATATGGATCCTTTTTAAATTCCGAGCTCATCCCTTTTAAAATCATATGGATCCCCGTGAAATTCATATAAACTCATCCCTTTTAAAATCATATAAAGCCAGACCCCCCCCCCCCCCCCAAATTGCCCCCCCCCCCCCCCCCCCCCCCACCCCCCCCCCCCCCCCCCCCCCCCCCCCCCCCCCCACCCCCCCCCCCCCCCCCCCCCCCACACTAAAGCGCGGGATTCATTCGTTGAGGGGGGGGGGGGGGGGGTCCGAGGTCACACTAATCAGCAGACAACATTAACATGAATACCCTCCTGCCGGTTGATGTTAGGGGGAAGGGATTAATTAAAAGGAGTCAAAGCCAAACTGAAAACAAGTCACCGCCGATTCTCTGGGGTCTGACATGCTGAGAAGCTTCGAACCGCCGTGCCAAGTTCAAGGACGCGTCCGCTAAGTCCACCTGCGTGACAGAACACAAGATGCTTTGAGCCAATGCATCGCACCATGTGGTCAGTTCTCTTAAATATCGTCCCTTTTGGGGTTCTTATTATACGGCGGCCCCTCCCTTTTAAAAAGACCCCTAATTCAAAGAACTGACTTTAGCGCCAAGAGAAGGCCGAGGCCAACAGTGAATGTTGCAAGAGGGGCTGCGCAGGGCTGCACAGGACGATAGAGACCTAAACCCCAGCCTGTGAAACCGAACCGCCGGTAATGTCTGAGACAGCTTCCGTGGCATCAAAGGCGACAGCCTGCAAGCACTGCGACGGGGGCGCTAAGCTAAGTTACGAAACCTCCTCTGCTCGTCAGATTTGTGGAATTCCGGGACTTCAAGCACATCCCATCTTCGTCGAGTAAAAAGCAAGTCCGCACTTCACTGCATATCACTGCATGCAAGCTGCCTCGACTAGACCCGTGTCGTTGAGCCAGGTACTGTATTGCCTTGGTGCCACTACCCTCACTTGCTTCAAATCTTTCAGTTGCCACCAATAAAAAGAAAACCACGGACCCCGGCCCGCCCCCTGCCCCGAAGTCACCCAGAGACACAGGGGGAGCGGTACCTGCTCGCCAGGCGCATGCAAGACTGCGTGGAGTCCACCGGTTGCTGGGCACCATAGCGTGGCTTCAGGCAATGTCTCAGAAGTCCGCGTAGGAGGCCCTGCACTGCGGACCGGCGGAAAAACTCAGTCAACAAACATGTGGTAACTTCTCAACATTATGGTCCCATTTTGGGGTTGCTACTATAAGGCGGCGCCGAATATTTAGGGTACCCAGAAGGGGACCGTAACGCTGACCATGTAGCACGCGACTCCATCGCCCGACATCGCGAGCCTTGTCTGTGTGCCACCCATTAAAGATCTGACGGCGGAGGTATTCGAAGGAGGAGAGTATGCCTTGCAATGCCATGCAGTCGAAGGCTCATATGAAACCCGTGGTAGCTCCTACAGAAGAGACCAAGCAGAGCACCGTCTTTGCTGTGTCGATGTTCTTGTCCCACACTGAAATCCTCGACAAGAGCAACTCTCCCCCGCTGCCCCCCAAACCCCATGCTTTCAAGTTGTGTTCCGGAGCGAGCGACTGCACCGATTAGGTTCTTAAGGGAGGGGGGTGCATGGGGGGGCAGGTACCTAGCAAACCTTGGGGAAGCTTCGGGAGCCGTAGGGAGTATTCGGGAGAATCAAGAAACCTTGGGTTACACACCCGCCTTGACCCCCCCTCCCTTAAGATCCCCATGAACCCCATAAACTGAGGCATGGACATAGCGCAAGCCCATTTCCTCTGCTCGTCGAACAAGCACGAACTCCTGCTGCGCTTGCCCCGCCACTTCCTTCCTTGGCTGCTCAATGGCAAACCAACCCTGAACCCTAAACCCTAAACCCTAATGCACATTGTGTATCATCTCGGCCTCCGACGAATGGAACTCCATGAACTTCTGAACTGAAGAAACGAACATGTTGCCAAAGATGAGATTTTCGGACCTGTTCAGCATGCGAGGCAGGAAAGAACAACAGCATGAGTCTTTAACATAACGTGACTGAGACTGCCCACCAGCTGACATTGGGAGGGGGGCCACCCGGCTCATTTGCAGCCTGCAGCAGATACGGAGAATTTCAGCGAAACCTAGATAACTACACCAGCTCGTCATGGTCGCCTGCTACGGCACTTCTCTTTTCAGAGGCTTTTCTTTTTGAATGAAGGCCAACTTCATGTCATTGCATGTGCACAGACTACGCGAAGCAGCTGTAGCACTAACCGCGTTTGGACAGTCCTTCCCTAGCAAAGGTCAGTTCTCAAAATGATGGTCCCTTTTTGGGTACCCGAAGTATTAGGGGCCGCCTGGTAACCCCCAACAGGGACCATAACTTAGAGGAGTGACCAGAACACACCTCTGAGAGAGAGATGCCATGACGTCTGCGATTTTGCGATGGGATGTTCCCCCCACCTCATACTAACAGTCCTCAATAGGAACTATAGTACCCCAAGGTGGAACATCCCTATAAACCCTAAACCCTAAACCCTAAACCCTAAACCCTAAACCCTAAACCCTAAACCCTAAACCCTAAACCCTAAACCCTAAACCCTAAACCCTAAACCCTAAACCCTAAACCGAGGTCGCAGCCTGGCCCTCCTCATCAATGTCTCGCCAAGAAGTGACCTTGGGTGCAACTCCATGATCAACTTCGAAGGCTCAAGGGTGGTAGAGTTTGGAGCTTAGGGCTTAGCCGAGGTTCAGGGTTTAGGGTTTAGGGTTTGGGGTTAAGGTTTTAGGGTTTATAGGGTTTATAGGGTTCATAGGGTGTACGGTTTAGGGTTTTTTTTATGACTAGATACCAAAAAGGAATGACACTATTGCTGAGCATGTTGTGGTGAAAATTCAGTAAGGAATATCGTGAATACAACGAAAAAAATTATCTGAAACCCTCCTGCGTTCTGCAAGCAGAGCGACATCACCGAGTATTCCAAA
Source organism: Symbiodinium natans (assembly GCA_905221605.1). Taxonomy (NCBI): domain Eukaryota; class Dinophyceae; order Suessiales; family Symbiodiniaceae; genus Symbiodinium; species Symbiodinium natans. Next base: position 82,948 of record CAJNDS010002414.1, read on the forward strand.
CGCGACGCTATTCCACAGGAGTGCAACGTGATCACCTGGCAAGCGCTGGGACGTCTTGTGGTTTTGGAACATCTTACCATTGCAGCTGAGGCAGTGTCTGAGCAGCCGCTTCCACGTCGCTGCCGCATTCATGAGAACCGTCCGCATGGCGGCAGAGATGCAGTGCTCCCTGTCGGGAACCTAAGAGTTTCCCATCACACGTCCAAAAATGATGGAGAGGCAAAACCAGCATCCCTCAAGGCAAATGGGCTGGAGGCGGCAAGGGTCTGCAATCGAACAAAGTACTGCCAGACCTCCGATGCGGCCACATGGCATGGTTTTTTTTTTTCCTGGGGGCATTTCCCTGTCTGGCAACCCAACACAGCTACCTCTCGCCTTCCGCAAGGCGCGGTCCTGAGTTTGGCTCAGTAGCCACGCCCAGCTGTGCTCCTGGACAGCTCACAGAGCATCCTATCACTCTCCCTCTCCGACTCTGCGACGCTCCTCGGGATACTTGTGCAGGGTCCAGTACAAACCAGAAGTGCCTCTCAAGCATAAGCCATCCTGTTGAAACGCTTGCTCAGTCTTATCACTTGCGGTCTTTGTCATGTTCAGTCTCCATGACTGCCTGTGACGTTCAAGTGCAACTTGTTGATGTCTTCTGCCAGATCTTTGGACTCCTGGCAAAGGAACCGAGATGTGCACCCTGTCGCCAGAGGGGCACGCGCACCCCCAATCATAATGCACTGGGTCTTATCCTCTGCCGTGTAGAAGAGGCATTCGCAAACCAGGAAGCTTAGAAGGCCACTTACGAAAAGAGCTGGCAATCCCAGGGATGTCCTGGGACATGGCCATCAGGCGCTGAGGACAGTCCAGCTCCTGGCAAGTCGAAGTGTGCAACGAGATGCCAAGCGCGAGTGGAGTAGCCATAGTCATCACAATCCCGTCCCCCTAACATCTTTACACCCTCTCCCCCCCCCCCCCCCCCTTACCCCCGAATATGAATATACTCCCATATACTACAATAGAGGGGATTCGTCTGCACCAAAACACAACCACTCACCCTGGCCTTGGCCATGTTGAACTCATGTATGTGCAGTCTTCGCTCTGGCGGCTGCTTGTCCTCTCCACGGATCTGGGAAGCTGAGCAAGTGCGCCCATGTGGACCTTTAACTAAATTCGACCTTTTGCATGTTTAAGAAGAAGAATCAGACCTCTAGACTGTAGATATAGATTGCAATGTCATGACACTGGTGAGGGCCTTAAGAATTAAAACATGGTTTGGGGGGTGTCATCTTAATGTATTCAAAAACGAATGCACCAACTGCCCGAGCACGTCGGTCCAGCTTGTAGAGCTCATAGTAAAGAAGCCGAAAGATCTTCTCAACCTTGGAGGCGGGAGAGCCATGACTCAAATTGACAGGGTTTAGGGTTTAGGGTTTAGGGTTTAGGGTTTAGGGTTTAGGATTTCGGGTTGGCTTAGGGTTTCGGGCCAACGCTCCTCTGCAATCTTGCTGCTGGCTGCTTGGACAGGTCGATGGAGGCGGCTCTGTCTGTGTCGGATGGCTCCTGAGCTTCTGAGCGGAAAAATTAAAATGTTTGAGCTCCTCTTGGGTTTGATATATACAAACAGTAAAAATAATTCCCACGGGGGATATAGTGCATTCCCCGACCACAGATTCCCACTCAGCATGTTCTCCACAGTATAAAAATTGAAATATGAGCATATCATATGCTAGAACTACAACTTTCTACACCATTAGACGATAACTATTATTGTTCTATGATACATCAGCGTGTGCCAGCTCCGGACTGAGAGTCTGGTGGCAGCAGATCTGGCATTCCCGATCCAGCATGGTAACGACCTGCAGCGGTCACAGCTGGCAAGCTCCATTTTTCTCGGCACGTTCTCGCATATGATGACTGATAGCAGCAGAAGGATACCTGACTCATCCACCATCGCCGCACCGATTCCCAGGTGCAACAACCTCGCAGATGCGCGGCCCACAGGAGTTTGCATACGCAGCTGCTTATCACCTAGCCACGTGGCAGCACAGTTGCGCCCAGGACGAATCGGCTCCTGATAAGCATCCGACACAAGCGCTTCCACATAAGTGTAAGTCAAATGTAACCTCAAGTCTGACAAAGACGCAGAGACTTCCGGAAGGACACTTTTGTGATTCTGATTCCTCATCATCCGGACGCTTGGGGGGCTCGCCAAGCATAAGGCATCATAGCTCGCGCGGCGAGGCATCAAGAATCAGGTTTTCACGACAGAAGCTTAACTGTACCTCTGCCTGTCTGTACTGTCGGGCTGTGTCTGGTCGAACTCACCGGGCGCTCTTGCACGGTCGTGCTATGAATCACAGCACCAAAGGCTTCATAACGCATGATAACACCATGACCTTTCCGGGCAGGGGGTTGCAGGATGAACGCACCTCAAAGCATGTAGAGTGCTGGTTTCGAGCCATCTTCCAGAAACCTCACAAGTCTGGCCTGCGCAGGGCCGCAAGCAAAGCTGAACCCTTTTTGGAACTCTGAAACTCGATCCTTTGCCAGGCTGCTCCTCAAGCAGCAGACAAGTATGTACAAAGAGCCCCCGAAGCTGACCCTGGGCACGTGGAAATACACACAAAATGAGTCCAACGCATGCCGTGCGTGCTGGGAATTTAGGATTTAGGGCTAGTGGCTGCAGTAGCAAGTAGAACAAAGAAGCTCGTCTTTCAGAATACTCGGAAGGTAAGGGCAGGGGACCATCTTCTGGAGCGCTGAACAGAAAGCCTGCGAAGTTTTCGTTGAGCTTTCTGCTATTTACAGTACAAAGACAGATCTGCGATACCCCCCGGGCAATCCCCAGGCGCGCGCAGGAAGCACTAGATCATGGAGACGCTCCACTCGCGCTCTGAGCCAGCCCGCGTGGCATTCATAACGGCCTGCAGCTGCTGAATCTTCCAGGGCTGCCGCAGGTCGACGAAGTTTTCCATGAAGAGTCCAAAGGACCTCGGATAAGTTTTGTGAGCCTGTGAGTGGAGTGCCTGCGGTAAGAATGAAAGTCCTTCAGGAACAAGATAACAAGCAAACTAACAAAGTCAATGCAGGCACATAAGGAAGTATCCCGAGGAAACAGCGTAAAAAAGAAGATGAATGAATTCCTATGCGAGGAAACTCAGGTTGACCATTTGACTTCTCTCCATTGACACTCCAGTATGCAAAGTCCAAATCGTGCTTCTGCAAATAAGCGAGCATATGCTTCCACCAGAGAGATTGGGTGTTGGTTCCAAATTCACCGAGCCAGACGGGAGCCGCGTTGCCTGCGGATAACAGGAAGCCCCACTTAAAGTTGAGCTCCCTCTCGAAGGCCTCGTAGGAACCAAACTCCACCCAGACCACTGCCAGACCAAAGAATGCCACGCAGGCCGTGAGGAGGCACAAGCAGCCCAGTGACCGACACTGCTTCACGTGCCATGCGCAACTGAGCTGGCTCCGTGGCTCAGAAGGCCCTGTCTCCTCATGCCCTGACAAAGGTGACAAAGGCAACGTGCGCGAGTTTGGCCGTGGCATTCGCAAGTCAGCTGGCTCCAGGTGCTGCATAAAAGCGAGGAACACAGCTCTGATCCAAAGGACCAGGCTCACCACAGCTAAAGTTGGTGCGAAAACCGCACACAGAGTGGCTGCCAAAAACCCATCAAATGCGCAGGTTTGCACAAAGGCTGGAAAGATTTTAAGGCAAAGGGCACACAATGCTGTTAGAAGCGCTGCTGCCGTGAACTCCAAGCCGCATCTGGGCCCATTTTGCTGGCGGTCCTTGGCAGCAGGAAAAGAGCAGAAGCTGAGAGAACCGGCGTGGACATTGTTTGAAAACGCTTGCCTCCCAAGCCATCAGATTATCTGAGCATAGCAGCCCTACACCTTAAACCCTAAAACCGAAACCCTAAACCCTAAACCCTAAACCAATTCGATGATCGAAGCTTCTTCAGCGCGAGCGCCAGCCCGACAGCGGCAGCGCTGGCATCGCACGCATCCCGCGAGGAGGTAGAAGCAGCCGAGGAGCCGCTGCGTAGCCGGTCCCGGCCTTCCACCTTCGTGTAGGGTTTAGGGTTTAGGGTTTAGGGTTTAGGGTTTAGGGTTTAGGGTTTAGGGTTTAGGGTTTAGGGTTTAGGGTTTAGGGTTTAGGGTTTAGGGTTTAGGGTTTAGGGTGGTTAGGTTTAGGGTTTTTAGGGTTTAGGGTTTAGGGTTTAGGGTTTAGGGTTTAGGGTTTAGGGTTTAGGGTTTAGGGTTTAGGGTTTAGGGTTTAGGGTTTAGGGTTTAGGGTTTAGGGTTTAGGGTTGAGGGTTGAGGGTTGAGGGTTGAGGGTTGAGGGTTGAGGGCGAAAAAAGAAGAATTCGAAATAAGAAAAATAGTAGTCATAGAAGAAGAAGAATCTCACAAAACGACTGAGAAACGATACTTATCACGATAGTACTAATAATGATAGCAAGACGCATCACAATGGCAATCATAGTTCCTTTACTTCAGACTAATTGAACTTGAGACTTTATTTGAGCGCCCCCCCCCCCCCCCCTCCCTCTGACATCTGGAGGGCACGTTCTTGAGTCGGTGTGCTTGTGGAGCAAACTAAGAATCTCAGCCCTCAGATTCTTAGCTTGCAGAACCATGCAGAACCCTAGGCTTCAGTTGCAAAGCTGGAAACCTGGAACTTTGGAATCACGGGGTTCTGCAGAATCCTACAGTAGTGCTACGTGTGAAAGGTTTGCTCTGGGCTAGTGGCTACCGCGTCCTCCCCAAGGCCTTAGGTTGCTAGTTCAAATCCCAGTCGAGAGTGTCCTAAGAATCTTCTGAGCTCCCCCCGAAGGCAAACAGCAGCAACATACACAACTTACCAACCACTTTGTAGTTAAGAATCTGAGCCCCGAAGACCTGACCCAACACACATTCTCTGCGGTACTGCTACTACCTAGGGCCACAGAACCGTTCTGTGCCCACTCCACTTCCGCATAGCATAGACTTCGAGCAAAGCCACGCGCACGTCGAACAAGGAGGGTGAGGAACCTCTCAGAGAACACGGCCACTACGTGGCCATGGCAAACTTCGGGCAAGACAATGTCTTGCGGCACAAAAGCTTGTAAGCATCCCACCAGCACATCAAGAACGTGACTGCAACCACCATGCAGTAGATCCTGATACTCACAACGCATCAAAAAGCATGTGCAGATCTGGGAACCCTAATAGCCTAAACCCTAAACCCTAAACCCTAAATCCTAAACCCTAAACCCTAAACCCTAAACCCTAAGCCCCAAACCCTGCTCTGTGGCTGGCACTGGATAATCTCCCTGGCAAGGAAATGGAAGTTAAACCAATTGTACCTGGAGTGGTCGCAGCATCGTTCAGGGCTTCGGGTTTGGGGTTTGGGGTTTGGGGTTTAGGGTTTAGGGTTTAGGGTGCGCGGTGCACGTGCTCTGCGCAAAGTCCGCAACTTCAATGCTTGAGGAGGTCACTCATGGGCTGTGTAGACAACACGGCCCGCTAAGAAGGGAACCTTCGGCGAGTTCAGGAGCAGCGCGGACGCAAAGAAACATGTTCAGAATGTCCAGCCTCTGAGTGAACTGGGTAGGTGGGAACCTGTTCTGAGCAGCACAGAACTTTAAAGTTGCACCTACAAAGCGTGGCAGACTTGCCTGGCACAGAAAAAGGCTAAAATACACACCCGAGATGATGATCAGCATGTTGTCCTGGGCTGCTAGGGCCCAACAGGGCTCAGAAAGGCCAGGTCTCTGAGCGAATTCCCAGACAACAAGGCCAGCACACTTGCGTTCAGCACACGATGGGCGCCTCTCACCGAAGCTGCCGCCCTCAAGAAGCCGAGGGGGCGGTCTTCCAACTGCAATCCTCTCATAATGATCGTATGGCAAAAAATATTGATAATAGTAATAAAAACAAAATCATCATGATAATAATCATAGGAATAATAGTTACACTCCATCAGCCATTTGAGGGCTGGGCCAATCGGTTAGGTTGTTTTTGGTGTGCCACCCAGGCCAAACAATGCCTGGGACAGGTTTATTTTCTTAGGCATCTACGCCAGCGCATTGGAGAGCGGGTGCCTCACCTCACACCTCGTGGACAGCCTGGCCTGATGGCCGGATCTCGTTGCGAAGGTCAAAGCCCACAACCTCAAAAAGCACCAAACAGTGAGAATCACTCGGTAACTGCGCTCCAAGGCTGGAGCAAGTGGGTTGTCCTTGTAGCGCGAGGCCATTAGGCCTGAGTAGAAAAAGCGCATGTCATACCACAGCAGACATCAAGCAGCACGTCTCGTGGGTCGAGAGTGTTGCGAACAGCTTCAGATGCTCAGGATCCCACCGAGTGCACGCAACCATTCTGACTCCGGATAGGCTGCAGTGTACCACAAGCCCTCTTTGTCCGTGGTGCTGCAGCACCTCTTTTCACGCGCCGCCCACATGACATCAATGCAAGCAGCAACCACGTCAGGGCAGAAGGCAGGTAGCCAAACAAGCCGAGCACGGAGCCACATGCTGGTCGAGACATGGTTGTTCAAAATGACCTCTGCATCCGCAGGTAAGAAGTGGCAGAGTAGGATTCGCAAAGGGCCCAGTGCAGCCAGAGCCACCATAAGCCCGCTGGCGGTCAACTCTTGCACCGTCACATCGAAGAGCTGGTCAAAGGAAGTCAGGGATGCTTATACTGACGATGGAAACCCATCATATGGGGGGCTTTCGGAAAACAGGGGGTAGCTTTTTTGCGGTACCTAACTATAAGGGAATCCTACTATTTGGGGTCTGTATTCGGGGTCCCTTATTTTCGTAAACCCCCCGACAATCGGGTGATGTGATGACGAACAAGCGTGGCCCCAAGAGGACTGCTGCTGAAGAACGCCACTCTCTTCGACTGGATGCAGGGCAGTTTAGGGTTTAGGGTTTAGGGTTCACTTTGCTACACCATCCAATCTAGACATTCGAGGAAGGTGGAGCGGCCGGATGCGGGAGCGACCTAGCCCAAACCATGCACCCTTACTGCCTCACTACTTGTGTACATGCCCACAAGGTCAGGCAGCTTTTTCAACGAAAGGATCATGGCGATGGTGGTGAACCCCTTGCCCCCACACAGGATTCTTCCCGGCTACCAGTTAGCCAGATTCGACCACAAGCACAGTACACCGGAGACCGCTGAACAATGGCTCGCAATGACATGGTCAAGGCAGTCTTGGACATGTGCCTCACTGAACTTGCTAGTAACTTAGCAGAGTGTGGGCATACGACAAGTAAGTGGCGCTTCAGCAAGGGCTTTCCAGAATCTCAGAAGGATTGCGCAACACGGCTATGTGCTGGGCCGTGCCTCCAAAGGGGTAAGGTCCTCGAGATGTAGACATCGGTGCTTTTGCATGGCATCGAAACTAAATATGCACTTCGCGCTACGGGGCTTGTGGTCCTTGAGCGCGGGGTTCGCGGCCAGGGACGCCTCACAGGACATCCCAGCTCCTCCTTTCCTACGATTTCCAATTCTCCGCGCCTCGGGGTCGGGAACTCGGGAAACATTGCCAAGGACGCCGTCCAAACTAAACGGAAGCCGAACACCTTGAAGTGTCAGGCCACTTCACATCTTGAGCTTGTGTTGGAGCATGAATCGTAGGCTGCAGGCAATTGAAACCTGAGGATGCGATCGTACGCGCTATCTCTCCTGGCAGAGCGCTCGTGCTTAAGGCGCGAGTCCTCTGAGTTCAGCAAGGCGCAAGCCGCCTGCTGGCTGACGGTTCAGCCCGTTGGCTGCCAACTGCTTCAGATGCGCACCGTACCTTAGGGATTAAGATGGCTCAAGGCAACTGGACACTCAGAACATGAGCTTTGTCTACAGTAAGGCTTGACCTAGACCCTGGCCAGTTCACGCAATGAAGCCGCACACGGCGGCCTTGTGCATCAACCACGTAGCCTGACTTGGTCGAGCTGCGTGCAACCAATTGCGCTACAGAGCCACCACGCAACAACAAGGGCTGCCACGCCCACTTGTCCGTAGAGGAAATGACGGGAGCTCCTCATCTTGCAGGTGGAATCTCGCTCCGTGCGGTGACTGCGTGAGGGTGGCAATTCAGCTGGTGCATGTGTTCCCGCCTTGGGCCAGGCACCTGACAAGTACAGGCAGCAGCAGGCGCAGCATGAGTCTGACAAGGGCGCCCATGTAATGTGCATCTGAGGCCAGGCCTGGCAAAAACACGGCCAGCGCCAGGCATTTCAGGAGCATGGCAGCCGGCAACAAGTGGGACAGACAATTTCAAAAGAAGTAAGAGGTCAGGAAATATGAAACACACCCGCCAGATACATGTGTAGAACGGCCAATCAGCGGGGGTGATAGATGTTGTCTGGTGTATGTGCATCGGGCAACTCTAAACTCTGAAACCCTTGCGGCCAAAAGCATGCCGCGCTTGTCTACTTTAGCGGCCTCATCAGTTCACCTCCCACTGCCTCCGCCAATCCTACACTTTCCTGCGCTGACACTAACGTGTCGGGCTTGGTCTTGTCAGCTCCACACTTCACTGAGCCATCGGCAGACTGGATATGGCTGAAGCATTCATTCCCGGTACGCAGCGCAAAAAGAAACGCCCGCGTCTCATAACGAGTGCCCTACGGCCCACCTGATGCCACTTGATGGACCCATCTGCCTCGCGAAAGAATGCTCAACGGATTTCCAGGGGATTATTAGCTGTGCTGGCCAAACACCAGGTATGTGTCGTTACAGTACACGACGCGATCAGCAAACGGCAAAGCACTGGTTGCTTGATGTTGCTTGCCTCGACAGCACGCAAACGTCCCGGCACCGGCCCAAAAGCACAAGTCTAAGCGGATGTATTTCTTGTACTTCGGGCTGCCAACTCGGTCTGTCGTAACTCTGCCGTGATTGTCTGACCATGTCGTCTCGAGCCACATAGGACTATCAAGTTGGACGTGCATGCGGCTACAGCGGCTACAGCATCCTTTCTCCGGCTGTATCTCACCATAGGCATGAACCTAATGGACCTTCCAACGCCCCTGCAGACAGTTGCGTGCAAATGAGACCCTAAGAGCCCTAAACCCTGCCAAACAAGCCACTTCCGGCAGTGTGAGACAAGGGAAGGGGAATTTTGCCTGCGGGTCACGACTCATGGCGAGAGTTCAGCGCGGAGTTAGGCACCTTAATCTCCACAGTCCTTCTACGGGTCCGTCAGGATTATCATGCTTGATCTTCACTCATCAGCTTCAGAGGACGAACAGCACGTTGCAACTACATGTGCGAGAGCCCTGATCAAAAATGCATTGTTTAACCCAACGTCCCAGACTTGCAAGTATCTGCACGTCCTGAACCCAGAGCACCTGGCAAAGCCGAAAACGTTGCACAAACGGCTGAAACTTTAGACTTTGAGCTTGACAGGTGCTACATCCAGCTTCTACACACGGAATTGCTCAACGAACACGTTCAAGCAGCAACTGTTGAAAGATCCACAAAACAAGATGCATTGTAGACAGAACGAAGCAAGCCGAGCCAACCACATTTACGAGTACAGTCGGGCCCGAAAACATCACAAACAATCATGCAAGTCTGAGGCTCATAAGGCAACCCAAAACGCATGTGTAGAGGCCTGGCAGCTCCAACTGCGAATCTAAAGTCCGGCCCGGCATAGTTCTCAAAGCGTCAGGCAGCTCGACTGTCTCCCGGCAACCCCACAAGGTAAGCAACACAAAAACAAACACACACACACACACATACACACACACACACAAATACCTACATCAAAGCAATCTGCGCAGGTGTAACACTCTGCGACTCTGCATGCTTGCAGACTGCGCCACTCTTAGATGCACCTCTGTAAGCCCAAAGCTGCCTGTTGCGTGGCAATGAACTGGGGGTTTTAGGCTGACTCAGGTTGTTCAGGGTTCAGGGCTTTGCACTGCCATCCGAGATGTCTCTTCGCAGCGAAGCCGCATCTAGAGAGACATGGAACACGAACATTCATTCATTCATTCATTCATTCATTCATTCATTCATTCAGCTTCCACAACGCGGATCATTTTGCTGCCTGTCGCCATGACGTAATACGGCAGCACAAGCTGACACACCTTCAACTGAAGCAGCCACGGCTTTGCATGTAAGTACTGCTTGACGGCTGACTGGCCGCGCGATGTTTTGCGCGGCCATCCGAGATGTCTCTGTGCATTGAAAGAAACATGGAAAGCGAACTCACGTGCATCCGGCTTTCATTCATGCGCAGCTCGAATCGTTTTCCTGCCTGCTGCTGTGATGTGGCACAGTAGTACAGTCCGGCATACGACCAACTAAAGCAGCTGAGTTCGCTTCCATGCTTTGCATGTGCATAACTGTTGTCTGGCCGCGCGATGTTTTGCGCAGCCATTCGAGATGTCTCTGTGCACCTAAAGAAGCATGGAAAGCGACTCTCGCGCATCCAGCTTTCATGTGCAACGCGAAAACGATTAACTGAAGCAGCTTCATTGATGTAGCGGGGTACACAGTCCGACACGCGAACAGATGAACTCGATAGTTTCCATGACTTTGCATGTATACACTGGTCGACTGGCCGCGCGATGTTTTGCGCAGCCATCTGAGATTTCTCTGCGCATCTAGGCAGAAAAAGAAAAAAGTGGAACATCGCCAGAACTCGTGAACCTGTGAACACCATCCGAACCGGTGCATCCTATGCGAGCCCAGGGATACCAACCCAGAGCCTACTAGGCAAGTCATGGAGTCGAGGGCGGGTGCTTGCACCACCCACTGCACTGGTCGCATAGGCTCACACGTTGAACCCTACAAAGCGCTTAGCAGCCAGAGCACCCACACGGAGCAGCTCAGGCGCGGGCCCCTCAACGGAGGGAGCCACCCATCCAGCCTCCGAGAGTTTGAAACTCGCCGGGGGATATGGGGAGCTCTGCCCGCGTATACCCGCGTACGCTCGTGCCTGTCTGCAGTTGCCACTGGTAGACAGCCTCGTACATCCGCCCGAACGTCAGGAAACTTTTCAAGGCCTGGAGCGCAAATTTCAATTATTAATATTGTTACTATGAGTAGAAATATGAAATATGAAATATGAAAGATGAAAGATGAAAGATGAAAGATGAAAGATGAAAGATGAAAGATGAAAGATGAAATATGAAATATGAAATATGAAATATGAAATATGAAATATGAAATATGAAATATGAAATATGAAATATGACTACTAATACTCATATTATTATCTGCACTACTAATATTTTTTAATATTACTAGTCTTATAATCAAAAAAGGGCTGTGCTCAGGAAGCCGAGTCCTTGGTGTCAAGGAGCAGGTTGCGGCGCTTGACCTGCCATAGCTTTGGAGGGGATCTTTCAGCAGCATTGACGCAACCTAGTTCTACCCGATTCTACCCTGCCTGTGGAAAGGCACGTCGCACAGTTGGAGGGTCACCAGCATCTGGGTACCATTCCTCGTCCTTCAGCCGAGGGACGAGAGCCTCTCACACCCCTGCTTATCTCTGTGAAGTAGGTCCTCGTGCCGCGGAAGGTGCGGCGGGACTACGAGCCGGCCGTCCGCTGCCCAGGCTTGAATTGGAGGTCCCGGAGGAAGTGTGGGCACCGAGACCTCCAGGTCAAACACCCCGCAGGCATACACCTAACTAGCCGAATCATAATCAGGGCGCTTCGAAGCCATGGGAAGAAGCTGGCTCCCTTTTCTACTGTAGGTGTGAACGCGGCCCGCCCCGTTTTGGCGCGCCTGCGAGCGCACTGAACCCAACTCGGTCACCTGAGCAAACTCAGCACCCATGGCACGAGTGCCAAGTCACGCTCACTTTTCAAGCCCCTCATCTTCCACCGCACACTTCCCGCAGACGCACTCTAACAGCCAGAACTTTCCCTATATCGTCCACGCGCAACACCTGCAGCCCTCCCCCCTTCTTCGGCAAGCCTATCATTGACCCCCACGTCATCCACGGAAAAAAAGCTAACAACAATCACCCATCAAAAACATAAAACAAGTCCGGATTGCCCCGTCTTGCGCGCGCTACCCAGCCTCACTGAGCTGTTGCGTCGCCACGCTGGCCGAAGCTGACGAGTGGGCACAGCCCGACCTCGACCAGGGTCTTGAACGGAGGCTACAAAACACGTGTTCACATACAGGGTCTGCTCAAGCTGTCTCTCAGAGCCTCTGGGCACTCAGATCGTCGGCGACTTCCTGGCTGCGTGGTTCACAAGGGGCACAGACTTCTGGGACCAAGTCTACGGCATTCATTCCGTTGAGGCGGCAGCTCCGGGCAGAGGCGACACTTCGGCAAAACACGCACCAGCCATTCATAACAACTGGCATGTCTCACTTCCAAGTGTCCGCGTGGTGTCTTGCGCAACTCGAGTGAGTCCATACGGGTGTTAGCGTAAGTTGCGTCAGTCTGCCAACCCAGCCTCGTCGGGCTGTTGCGTCACCACGCTGGCCGACGCTGACGAGTGCGAAATGCCCGACAAAGACCCTGGGGAGCGAGCCTGACGGATGCTGAGTCTAGGCTAAGCCCTAAACGAATACGACGGGAATGCACACCTGCAAGCAGTGGCTGTACAAAAGGTGGCGGGAGTGCGATCAGGTCACAGGCGCAGTACTTGAGCGAAATTTATGGTAGTCTTGAGAGCATCAGAACACCTTTCGCCATTGATCAAATATCAGGGGACGTGCCAAGTACCCAGGAGTGTGCAAACGCCGACGGCACAGGTCTATGCCTCACTCCTATGCCCTAGACATCCCAGCCACCCAACTCTTCAAGCGTCCGACCACAAACTTCTGACGTGCCACATCAAGTGATATGCGTGACTTATGACTATCTGTGTGGTTTTGAAGCTTCTTGCGATTCGAGTGAGTTCATATGGGTGTCAGTGGAAGCTGCGGCAGCTTGCCGCAGCTCAGTGCAGTCGAGCTGCATCAGCGCCTGCGGCTTCCGATCGCCTGGCCATGTCAGACCTCACAGAAAAACGAGCCACCACTCGCAGGACACCAAGTGTCTAACCGGCATGCTCCCGCGCCTGACGTCGTGAGGAGAAGTGATTGCCTCTCGGGAGCTCTTGAAGATCACGGCGTGCCAGGCAATGCACGCCACACAGTATACCATACCTTCTCTGTGCGCGAACCAGCCTCGCTGGGCTGTTGCGTCGCCACACTGGCCGAAGCTGACGAATGAGAAATGCCCGACAAAGACCCTGGGGAGCGAGCCTGACGGATGCTGAGATTGCTGAGTCTAGACTAAGCCCTAAACGAATACGACGGGAATGCACACCTGCAAGCAGTGGCTGTACAAAAGGTGGCGGGAGTGCGATCAGGTCACAGGCGCAGTACTTGAGCGAAATTTATGGTAGTCTTGAGAGCATCAGAACACCTTTCGCCATTGATCAAATATCAGGGGACGTGCCAAGTACCCAGGAGTGTGCAAACGCCGACGGCACAGGTCTATGCCTCACTCCTATGCCCTAGACATCCCAGCCACCCAACTCTTCAAGCGTCCGACCACAAACTTCTGATGTGCCACATCAAGTGATATGCGTGACTTATGACTATCTGTGTGGTTTTGAAGCTTCTTGCGATTCGAGTGAGTTCATATGGGTGTCAGTGGAAGCTGCGGCAGCTTGCCGCAGCTCAGTGCAGTCGAGCTGCATCAGCGCCTGCGGCTTCCGATCGCCTGGCCATGTCAGACCTCACAGAAAAACGAGCCACCACTCGCAGGACACCAAGTGTCTAACCGGCATGCTCCCGCGCCTGACGTCGTGAGGAGAAGTGATTGCCTCTCGGGAGCTCTTGAAGATCACGGCGTGCCAGGCAATGCACGCCACACAGTATACCATACCTTCTCTGTGCGCGAACCAGCCTCGCTGGGCTGTTGCGTCGCCACACTGGCCGAAGCTGACGAATGAGAAATGCCCGACAAAGACCCTGGGGAGCGAGCCTGACGGATGCTGAGATTGCTGAGTCTAGACTAAGCCCTAAACGAATACGACGGGAATGCACACCTGCAAGCAGTGGCTGTACAAAAGGTGGCGGGAGTGCGATCAGGTCACAGGTGCAGTACTTGAGTGAATTCTATGGTAGTCTTGAGAGCGACAGAACTGGTCATGGATCAAATATCAGGGGATGCGCCAAGTATCCATGAGTGTGCAGATGCGGGCGGCACAGATCTATCATGCCGCACTCCTATGCCGTAGAGCCAACGACCACGAACTTCTGACGTGCCAAATCCACAGACTGATATGTCTGCCTTATGACTAATTGCGTGGTGTCTTGAAGTTCTTGCGCAGTTCGAATTAGTTCATACGGACGTCAGTGGAAGTTGCGGCAGTTTGCGGCAGCCCAATGCAGTCGAGCTGCATAAGCACCCAAGCCCTCCGATCGCCCGATCAGGTCGGTGGCAGGCGAGAGAGGCCAAGACCTCACAAGAAAAAAGAGCCACCGCTCGCAGGATATCAAGTGTCTAACCAGCATGCTCCCGCGCCTTATTACGTCATGAAGGGAAGCGATTGCCTCTCAGGATCTCTTGAAAATCACGGCGTGCCAGGCAATGCACGCCATACAGTGTACCACATCTTCTCCGCGTGCAAACCAGCCTGGCTGGGCTGTTGCGCCGCCACACTGGCCGAAGCTGACGAGCGCGAAATGCCCGACAAAGACCCTGGGGAGCGAGCCTGGCAGATGCATCTGCAAGTAGCCGTCGTACAAACCATGGTGGACGTGCAATCAGTTCACAGGCGTGGTACTTGAGTGAAAAGGTGAAGGTCGCAATAGTCTATGGCAGCATCAGCGAAGTGCTGCCCAATGATCAAATGCGCAAGGAGACGTTTTAAGTACCAACCAGTGTGGGCAGATGTGGGAGGCATAGATCTATGACGCGTGCTCCTATCCTCGACACCCCAGCTACTCACCTCTTCAGGCATCCGACACAGAATACTTCTTCGATGGCGTCACACAACTTCATGAGATGCCAAATCTACAGCATTCATTCCATTCCTGAGGCAGCAGCTTCAGGCAGAGGCGAAGCCTCGACAAAACAGGCCCCAGCCATGGGTAACAACTGGTATGTCTGACTTCCAAGTGTCTGCGCGGTGTCTCTGCACAATTTGCGTCGACCCATACGGGCGCCAGTGGAAGTTGCAGCAGTCTTCAGGTCAGTGCAGTCGAGTTGCATCAGCACCCAAGCCCTCCGATCGCCCGGTCGGGTCGGTGGCAGGCGAGGGAGGCCAAGACCTCACAAAACATGAGCCACCGCTTGCAGGACACCAACAGTCTAACAAGCATGCACCCGCGCCTTACATCATGTGGGGGAGCCATTGCCTCTCAGGAGCTCTTGAAAATCACGGCATGCCAGGCAATGCGCGCAACACAGTATACCACATCTTCTCTGCGCGCAAACCAGCCTCGCTGGGCGGTTGCGTCGCCACGCTGGTCGACGCATGCTGGGCCTCGAATGACAGGAACGCACATCCGTAAGTAGTAGTTGTACAAACCACGGTGGGAACTCAATCAGGTCACAGTCGTGTACTGGAATGAAACTGCGAGGGTCACAGTAGTCTTTGGTAGCGCAGAACATTGTTGGCCAATGATCAAATGCAGGGTGTGCCAAGTACTAATTTAATGAGTGTGGGCAAATGCGGGCGGCATCGATCTTGACGCCGCTGTGTTTATCCTAGCTACCCACCTGCTCAAGCATCCAGGGCCTGTAGGCCCAGCGATCGTGGCGGAAAAGGTGGAGACTGCGGTGATGACCATCGTCGTGGTCGGGGTCGGGGGTAGGATGGTCGCGGCGGCATTTGTTACGGCTATCAAGTACACTTTGCCAAAAGGCAGGAGAAGGCTGGGCAGCCCGGCAAAACGAAAAGGGAAGCTTCTGCTGCAAAGTCTGGTTCTGAGAGCTGGGCTGTGAGTAGCCCAGCCTCCATCATTTCCAGCTCCGAAGAAGTATGGTTGAGTCGGGCCTGTTCAGTTACAGTTTCATATCGTTTGCAATATGTAACACCCAAGAGATACATGAATCGCGACAGTCAACTTGCGGAGCCTGCACGCCGCGGGACCTCGGACATTCTGATGTGTCTTGCGAAGGATGCTCACCTCCAGGCTCGTATAAGGAGCCAGCCGGACGGCCCACTTCCACAAGGCCTGAAACAAGTTCATGCTCAGATCTGGCATGTTTTCCCCAAGGCCGCGTTAATCCACTGACATGAACGTGAGAGAAGCTAGAAGCCCTGACGAGAAACAAATCATGCGCTGGACCAAACTCTGGTCCCTATAAAGCCGTAAAAATGCCTCAAAGAAAGCCCGGCTCAATATGGCCGAAATGCTTCAACCCTCCGCCCTCCCCGCGCATGGGAGGAGACCTTATCGCGGATGGGAGCCCGCGCCTTGCCAGTGAAAAAGATCGCGAGGAGCGTGAGGAGCAACATGAGCAAGACGGCGCCGTGGGCAGCCAGCCACAGGCGCTCCTGTCCCGAGCACGGGCCGCATTCGCGGCCTCGACACCTATGGTCTCCTATGGCGTCCCCAAGATCGTTCGTCGCTCCTCGCGCCGGCCCGCCTCGTAGCCCTGCCAAAATTCCAAAGCATGAATGTCAGGGCTTAGCTTTCTGCTCAGCTGCCGCAAGTTTCCGCCTGCGCAAGGGCCTGTATGGCCTCGATGCTGAGCGGCCCGTTTGGCCTGGGCCGACATATGCTTCGTAGAGGGGTCGGATCAAGCTCTTTCTGACCAAATCTCAGGTCCGGACAGGTCAGCCTCGAGCGGAAGCAACATGGCTGTCGCAGGCCGCAGCTCCAATACCCACAAGGCGAGTCTTAGAGTGGAATCGTTAGAAGTTTTGATGTGGCGTTCTAGCTTCGTAAGATGAATTACTGCTCGTTTCGGGTCTTCCTGAGCCCTGCATCGCTGTTTGTGGTATGTGAGTGTGCGCTGCACGGTTCAGAGTTGTGACGTGGCATAAAGAGGAAGGGAAGGTTGGTCATCCAAACCCACGCATCACGTGGCATCGATCGTGAAGAGCTTCGCAGCACTGCGCTTGCACTTCTTGATATTCGCTGGGGTACAATTTGGGTATCGCACTACCAGGAGCTTTCGGCTTTTCTCCGAGTAGCTTTGAGTTCACTTCCTTAATTGCTCAGCAGGACATAGGGCACCGTCCCTGGACGCCAGGCCCTCCGAGTAGCCCGAATCCCTGAACCCAGATCCTGCCTGAGCGCTTTCGAGCTGTGTTCTTGCGACAGGGTAGCTTTGTTTTCATGTTCTCTGGACCCCGTCGTCATGGCTGCTGTGAGATCTTTCCCTGATCTGTCGGATGCCCCGAAGTCTACTAGTTTCATATGTTCGATCGGCCTTGCTCTGTAATGCTGCGCAAACACTTTCTATCCGAGAACCGATGCGAGTCTTGTCGAGACGAGCACGTCGTAAAGCGCAAGTTGAGGTCCACTTCTCACTCACTGTCGCGCAGCAGTGGAAGAACATCCTAAACCCCAAACCCTAATCCCTACGGGGATTTCAGCCCTTGCTTGCTTGCGCTTGCAGCAACGCACTTTTTATCCTCGACTTCGTCGATAGATCGGAAAGCATTGGAGACCCGCCAGGCGCCTGCGCCACAAGCTGAACGAACACGGAGCACACGGCACAGGCTTCGAGCCGCTCATCATGGGCCTCAAAATGGCAGCAGGGATCCCTTGCCTCAGCACAGCAAGGCGCTTCAAAGCAACTTTTTGCCCGGGGAGTCCAGCCTTGAACTACGCTGAGCCCGGAGCTTGCACATTTGCAGCATCCTTTGCACACCCTGCAGAACCGAGAGAATCTGTAGAACAAGTTCGACGTGGAAGAAGCATCTGCCAAGGAACCTCCAGGCCAAGCCCGTCACAAGGCTCAACGCCCGCCTTCAGCAAATCTCATTGAAACAAGTTGCAGCGTCACGAGAATCGATGTTCCAGTGTGGGCTCCCGAGGCGCCAACCTCCCCCCAGGAATGTACGACAAAAGAAACCACCTTGATTGCGACATCGACTTTTGGGCTTCTTAAGTCTGAAACAAAGCAGAAGGCTTCTGGTCATCTGCAAGCAGAATGCGCAGAATGGGCATTGTCCTGCGCTAGGGAGCCCCCGAGCCAACAGTAACAGGAGACCCTGGCAGCACGACGCACCTTTGTGGCCGTCGTGTGCCGAAAAGAACATACGGAACACATCATGCCTCTTTGTCACGTCTGCCAGGAACTATAATCCCCTGAGAACCTTAATAAAAGTAATATGTTTAATATCCTCTTGGGTTTTATATAAACAAAAACATAAAAGAATTCCTAAGGGGGGATAGAGGGAACTCTTTGAGGCAACATGAACCGGTTCTCATCCAACAATTTCTGATCCACTTGGTGGCTCTGCTCGATGCCCACTTCGGGAAGCCACCGACCGACCCGAAACGCTTGTAGAATCGTGATAACTTTTTCCTTTTTTGTACTATATTATATTGGTTTAGGGTTCAGAGCTTAGGGTTTGATATGGTTTGGTCTAACTCTCTATATACTGCTGCACTATCTTGGCTTTTGGTTGAGGGGTTCATCTTATCTTATATGTGGTAGGTTCTCAAAATGATGGTTCCTTCTTGGGGGTACCAAAATAATAAGGGCCGCCTTAGAATGCGGCCCGCAAAAGGGAACATTTTTTGGAGAAGTGGCCATATTGCTAGCATAGTACAATTACGGTATGTAAGATCAGAACTACGACTGTAGCTTTGAAACCCTTTCCCTAAACCCTAAACCCTAAACCCTAAACCCTAAACCCTAAACCCTAAACCCTAAACCCTAAACCCTAAACCCTAAACCCTAAACCCTAAACCCTAAACCCTAAACCCTAAGCCGCAAAGCAATGTGGCAGAGCGGGAGTGGCATCTAGAAGTTCTGGGGCGCCGGCACAAGCGAGCTCACCTCCAAGGAGGTTCATGGATAGTTATAATTGGGGAGTACGTAAGGTACCCATAATTCTAAAGCGGCTATATCCTTATTTTGAGTAGAAATTATAGCCCTACTTAAACTACCCATAACCCCTCAAGCATGGTATAGGCTTGCATGACATTGCTGTCAACCCTTCCTGCACCGCGGAGAAGGCAATCGTCAGCAAGTAAGACCTGGCAAACACTCTATCAGGTCGCCAGCTCTAAACCCTAAACCCTAAACCCCCTAAACCCTAAACCCTAAACCCTAAGCCCTAAACCCTAAACCCTAAACCCCAAACTGCATCTCCAAGACCTTCCACACATCGCAACCCCACCTGTAGATCAAAGAGGCCCAGAGAGTGCCCGCCTGGCCAAGGAAGGACTCAAACAAACAAAAGACTGGCTGGCTCTTGGTAGGGAAAGAGGGATGAGGTACCCTAGATATACCCTTAAAGGGCTTTTATAGGGCCCTATGTATACACGTTAAGGCTCTTAGTAGGGAATGAGGGGATGCAGGCCCTAGATATACCCTGTATATAACGGTTTTTATAGGGCCCTATATATATATATATATATACATGCCCTTGAAGGTTCTTAGGAATGATGGAATGCGGGCCCTATTTAGTAACTTAAAGGAAATATATGGGGCCCTATACAAATAATCCTTTACAAGTATATACATATATATATATACATATATGTATGATATATATATATATATAGATCCCTCATTCCCTCATTCCCTACTAAGAACCAAGGGGAAGATTCGTGGCAGAGCAGAGTACATGAAAAGCGTACAGCGCGTCAGCCGAAAGCCAACTGGGGGCTTGCGATACTTACACACCTTATTGGGGTCCGTATTCTAAGGGAATTCTATACCAATTGGGGCCGAAAATTTGGGAGTCCGGTCCCTTGATGTCCTTTGTTTTGGTAAACCCCCAAAGAAAGAAATGCCAAGCTCAAGGCCATAGACGTGCTGTAGGTCAAGGTGAACGGAAGCCGGCTGCGGGAGAACAAATGCCTCAGATCTGGACTTCAAGTCCCAGCCGGAAGCATGCAGAAGACCACTCATATATTGGGATGTTCCCTCTACTAACAGTCCTTAATGGGGATTATAGTAGGGCTTGCTATAATCTCTATTAAGGACTGTTAGCATAAGGGGGAACATCCCAACTCAACCACTTCATGTGCCTCGCAAACGCCACGTGGCCACGGAGAGCCGAGAAGCTTCCAAGAAAGCAGAGCGAGCCTCCGGAACAGCAACCCGCATGCAACGTGACACGTTACGTGACTCTGGGCTTGATAATATGGGTTTAGGGTTTAGGGCTTACAGGGTTTATGGGGTTATAGGGTTTGTAGGGTTTATAGGGTTTAGGGTAGCCAGTGAAGCCAGCGGGCCAAGAGTAAAGAGCAAAGCGAACTTCTGCGGCATCAATACCACCACAGGCCTCAAAGGCAGACGAAGCACGCCAGGGATCACCAGACCAAGGGACAGTTGGGGCCCGCACAAGAATACAAAGGCGAGGCCTCGTCAATGACACAGCTTTAGACACATGGGCGCCCATATATACTGAGTTTTTTGGTTGTTGGAGCACGGAGCTAAGCAGCTGACTCATGAGAAAGCAACCGAGCAGTGCTCCCCCAAAGAACGTCATCCACCTGGCGTGCAACAAAAGGTACGACACTCGCGAACTTGCCGCAAGAAATGTTAGTTGGCCTCTCTCTGGAAATCGCATTCTCCGAAATTGTCGTGGAGGCTTGCTTGGCCATTCCCTGGCCAGGCGGTGCCAGGCGGTGACATGTTGGGCAGGAGATCCCTCGCTTAACTTCCAGTCCTTCGCTTTCCCCGTGATGTCGGAGAAGCCCTGCTGCAGGCCCTGGCACAGCGGCACAACTTCTTAAAGTCGAGGGCATTCGGGTTCCAGCTGCGCAACCAGGGGCACGAAGAATGCATATTCTAGGTTGGCCCTTTAAACCCTCTGAAACAGGTTCCGAACTATTTCCTCTTGAACCCAACAAGGGAAAACTTTCGAAAATCTCAAAGTCCCATCTAGTATTCAGCCTTTAGGTTGCGCGTTGGAGACTCAGGAGTAGTCCAGCGGACGCCTGCTGCGCAGACGATGCAGCCTTGGACAAGGCATTGAAGTCTCCGGCCTCAGTTGAACCCTTAGACCCAGCAAGTTTCCCCTGTTAGGGTTCATAGGGTTCATAATTAGGGTTCATATAGGGTTCATGTAAGATTCATATAGGGGTTCATAGGGTACACCAGTCCGAACCGCACGCTCTTGTTGCAAGAAGAACAGCCCAACATCTTCGGTCCAAGCTGTAGCCGCAGCGGCTGCCTCTGCCACGCTAGGCAGGGCATTGCCAATCTTCGAAAACCACCTGGCCAAAGCCACCCTCGACCCTCGACTGCCTCTATTTCAGACTTGCAGAGTCTTGTTTCACCGGCTCATCTTGAGGCTCAACCGCGTCAGACACACGAAGATGAGGCTTGCGCCGCAGGGGCCGCAGGATCCTCGCAAGCAGGTCAAAGTGATTCGGACTGCTCTCACCTGGACGGCCACGCGGGCGACGTGAGACCTCGACGTCGGCGTCGGCGCCACCTCGACCTTGCGTGGCAGTCCGAAATAGTCCGTTTAGGGTTTAGGGTTTAGGGTTTAGGGTTTAGAGCGCATCAAACATCAGCATACTGCCCAGGCATGACAGCCAGGCTTGTCCGTCTTGTTCCTGGGAGCCAGGATTCCTGGTCAAGTCCTTCCCAGACCCCCCATCCCCTTAACACAACATAGAGCCCTCTAAATAGGAAACAAATATAAGCAAGATTGAACGAGGCAGCTGAGTCAGCTGAGACTTCGACCGAACCCTTTAAGCTTCGTCGTGAAGTCATCGATGGCTCGGGAGCTGCTGCCTCGCATTACGCGAACCTCAGGCGCTTTTCTGGTGCACCCATGTGCACAGCCAAGCCCGCCAGAGTCTTGCATCTAAGCCTCACACTTTAGGAGCACAAGCTGCATCATGTGCGTGTCTTAAGGCGTGTCTTAAGGCGTGTCAGGCAACTTCAACTATGAGATTCTACTACGAACCGCTGACCCAACACAACTTCGAAAGGGATCGAAGTTCCTCCAACAGACATCAACTACACTACGCTCAAAGCACGATGATGAGAAAGACTTTGAACCAACGTGAACCTATGAGGAACTACTCCTCGGCATGTGTGAGCCAACTCAGCCAACTCTGCGGCACAAGGTGAGCAGTCTGGTTCATGGCAGAATTTCAACACCACAAGGACATCTCCAACATTAACATGAAATGTGGCCGAAGGGTGCGATTTGTCCAAGACGCCGCGTCTTAAGCTTGCGAGCTACGTTTGTCCGAGCTACGTCATGATGGCATCGGATGCCGTATCATTGATGATTGGAGCTGGCTCTGGCGCAGGCTCCGGCGATGGCGCGCCCGATGGAAGATCGGCTGGAGGAAGCTTCCTCGGGTTCGGCTTCCCCAGGTTCGGCTTCGCCAGATTCTCGACGCAGCATGCCCGCGTGCTGCGCAGGAACTCGCTCACCGTGAGGGAAACACCCATGGAGCCAACGTCGAAGAGCAAGGGCCGCTTCATCTCCGTGACTGAGCTGTCAACCAGAAGAAGTGGAGGCCTCCCCTCGGCATCAGGTGGATAGCCGAAAGGAGGGCAAACAAAGGCCGGGAAACCCGTCTCCTTGGAAATATCGGCGAGCTTGCACTGTTTCACGGAGGTGACGTTTTGCTGGACAGCCTTGGCAACCTTCTCCACATCGGTCATCAGCGGGTGCGGCACCACGCTGAGCACACGCCGCCCATCCACTTGCCAAGCCACGGTCTGCATGAAGACGCCGTGTGACACGAAGGATGAGTTGGCCTGCAGGTATTGATCCCAAGCTGGGACTTCAGCGTTGATCTTCTCAGAAGACTTCGAAGCCACTTCTTTACCTTCTTTTCTGGCTATTGCCTTGGCTTTGGCAGCCTCCTGTTGCCTCAGCAAACCCGACAACAAGGTCAATCTCACACTTCTCACTTCCATCGCACTCAGGCAAGACTAGTGAGAACAGCAAGAGCAAATGCAGTCGAGGCACGCATACTTGACAGATCGGAAAGATCGCTGCAACTTATACCTCTGCAACGGCAGCTCCAATCAGAGAACCAGGGTTAAGTCATAAATGGAAGGCCCCATCTCTTCGACAAGCTACAGTATGGAGAGTTGAGTGGACCCACTTCTCGGACATTCCACAGATTACCTTAATATTCCTCCCCACCCATCTATTTGTGGCATCTGTCCCTGTCTTTCTGTCTCCGTCTCGCCTTGACATGTTTGCACTCTAGACCCTTAAGCTGACGTATAAGCTTGCAGCACGATGGGCATCATGTCTATCACCGAAATCTCGGGTAAAAGTGGGGTATCGAAGCATGACTCTTCACAAACCAACCTGTCGATCGGTCCCTGCAAGTAGACATGTGACGCCCTGCTTCTCACACAAAGATCACGACTATCTCAGGTCGTGGTTGCCGTAGTTTTGTCATGGTCGAAGAGAACTTGAACAAAACTCCCGAGAATCGAGCAGGCCAATTATACGAGCCTAGCTTGTGTACGAAGAAACAGAGCATATACGCACGAACACCCACATGGAGATGACAAACAGTTTGAGGGACCCTGTGACATCTCAGCATGGACGAATGAGAGGAGCCCACTGTGACCTGCCTGCGGCATCTGACCCCGTGCTTTTTGAGGAAGTTCTCTACCTAAACAAAGATTCCGAGCACTCATCACAGAGCCGGGCCGCAGGTGCATAAACACAAATTCCACCGGGAGCCGTGCAGGCGGAAGCAACTCGGCCTTGCGCTGGGGTGGCGCAGCCTTCGGCGTCTCAACATGCTCCACATGCTCTTTTTCCGCGCTGCAACAAAGCAACTCACCTCAGGAGCCGACCTCGTTCACAGGCCTTGGCTCTTGTTCAACAGGCCTTGGTCGCACTTGCGCAATCAAGCTGAACTGCACCCAGTCGTCGGCACGCCGGCTCGACATGCATGCAGCAATGAGGCGGTGGCCTTCGCTTCTTTCCCCTCTGAGAGCCTGTCAACAGCAAAACCAACAAACCAACAAGGGCGCGCCAACTGGAGTGTGAGTAGCTTAGGAGGGGGTCTTAGAATGTCCGACCGTTCTTTGAAGCACTTTAACTTTAGGTCCCTCTTTTTGTGTTGAGCAATTTAGGCCCCTCTTCTTGCGATGGGCGGCTCGGCAAGTAAAGCAAACCAGCTGCTGCGTGTACTTGGCAGCACAGCTTGAGAAGGCTACCCGCACGAATGCACGAGCAGGGGAACTCAAATTCCACAAGCTTGGGCCCGGACCGCGACCTGGCGTCTGGTCTCTCCCTCGTCCAGCTCCCGGGGTGCCCTGCTCTGAAACAATGCAGATTTGATATTTTACCATTATTCATATGATTAGTATTATTGATAATATTCATGTCACATTCATAATATAGATACTGTTCATATTATTAGTATTATTGATATTATTCATGTCACCCAAAAATGAAGGGCTCAAAGCCCTTCAAGTCGGCGCAGTGACCCAAGCCTCTCTGCCTTTTCTGACAGCCGTTGTCCGCGGTGGTCTCCCCCGAGTGGCGGCCCCAGCTCCAGCCTGAACTTCCCAGGGTTTAGGGTTTAGGGGTTAGGGTTTACATAGAAGAAATAGCAGGGATGTGATAACTTTTCGTCTCGGAACAGGACTGAACGGAAGGAATTGGAGTAGTGGCAAGAGCAGCAGGAGGTAGCGGACGCACAAGAGAATGCGCTAGTCGGAGCGACTTGAAACTTGCCATCGCAGGAGCATTGTAGAAGAAGTGGTGGTGGTGGTGGTGCTGATGGTGATGGTGGGGTGGTGGTGATGGTGGGGTGGTGGTGATGGTGGGGTGGTGGCGGCGAGAACATCTCATTGATGTTTCTGTTGCCGGTTTCGAATGCAAGACATGTGGTGCCTCGAACGGCTGCCGAAGAAAAGCGAACTGTCTACTCTACTAGAAGCAGCCTTTGTCCCTCGGGATAAGGGTTTGGGTGGTGACCGCGATCGCGGCAGCATCACCAGCAGCAGCGGGGGTGGGAGCACAAGCGGGGCCAAAATGTCATGACACCCAGGTCTTTCCCATTCCTTTCATTCTCCTATGGGCATTTGTGTACCTCTGAGAGAAAGAGCATGCCTCGCTAGAACTTGCCACTTGATGCCACATACATCTTTCACGTGTCTGGACCTCTGGATCAACCCTCATATGCTGTGTGCAAGGCTGTACCCTGAGCTGGCACCACTGCTTGCAGCACCTTGATCAGACACACTCAGACAAATTAAAAATAATCATAATAATAATAACAATAGTAATAGTAATAATAATAACAATAATATACTAATAATAGTAATAATACTAGTGCAGCATCATCAGCTTTGACGGAGTAACTGCAGTAGCAGCCAGCAGGAGGTATCAGTTGGCAGCAACACATTTCCAGAGCATCTCAGAAACCAGCCGCGGCATATTCGGCCTTGTGCAAGTGGCTGCTGGACTAGACACTTGTCCCTAGATCAGGACACCGCCAACGAGCCTCTGCTCGCTTCAGTGCTGCTTTCAGGTCGTCCTCTTTGCTCAAAGCCTTGGCTTCACTTGCTGAACTTGTGTGCGTGCGTGCACGCGCCCGCGCACGTCGTGCAGTCTCGCTGAAAGCCTTGCTGCTTGCTCCGTGAGTGCGCTCTGAACCCAGTGTTTTACACCATAGATTGCACATGTCCTTCATGTCCTGTGCCCACGGCTATGCCGTCATTCTGGCCCGTCTTCTGTCCCTCACCTTGTCACAGGGCGCAGCCCAGGGATGGAACAGGCATCGCATCTTCGAGCACGCCCATCGGCTGCAAGGAGCAAAGACCAGAATACCCCCCGGCCCTACAAACATCCAACAGAAAACAAACCTTTTCACCATCCTACTCACCCCTGAGCCCTGAAAAATGTCTTCTGGAGATGTTCGAACTCCCGTCAAGCTGTCAACCGTCCGTCGCCTGGGCCCTGGGTGGCTGAGCTGGGTTTAGATGAAGACGCGCGCATGAACAGCAGCCTGGCATGTCCAGCAAGGCTTCTTGTGGCCCCCTTGTTACTGCGCCACTACAACTGTGCCGCTGCCTTGAAGGTTACAAAGCTTTGTGCCACCTCTTATGCACAGAGCTGCTGGGAAGCCTTGTACGGGCAAGGGCAGAGCCTCCCATCAAAACCTGCTGCAAGCCCATAAATACCACCTCTATGGCAATTCCACGCCGACCGTTCCTCCCTGTTTAATCATGGCAGCTTGTCGGGTCTAGCAGGCCACATGATCCAAGACCTGAGCTGACTAGCAGATGAAAGGGCCGCAGGAGCCTCTTACGCAGAAGAGGGTGAACAGGGCAAAGGAAAAGAAGGAACTCCATCCTGCTTCTTTACTGCAACTGTCTATGACTATGATTCGGCTTCGATCTTGCAGCAATTGCAGGAAGCACTTCTGGGGGGCGCTGCGTGCAGACAAAAACGAAGGTGTCACCTCCGCTGCGGCCTAGCAAGAAGACGACCATGTGTCATGTAAGCAGAAGAACCTGTGAAGGACGCTACTTCACTACTTCACAGAGGAGATGCTTGCTTCTCTTCGAAAGCGCTTGCGACCGGCCACGCAGGTAGAGCAAACATGGGGGGGGGGGTTCATTGCTTCTGGCCAGCACCAGCCTGCTCATAATACCCACAAACCCCTCAGCACCTAAACTCTGGAAATAAAGGGCTGAGCTGGAGGGCCTTTTCTTGTGACGATCCTTCTGTCTGGGCAGGAGGGGCCGCTGCCGCGGTTCCCTGGCAGAGAAAAGCACATGCACGCCTACATGCAATTCACATCATTCTCATCCGAACCAGGTCTGTGGGGGGCGAGGCTTGAGGACAAGGACCCTGAAAGAGTCCTGGCCTGCACCTCAGCAGAGCCGCTGGGGCCTGAAAGTTACGAGGGGAACTGCAAAGCCAGGAGAGTTGCCCCGATGGCGAGGGGATGCCTGCAAGGACTCTGGGCGTCGCTGGATCCGCGGGCCCCGCAGGCTCCTGACAGGCTATTAGAACTCTTCAATCCGTAGTCAGTTCCCTCTTTTTTTCGTTGAAAGAAGAAGCATCGGTCTCTGTACATCTCCGTCTTTCTGCGGCGTCCTTCCGTCTTGGTGTCATCTGCCTCTGGCGCTTCTTCATGCGCCGCAGCTCCGTGGCTTGCTTCTCCAGAGCCTGCTGCTCCTGGGCAGGCCCGTGCTTGCCATGACAGATTTAGGGTTTAGGGTTTAGGGTTTAGGGTTTAAGTTTAGGGTTTAGGGTTATAAAACACATGCACTGGTAGCCAGAAACCATGTCGTGGCGTGCCTTCACGTGGGCATAGTAGACGGAGTCCGTGTGTCCGGAGTGGCCCGGATCCTTGCGATCCGCCTGCGAGCAAAAGGTAAGGTGCTCCTCTGTAAGCCATTACTTCCAATTTCTCACGCGTGATGCAGATGATCAAGCCGCCATGGCGAGATGTAGCGAGGGCCACACATGTGTGTACTTGACACGACAAGCGTCGTGATGACTTGAGCTGACCAGCAGTGACTATACCATATCCCCTCATTCCCCTCCATGTGTTGGAGCTTCATGTTATACGGATAGGTGCGGGCACACTGCTGGCACGGCAAGTCACAGCCCACCTCCGTAGCCACTCGAAGCTGGAAGCCTCCGGCCCGATGTCTTATCCATGGCCACCCCAAACAAACCCCAAGCCCCAGGCCGACTTGGCATTGTCTGAGTGACGGGCACAATTCTTTGAGACCTCCGCGTCGCGCCTGCAGGCTGCCAGCTGCTAAACCCCAAAGTTCAGGGATCAAGCTGCACCGAGTGCAACTCCTGCCTTTCCTTTCTTGGCATCCTGCAACATTGCAAGCTTGGAACAGCAACCATGAGCATGCAAGTCGGGCCTTCTGTTTGCCGACAGATATCGGCTTGGTCTTCACCCAAATCTCTTCAGAGATCTGGCCGGGCGCTGCTAGCTCTTGCTTGGCCTGACAAGGGCATCGAAGGTTTAGGGTTTAGGGTTCAGGGTTCAGGGTTTAGGGTCGGTTTAGGGTTTAGGGTTTAGGGTTTCGGGTTTAGGGTTTAGGGTTGGAGCAATGAGGGCAAGTTCATGGCAGCCTTCTGGACAGAGTCCTCAGCTTCGAAGACCAGATTGCAAGAGGAGTCGTCCAACCACTCCACCTGAAGGTTTTGGAGCACACGATGCTGAAACCACTCAGGATTTAGGGCTTAGGGCTTAGGGCTTAGGGCTTAGGGCTTAGGGCTTAGGGCTTAGGGCTTAGGGCTTAGGGCTTAGGGCTTAGGGCTTAGGGCTTAGGGCTTAGGGCTTAGGGTTTAGGGTTTAGGGTTTAGGGTTTAGGGTTTAGGGTTTAGGGTTTAGGGTTTAGGGTTTAGGGTTTAGGGTTTAGGGTTTAGGGTTTAGGGTGCCAGGAGCTCTGAAAAGCTGTTGAGAGCCGCCTGCTTGGGCTGCCAGGCAGCAAACACTTCCAAAACCTGAGCACGGCTGGTCGCACTGTGACAAGCAGAAGCCAAAACGGTGCGCAAACAGAGAGCATGCGAACAGGTGGCATCTACGTGCGTGGATTAGTATATGAATAAAAACATACAATAATCCGCCGAGGCCTCGGGCCGAAGGTGTATAGGTAGTCAGAACAGGCACCCCCCTCCAAATCCTCCCCCAAAGCCCTTTTTCGGACCCCTTTTTTTGCCTCAAATGGGTACCCCCCCTAGGTGAGCAGGGTCCGCAAGCGGATGGTTCGCCAGGACCAGAGGCAGGTGCAGAGCGGCTGGGCTCGAGGTGCTAATGGACGCAACAAGAGGGGCTTGATGTTTGTAGGTGTCGCTATAGCACACCCAATGGTTCATAACCTAGGGGTGTCGCTTTTCAAGTGTTCCCATCGTTTTACAGGGTTTTGGGCATTCGTGTCCACCCCTTGCTCACATAAGGTGTTTGTGAAAGGCGGAGTTTACCCCCCCCCACCCCCCCCTTCCACCCCCCCCCCCCACCCCCCCCTTCCACCCCCCCCCCCACCCCCCCCACCCCCCCACCCCCCCACCCCCCCACCCCCCCCCACCCCCCCCCCCCCTCCCCCTCCCCCCCCCCACCCCGCCTCCCCCACCCCACCTCCCCCCTCCCCCCCCCACCCTGCCGAAGAGTCGCCTTAAACCTTAAAGGGGCCTGGCTCAACCCTGCGATCACTCCAAGCTGAACCCTAAACCCCAAAAAACCCTCAACCCCAAAGCGTGAACCTTGAGCCCTAAACTAACCCTCAACCCCAAGCCCCAAACCATAAACCATAAACCCGGAACCCTCAACCCTCAACCCTCAACCCAACCCTTATTGCTTGGGGTCCAGCGACTTGGGCGCTGCGGAATCACCATGCTCACGCGGATGCGCTGGGCCGGGCCGAGGCGGGTCGCGTAGCGTTAAAATTATGTAATTGTATATATAATATTATATATATATATTATGTGTAATTTAAAAAGAAATTTCATGGCGGAAGTGACATGCCGTGCCGGGATGCCTCGCCTCTTTGTTCGAGAGGAAGTCCACGCCAAAACAATGTAAAACGTTGGGCCTGGCAAACATCAGAAGCAACTCCTCTGGCCCCGATCGAGGGAAGCCAGAGTTGCGAGAGCAACACATGTTTGAGCTTGATTGCTGTGAGGCTTCTCTTATTCTTCCTGCAATTATTATTCTTCTACTTCTTCTTCTTCTTCTTCTTCTTCTTCTTCTTCTTGTTGCGTTGCGTTTATTCTTCTTCTTCTTCTTCTTCTTCTTCTTCTTCTTCTTCTTCTTCTTCTTCTTCTTCTTCTTCTTCTGCTTCTTCTTTTTGTCAGGGGCATGAGCCTTCAGATGCACGTGTGATGTGGGAGTATGAAAGTGCGGCTCTCAGGAATCCGGCCCTTTGATCTCTACCGGGCAACGGTTGAAAGATTGCCGTTCTCGGTGTTGCACCACTCTTCGCTGGCAGGAGAAGGAAAGGTAGGCTCGCACCAGTCCCCGAGCAACACCCAAGCCAACGGGGTCAAGGATGACGGCCCCGGGCGAGAAGGACGCGTCGTGGTAGCAAGATGGCTCCGTCTCGCTCTCCCCCTGTCTCCCCGTCTCCCCTCTCTCTCCCCTCTCTCTCCCCTCTCTCTCCCCTCTCTCTCCCCTCTCTCTCCCCTATCTCTCTGTCTCTCTCTCTTATCTCTCTCTCTCTCTCTCTCTCTGTTCTCTCTCTCACTCTCTTAAGGGTTTAGGGCTTGGGATTTAGGGTGTCTCTCCGCGCAGCTCTCAAAAGCATCGCAGCCCCAGCCTCGAGGGGGCGTAGCTATTGTGTTCTCGCCGCGGGCAGATGTGAGCCTCCTGTGTGGTGTGTGCGGTTCATGGTTTCTTGTGTCGAAGCGCAACACAGTAGCCAACTTTTGCAGCTTTATCACCGGAGGCGCGGCGGCTGGCGACCTCAAATCCGAACCGAAACCTGCAAGCAACTTTCTTTTCCGCTGCCGTCACCTCCACATCCTCCATGGCGTCAAGTACTGTCGCAGTAGGCGTCGCTGCTGGTACCAGATTCGAGTCTGGAACCGTTCAATCAAAGAGTTTGGTCTGGCTGTGTCGGTTATGCCCTTCAAGGCTTAGGCTTTGGTAAGTTTTGGTAACGTGGGTTGAAACAACTGCCTCTGAGCCGTACTTGCACCATGCGGACATGTGGGGTAACGCTGACACCTTTCTGACCATGTCCGACATCGCCCTTGTCCAAGCGTCACTCCAGAAATCTTCACATCAGAGCAACATCCAAGCAAGCACTAAGCTGCATCCAACCGACTTGCAACTCTGAGAAGACATGCGGAAACTACGCACCTGGCAACCTGTCTTTTTCCACTGCTAGGAGCGGAGCTGCGGGTCATCGCTTTCACCCGCCGATCATTAGCCATGCTTAAGCTGCTGTATAAGACTTGTGCACGCAAGCATCGTCCCACTCATGAAGGCGCCTGCGCACGCAGTACTTCGAGTCATCACCACGAGCGCTCTCACAACGGTCACAATGCAAGCGGGCAAGCATCCTTTTCAGAAGTGCGGTGCTCCCCTCCTCTAGGGAAGGCTTTGCAGAAACTGGCGCATCTGCTGCGGGAGCATCTCAACATCTGCCCAGCATGAAGCCACATGCAACTGTGCCTGAGGCAGCAGATCCTGAGCTCCAGCATGGCGTTTTCAACCCAACTCTTCGACAGGAACACAACCCAAATCTTGACATTGTCAAAACGTCGAAACCCTAAACCCTAGACCCTACATCCTAAACCTAAAGCCTATGAATGATTAATGCCAAGCAGTGAAAAGCCCAGCTTCGCATAGCAGCTCAGCAGCCTCCAGTGGATGCTGCGCATCGGACTTCCACGCCAACACCAGAATCGGCATTGTCAAGCCTCGGGTTAAAGGCCCATGGGTTTAGGGTTTAGGGTTTAGGGTTTAGGGTTTAGGGTTTAGGGTTCAGGGTTTAGGGTTTAGGAACGCAAAGCCATGTGCAAAACCAATATCCCAGATGGTCAAATATCTTGTTGATCTCCAGGTGGCGTTTCAACTCCGAGGGTGGCGGCAGATCCGAGTCAATCGCACCTCGAAGGGCTAACGAAATTCATTCAGGGACCTGTAAGAAAGTCCCCCAAGTAGCAGGATTCCTTCATAATACGGGACCCCAATGAGGCACCCCCCCTTACTAGTAGGATTCCTTTTACTAAGGACCCCAGAAATTGTCGCCACCTGATAGCAGGATTCCCTTTTACTAAGGACTCCCCAATAAGGTACCCCCTGATAGTAGGATACCCGAAACCCTAAACCCTAAACCCGAACCCTAAACCCCAAACCCTCCCTTATACTAAGAGATTCCAATGAGGCACCCCGAATTTCGGAGACCCCCCGACCTCGAAGGGCTGCGCAATATCGGCGCTGGCCCATTGCAAACTTGGCCCGCCAACCGATGTCGAAGGAAGCCTAAGGCAGAGATGTGCAATCAACTGAATATATTTTCTATGAAGAGATGTGTAAAATATGTATATATATATATATATGCATGTGCTTATTTCCACTACTTAATTAAAGGAATGAGACTGCGCGACGAACCGCAATTCAACACTGGGTGGCTCTTCCAGCATCCGTCTCCAGGAAAATGGGCGGGCGGGCCTGCCAGAATGGAGCCTGTGTACCCTCAGTCTCGGGATGTTCCCCCTTATACTAGCAGCTTAAGAGGGATCATAATAGGGGGTACTATCCCTTAATAGGGGGTACTATAATCCCTATTAAGGGATCAAAATGGGGGGTACTATAATCCCAATTGAGGGATCAGAATGGGGGGTACTAGAATCCCAATTAAGGACTGTTAGTATAAAGGGGAACATCCCGACCTCAGTCATGTACCAGCAGCGACCCTTTAACAAAGTCTGCATCTGGGTCTTTCTCTAAGCACGCCAGCTCGGGCTAACAGCATGCCATCCGTCTTGGGGTAGATCAAAGTTAGGGTTCAGGGTTTAGGATTCATGGGGTTTAGGGTTTAGTTCGTTTCGCACATGCAATCTGTACCCAGACCCACAGCATCCGGGTATCTGACGCCGAAGGAAGGCAGCTTTGCTGCGCACGGCACTGCAGCGCATCAAGATGTTTTGAGTGCTCCGTTGTGTACAAGTTCATCGTGAATCGTCCTAAAACTATCCAGCACTGCGGCGCCATTTCGCCGCCTCCGATCGTTGAGCAAGCATACTGTACAACG
This sequence comes from Symbiodinium natans, assembly GCA_905221605.1. Classification (NCBI taxonomy): domain Eukaryota; class Dinophyceae; order Suessiales; family Symbiodiniaceae; genus Symbiodinium; species Symbiodinium natans. Next base: position 115,730 of record CAJNDS010002414.1, read on the forward strand.
TAGGAAATCTCAGGTTCGCCAGCACTTTACCCTTGGCCAGGAAGTCTGAAGTCTTGAATGGAATCTTTTTAGTTGGCAAAGTCCTGGATAGCACTCCAGGCTCTAGGTGCTATTCACCAGCAGGCGATTGGAGGTGCTTTGTCACATTAAGGCGCCATTTCGCCGCCTCCAATCGTTAAGCAAGTATCCTGTACAGCATGAGAGATGCCTCAGATCTGCAGAGCTTTGCTGTCGATTCCGTCACTGAAGCATGTGGCTGCATATGACCTCATGAAGACTTCACGAGTAGGCAAGCAAACCATAAGCAACCGCCCAGAAAGCCAAGGGAGCGCCGCTGGGAATGGCCTCGTTCGCCTCCTGCGCACCGACACCAATCGGAGTGGCCATGCCTGACGTCGTTGAAGGCGGAGTGGCCATGCCTGACGTCGTTGAAGGAGCCGTCGTAGCAGTAGAGTCTTCCAAGGTAGAGGTAGTCGTTGAAGAACCCTCAGCATTAGATGTAGTCGAGAAAGCTGTAGAAGCCCCGGGAGGCTGAATGGCAAAGACTGCGTCTTTGGGGTATTGCCCGGTCAAACTCAGGGGACGCGGACAAGATGTTTTGCTTGGAGGCTGAGCCAGCTCAGGATATTTGCTCAAGAGCTCTGACTCTGGAAGAGTTTCTCGGATCTTGTGGTAAACTTGCACAACAGTCGGAAGAGACTGCGTCCAGGCCTCTGCACAAACATCTATAGTGTTCAGTTCACCACTTGCTCCTCCAATACTGAAATCAGGCGGATTGCCGAATGTGGCGAAGGGGTGGTAGCCGCAAGAGCAGCCTACGTGCGAGGCTTCCTCTTCCTCCACACAGAGGTCCAAGAATTGGCGGTATATGTCCAAATATCGCTCCCCATTAGATCCTTGGCCAAGAAACACTCCATTGCACTCTGCGAGGAAGCGCTGCATCAGCTCGGAGCTACTAGAAAGCATCTTTTGCAAGGCTGACGCTTCAACACGTACTCCATTGATGGCGTTCAACAATTGATCCTGGATATCCTTCGCAGACCCAGTCTGGGTGAGCTTCTTGATGTTGTTGTAGGCTGCGAAGCCTTGACTAGATATGTTTGCTTCAAAAGCAGCCGAAGACACCAGCTCCTGCACTTCCTTGGAAGTGGCCTGAAATCGAATGGTATACCACATCTTGGCTACGTTGAAGATATCCAAGGCAGCCATAAACCTGGCGAGGGTTTGCTCAACATCCTTGAAGGCTTGCGACCACACGTGACATTCGTGGACGCGAGCATCGTTCTTGATGAAAACGCTTGCGGCAATGTGTTCCATAGCGGTGGCATTAAAGCCGAACTCTGGCGTCCCCATCAGAAGTGGCACTGCATTGGTCGAGCCCTCGCAGAAGTCTCTACATGCATCTTGCATGCTCTGCATCCTCATCCCCTCTGGGTTCGCACAAACTCCAAGCAGTGTTGGCAAAGTCCCAATTGGGAAGATGTTGGCATTTCTCATCTTGAAGCTGCCTAACACCAATAACTCTTGGAAACTCGTCAGGCGCATCTTCGCGTTGGAGGCGACGGCCACGACACACCCTTTCATACTCAGCATATGAAGCTCCCAGTTGCAAGCTTGCACTGGCTCCGAGCTGACTCAGTCGATTTTCGGCCTCTTGGACCTGATCCTCTGTTTGCGCTTTGGCTTGGCTACACAAACTTGAGCGACCATCATCCGCATCCAGGATTGGGTTGAAGCCGCAACAACAGCCTATGTGGCGAGAGCCCGTGGTTTCGAAGCAACTTCTTCCGGTCTGGTGACAAATATCCATGATGACCTCATCAGCGGAATTCTTGAACGCCAGTAATTCACCCCCACATTTCTCCACGAGAGCATGCAGCTGCTGATCGACCACTGCCACAAGGTTGTCAGAACTAGTTGTTAACTTGATCAGTGACTCACGCAGCTCATCCGAAGAACCTGTCAGCAGACTTACTTTCTCCTGGACTTTCTCAACCATGACATTAGCCTTCTGAGGACCATTGGCATCATCCATCGCGCGTCTGAAGTCCTCACCCCGGAGATACTCTTGCAAGTCAGCTGAGGCCTTTGCAATACTCGCCTTGAACACCCGTTGCTCTGCCTTGAAAACATAGGTCTGACCAAGTAAATCAACTGCCTTGTCTTCAATGATGTTCAGGGCATTGCGTCGCTCGTCGCAGAGTTCGGCCAAGCTTGAATCATACAAGAAGATCTCGCTTGTGCAGATATCCTTGGCTTGGTCCAGATGCAGACCACGTGGACTGACGCCAACCTGCAAAGCAAGCTTGGCAGCATCACCAGCAGGATTGCAGAAATCCATGCAAGCGTCATACACGGACTGCCCTGAAGAACCAGTGAATATCACGCGACAAAAGGCGAAGTTTTTTCCGGGGTGGAAAGCCACGCGTTCTGGCAGTTCACTTCCAAACAAGCTCGGAGGCTCGCACTGGAATCTTCCTGTCGATGTGGTACTTGTCATCGTAGCAGTGCTCGTCGTGGTACTTGTCATCGTAGCAGTGCTCGTCGTGCTAGTGGGCAAGCAGCGGACTGCAGCAAAGTCCTCATCCAAGCATTCTTGAGGAGGTCCAACACTTTGACAAGCTGTCAATCTCGCCTCAACGCCTACGCAACGCACATGAGTCATGACGGACTGGACTAGACAAGTGGAAGGCGCAACTGGACAAACGATTTCTTTGGGAATATAGTAATACTAACTCATGACGATGATTATTTTACAAATAATACGGGCCTTTTCATACTAATTCTACAACTGTCTGGTGCGGATTCACTACAAGTGCCATATCTACTCATCTTTCGGCACGTACCGTCAGCCGGAAACTCTGCTTCGGGGGCATGCGCCAGTCTCTTGATTGCATCAGGCTAGGGAGATGATGGCCCTAAACCCTAAACCCTAAACCCGAGTCTCCCTGCCCTCGAAGCTTCGGCCCTGGATGCTTCCTCTGCTTTCTGCACAGCTTGGCTTGGGGGCAGGGTCAAAGAGTAGACTCGGCAGTTCCACTGGACATCCCCGGACCCCCTACTTGAAGGTTGATGGGTAGTGAGAAGTAGGCTTATACTTATCGTTACACTATTCATATTCATAACCGTGCCCCATGAACATCCCACAAACTGCAAGGCTCTGCAAGGGTGAGGGGCATCATTCCTCAAGCTCCAGACGGACCTGCTTTGCTCAGCTTGCATTTGCCCCGCCTTGCTTGCAGCGGCCTTCTTGGCAGCTTTTAAGCCTGTGGCATGAGGAGCATCGAAGGAGGAAACTCGGTGTCAGTCGCTCTGGCAAGATGTTGCGCCTTGCTCCTTCGCAAGCTGAAGACCTTCTTCGTAAAGGGGCACGAACTTTCTTCCTGGCGTTCCATACTGCACCAAGCGCCAAGCACTCTGCAAGAAAGCACGGCAGGGACTCTGCACGACACCGTTTTCTTGGCCGCAGGCTCGTTTCATAGCAGGTCGGCGGCGTAGCCAGGATCAATGCTGCAACTTTCTCTGGGGCCTCTCTGTATCTTCTCTTGGTCCGACCGGCAAATCACAACATGAAGCACAAAGAGACCAAGCTATCCACTTCAACATCAACCGCCTGCCTCCAAGGCTGCGTATAAACTGGCTGCAGCGCCCATGCTCGTACCACCCAGAACGACAGGTCGACCCGGCAGCATCGTCTCATGCATGGTGCGCAAATCTGATCCCATAGCCTGCCCGCAGTCTGCTCAGGCATCCTAAGGCGGGGTTTAGGGTTTAGGGTTTCGGGTTTAGGGGCTGATCGAACTGCGACAAGCATGGCACTTGCTCGGACGATCGCTCGTGGCATGCCTGCCATGTGCAAGCATCTGATGCATCTGATTTGCCATGGCCCCTGGCATCATAACGGACCTGCAAAGAGGGGTTTAGGGTTTGGGGTTTAGGGTTTATGAAGCAAACCAAGTCTCACAGAGCCATGGTGGCACCAGAACGAATTTAAGAAGCAGCCCCAGGCACGACCGGTAGTACGTCAGAAAGCTCGGCAACGCCACCGAAAGGCCAGCCACCTGGAAATGTAAGGCAAGGTCGAGAAAGGCACACAGAGACTCTGTTTTGCCAAGAGGTCTACATCTAGTAAGCCAGCGTACAATATTTGTGCCGGAAACCCCCCCCCTCTCCCCTCTCAGTCGCACCTTCGCTTTCGCTCTCCACCGAGCTGGTGAGCCCATGTGTCCAGATCTTGGCTCGCTCAAGTAGGATTCTGGTTCTGAGCATCACAAGACAGGTGAGAGTGGCGCACCAAAGCCATGCATCTTCCAGATTGCTCAGTGCGCCACGAAAGTGCAATCTTTCCGTGCTTTGTTGGTGCGAGTGACCTGAAAGGCGGCAAGGAACTTGATTAAATGAGGAAGGAAGCGAGACAAGCATTCCACCTTGCATTCCAGAAACTATTGCGGCGCCTCAAATCGTAAGGAAAGTGGGCCCGCAACATGCCGAGCGGACCTCGAGCCTTGCCGAACGTTGCTTCAAGCGCCTCTCTCCCATCCGGAATGCTTCAACGGCTCAAGCTGTTGGGGGCCTTGATGTACTGGCAAACTGCCCCGCAGGAGCGCAGGCTTGTAATGCATTTCCTTGGTGCCGGCTTTGAGAGAACCAAAAAAGGATATATTAGCAGTTCAATCGTATTGAACCAATGAAAGCCGGGATGTGACGACAACACAGGCAAGACTCATTCAGGGCATCGCCGTGGTGTACACCATGATGAGCACCCAGCCAGGAAAATCGTCGAACGCTGGATCGCCACATGGCCACTCACAAGTCAGCAAGCAGCTAGAATACAGCGTTAAAACAAAAAAACATGCCCAATATGCGCTACACTGCTAGTACTAGGACTATAGCAGGCAGCTACTCTGCAAGTGCATGCGGACACTGGACAGGAGGCATCGGCCGCATGTGACATGCTCACAGCACTGCCAGCCATGTCAGCTTAAGAGCCAGCTCGGCGAAACCCATGCTACACACAACTTACATAGCCCGGGCCAAAAGACCTGGCATTTTGCCCACTGTGACAATCATCAGCGTTGATACGGTGGCTTGTGGGAGCCTCAGTGGAGGGATTTGGCTCGCTGGTTGCGCCCGCTGCAGAGTGCCTCAGCGGTCAACGGGCACTACAGAAGCTTGAAGATCCTGAAGGCTCATGGGTAGTTATAAGTGGGGTTGCAAGTACCTTCTATGAGGTAGCGACCAGTCATGAGTCTAGTTTTCTTACTGAATCTTACTTCTAACCCCACTTATAACTAACCCATGAACCTCCAAGTACCCGTGAGGGAAAGGTGAAGGGATGAGGGATCGAATTGCTTTAGAGCCGCGGCATGGTTGTTGTCGGTGGGGGCGCCACGAGGAAGGGATCCGTAGTATGCCTCAATAGCAAAACACAATCCTAAGACGGAAGTTGAAGGGAAAAGCTTTGCGGCCCAAACCCTTCTCTTTGTCCGCAACAAACGACCTGCGCCGCCGACAAAGCTGAGCCTCAAGGGCAGTTCACCGACTACCATTTTTATTGTTATTAACATCCTTTTTCTTGCTACTATTGTTAGTATTCTTGTTAGTATTATTACTATTATTGCAACTATTAGTATTCTAGTTTTATCATAGTTGTTTTTTATCAGTCGCAGCTCCTCTGCCAGCTGAGCCTGAGGTTGGGGCCCATTTTTCAAACGCAGCAGAACCCGCTTTACCAGCCTACCTCTGACCGCATGTGGTGAGTGCACTGAGGGCAGACTCGCACTGCGAAACTAGGGGAAGGATGAGGACAGCAACAGAACCTCCACTTCTGAACAAGCTCTGAACATGGTGCATTTTGGGCAGTGCTGCTGGCGGCTGGTGGAACTAAAAAGGTTTCCGATCCATCGCCAGTTTGCATTAGGCTTCTCCCACCTTTGAACCAACTGCGTGCGGCGACAGGGATTTAGGGTTTAAGGTTTAGGGTTTAGGGTTTAGGGTTTAGGGTTTAGGGTACAGCTGAGAGCATGGAGGCAGGAGGCCATGTGGGGGTTTCCGAAAGTTTAATCATTAGGGTTCCTTCAACGGACTATGCCCCTGTTTTCGGAAATCCCCCATACAGAAGCCCTCTGGAAGCAAGCATGTGTTCCCTTTTTGTGAAGCTGAGGAAGTCCCGGTCTGGGTTCGAAGGGTCGGCTCAGTGAAAGGGTTCTCAGTTGTTCCTGGACAAGTCCTTCTGTCGGACAGCGGGCATGAGTTCCGCGCGGCCTTGCGTCCAATCTTGCAAGTCATAGTGGGCGTTTCCCTTTCTGCCTGAGTTTGCGCAGGCCGCGAAAACTTCACACAGCGAGCCACCAAGCGAATGCCCTGTGCATGCCACGCTTTGGCACTTTGCCAGCTTCGGCCGCAGCTTCGGCATGCTGTACTTCATGAGCCAGTAGAGCTTGTCAGAGTAGCCTCCATGAACTCCGTCAAACCCACAATATGTCTCCGTGTTTGGTCGCAGATTCACCTCGAACTCCTGCACCGAATGGGTTCCTTCGAACACCAGCATGCAGTTCCGAGTCTGCTCGCTTTGTACAATCCAAATGTTGTCGACTGCCTGCAAGGTGTCCTGCTGCCTGCAAGGGACCCTGAACCAGCCCCCAGCAAGGCTCACATATACCTAAACCCGAAACCCTAAACCCTAAAACCCTAAACCCTAGACCCTAACTAAAGACTAAACCCCACTGTCTGGAAAAAGAGCCTTGCCCCCCAACACAGACACTAGAATGAACCCAAATGGAGTCTGTGTAGGGTTTGCGCATTGGTCTGCAGACCTGCCCACCCCCAGACTGCCCACTTGCAGCTCTCGTGGAGTTAAGGCCTGTATTTTGCGTTTACAAAGCAACATGTGGGGTTTTGTCGCAAGGCCTTTGCCTTAAGGTGGGCATTAATCAGTGTTCACTCGGGCCCCGCTTACGGGGAAGACAAAACAAACACCCAGCTTGATCGCAACAGAAAAGCATGAAATGTAATGAAGCCTCAGGAAAACCACTAACGCGGACTTATTCCACTTTGCGATTCTGCAGAGAAACGCAAGATAGGGCGAAGGATCAAATGGTTTAGGTTTGGATAGGTTTGCGCGTCGGGTACCAGAAACAATGTCCTTGCGAACTTTAGGCCTTAAGATGGCCTTAAGCTCAGGAGATCCTCCGTCACTTGCACCCCACCCCAAACAAGCTGAAACCTCAACACGCCCAACGTCTGCCTGCACAAGGCGAATGGGCATCTGCTGGCAAAAACGAAAGTTGCCAATTAACCACTAGCGCGTAGCAAGCGCGTCACTAGTGCAAAATTCTACAAGCCCTTCTCCCAAGGCATCCTATGACACAACATACTTCGATTATACTTATGTACTTTGTAAGCGCGAGGCTATGGCTAATCTAGCACCACAGTGGGGTTTCATGTGCACACACTCGGGACCCGCATGGACCCGCTTCATAACGAAGAGGGCAAAACCTGATCCGAACACAATAATGGCCACGTCTATCTTGATTCCTTTTTGAGGCCCTTTTTGACGAAACCCCATGCACTCTTGCTGCACGGGGGTTTAGACGAACTTGATATGAAATTCCTGGGTCACATGGGACACTCGGGTTACCTGGGTCACTCGGGGCACTTGTGTCACTTCCAGTGGCGTGAGCCATCTTAGGGCACACTTGGGTCACATAGGTCACTGACACTCAAGACATTCGTAGGTGTCACTTGGGCCGTTTGGGGCACACGTGGGGTCGGACGTTAAGGTCATTTAGGCACACTTGGGCCATTTCAGTTCCTTTGTGATACGCAAGAAACTTAGTCGGGGCACTTGGCTCACTTCACAGATGCCTCACAGGTCTTTTTTTGGAGCCTCTTGACTTGCTAGCGCCGACAGGTGGGCTCGGCCACTTGGGGCGGATCAACTGCGCGGACGGGCGGGGTCGGTCATCGAAGCCCTGCCTAGCGGGTCGTTTTGAGGGACAACAGCGGACAGGTGGGTTCAACCATTTGGGACAATCAAATTGTGCAGCTGAGAGGTGGGCTCGGTCACGCCACAAGGGGCCCAAAACCCCGATAAGGGGCCTTCCAGGGGCTGCTTCGGGGCCTTGATTTGCTGATCAATGCCAATGAATCGTTTTGAGGGACAAGCTGCGCCGACAGGCGCGCGGGCGGCCAACTGCGTGGACAGGTGGGCTCGGTAATTTGGGGCGCCGAAGCGTGAGAGACCAACTGCCCGCACACACAGTCAGGCATTTGGGGCAGATCAACTGCGCGGGGCTCGGTCATTTCGGGCGCTGGGTCATTTCGGTTGGCTCTACCCAGGAAAATTCTTGGGTTGTTAGAAACATGCCAGGGCCCTCGAGGATTTTCAGGAATTCAGAAACCTCCCAGGGCACAGAACAACGTGCGCGGAGAATTTCAGTGACAACTGCTGACTCGGCCTGTGCCTGCCTTGAGGGTAAGCCAGCGCTCGAGTGGGTTGGCGGGGGGTTTGGGTTTAGGGTTTAGGGTTTAGGGTTTAGGGTTCAGGGTTCAGGGTTCAGGGTTCAGGGTTCAGGGTTCAGGGTTCAGGGTTCAGGGTTCAGGGTTCAGGGTTCAGGCTTTAGGGCTTAGGGTTTAGGGTTTAGGGCGGTTTGTGAAGCCAGATGTCAACCGAAGTCGAAATCACCGTGCTTGGGGACTCTTGGCGGCCAGGGGGGAGGAGCTCAGAGGACGAGCACAAGCATGCATGAGGCTCAGGATTTCTAGATGAGAAAGTCTTTGTGACATCTATTTGACACTGAAAACTGTGCTCCCCACAACGATGCGGAAGCAGTATGTGGGCACGCATCAACACACCAGCCACTCTGCTTGGATAAAGATCAGCAGGCGAGCACCTGGAACAAACTGCTACAAGGCAGCAGAGGTGCTCATGGTGCACTAGCCGCCAGCCCATGAGCTGCTGGTGAATCAAGTCCTCCATGCGCACTGCCTGCTGCCTGTGCTTTTGAAGTTGGTTCTGTTTCTCAGTTTTTGAGAAGGAACTACGAACTCGGCTTGCGTATTCTTTCAGAGCAAGTTTCGTCTCCCAGTGCTTCTGCTTCTCATAGGCCCCCCAGGCGAGGTTCGCAAACTTGTACGCACTGGCCTTAAACTGAGGTTGTACCATCCAGATGAGCGGTGCTGAAGGAAAGCACGCCGTCTATCTCTTGGCACGACCCCGAAACCAAGAATTTGCTAATGAGAGTTCGAAGCTGCAAACAGGGGCATCTGGGAAGCATCTTTTCCATGTAGCTGGAGGTGTTGCAGGCGAATAAAGTAATGTTTCATGTCCTGGGCTGATGATATCCAGGAGTGCTACACAAGAGCGGACATCAAAGCTGGTCACGTTTGACGTGAGAGATTTGTTTCTACTCACCATTTCCCAGCTCTCAGCTCGATCCTATGAATGGTCTTTCTGCAAGAGCAAGCCAGCACCCTCTGCTAAAATCCGTTGAACATCCCAGGCCAGGCCTACTTGAAGGTTCATGGGTAGCTGTAAGTAGGGCTCTAGCTATACTGTTCACGCCTAATTTAGGGTACTTGTAACTTCTAACTTAAAACTTAGAAGTACCCGACAAAAAGGCTTTAACAGGGGCCCCCCCTGCTGACGTGGCTCATGGAGGTCGACCGACGGCATGCGCATCGCCTTTCTGTGGCAAGGGGTGCTACCCTAAACCCTAAACCCTAAACCCTAAACCCTAAACCCTAAACCCTAAACCCTAAACCCTAAACCCTAAACCCTAGACCCTAGACCCTAGACCCTAAACCCGAAAAGCAGAAATTGTGAATTCACCGCGGCCTCCGTGCCATGCCTAGGGAGATCCGGTCGGCCTGCTCCCGGGTAGAACCTGAGAGGTTAAGGGAAGAAGGGAAGAAGGGAAGAAGGGAAGAAGGGAAGAAGGGAAGAAGGGAAGAAGGGAAGAAGGGAAGAAGGGAAGAAGGGAAGAAGGGAAGAAGGGATGCGTACACCCTCTGACATACACCCCAAGCAACATCAGTGGAAGGGGCAAAGTTGCAGAACTAGACTAGACTGCTCGTCGACTACAAGCACAGCAGGCTGCATCAACGAATGCACGGCGTCAACCTGCCAGGGGGCTCTGAGTCCTTGTTCAAGTGAAGCGCCAACGTCGCAACCTGGCGGATCAGATGTCATGAGGCTGCGCAGAGTGGCGAGAAAAACCCATCAGCACAAATTTCAGACCAGACAAGCAGCTCTGCCTTGGGGTGCATGAGCAAATTTAGATCTGAGCCGGCGTCTGTCTGCCGCGCGAAGGACATGTACACTGTCTCTGTGTAGCACCGGACCCCTGCAAAGGCGCGCGTCGGCTGCGAAAGATCCTCCAAAGGCTCCTTGCTCGTGGCCACTGCCCCGTAGGTGAAGATGAAGGAGACCTTGCTCTGAGACCTGTTGGCAGAAGCCTCGAAATCTTGGTAAACCTCATCCTGTGCCTGCGCGCCTGAGCGCAGCTGCAGAGCCGTGAAGCTGCAACTCTGAGTGGCATTGCACTCATCGTCAAGCTCCAGCACTCCGGGGTCTGTTGAGGGCGCAAGGTGCACCGCGCATGCTGCGAAGAAGAGCCGGAGCATGGCGGAAAGAAATATGGAAAACAAGAAAAATCTCACCCCCCCCACCCCTTCTCGCTTTGAGCAAAAAAGTCGCCGCTTGTGGAACAAGGAGTGCAGGCAAGCTACCTGTAATGCACACAGTCTACTATTTGCTTAAGAACCCCCTAGAAAATACAGACAAAATGCTAATCCCCGTAGTACCCTTGTACAAGTAAGGAAGAGTTTTTGTTTTTTGGGGGGTTCTTAAGCGAATAGCTGCGGCTGCCTTCCAACTGATTGACACAGATTTGTCACCCAGAGCGCATTAACACATGCAGCACAGGTGGCTGGAAGCAAACTCCCGTCTCCGCAATCATGAATTTGGTGCATTCATTGACCCGCACATGACGAAGAACCTGCAACGAGAGCATTCTCAAACACCATCGGGTTACTTGGCTACCAGCAGCAAACGCAGTCCCTGAGCAGCTGTCTTTTCCGGCGCACCTCTCTTGTATGTCCTAGCAAGCTCTGCATACCTACAGGAAGACAAACTAGCCAGCACGTTTGTGCCAAAACCTGTCTCACTCATCTGGCTCAATGGGTTCTTCGGTCAGAGCTGGCCGCGCTCCATCCGCCAAAGCAGACTTGTCAGCATTTTCAAAGAGCTTGAGGGCTTTCTTCGCTGCATCTCGCACTTCCTCAGAGACATCATCCTCGAGCGCTTGCACCTCCTCCTTGAAGCAAGCACCACGATATCCCATCCGAGCAAGCGCTTCACAGGCTGCCACCTGCACGGCTGGAGTGATCCCCTGGTATGTCATGCGGCACACATCCGGAGCGAACATCTGTCCAATCTCCCCACACTTCGCCACAGCCCGAAGGGCTTCAGCTTGTACATTCCAAGCCCTGTCACCAAACAAGGCCACAAACATCTCCACGTGTGAATGGGCCTCGTCACCCATCATACCAAGACCTTGGACCGCCCGAGCCCGTACGGTCGGGTGGGGATGTTCCATGAGCTCAGCGACCACCCGCGCAGTTGAGTTGTTGGCCTCGCCAGTCGCTGCCGCGATCTCGCCAACAGCCAAACAGGCCGCTGCCGCGACGGGTGGTGCTTCATCCCGCAACATGTCTGCGATGTGATACTCATACCGAGCACTTGCTGCCGGCATCCTGCTCAGTGCGTGCAAAGCTGCTACCCGCACCTCCCAGTCTTTGGCATTCAAGCACTCGACTAATCTCGCTGCAGAGGTAGCACCCGCACTGCCCATGTTAGCAAGTGCCGCAGCTGCGGCACAAGCTGGCTTGCGAAGCAGAGCTGCCAGTTTGGGCGACACGCCCGCGACAGTCAGCGGCAACGTCGACGAGTCCTCGCCATCATTTCGGAGTGCTTGCTCCAAGGCCGGGATCTGGGCTGCCGCGCTTTCTCCGATACCACCAAGGGCAGCTGCTGCAGCGGCAACAACTCCCGGGTTCGAGTCGGAGAGGAGCTTGCCGGCTGGCACTGCTAGGTCTGCCACCTTTGGGCCAAGTCTACAAGCATAGTCAGCGGCCCCCAGGCGGACATAGCTGTCTGAGTCGGACAGGAGTGGCACTATCTCGGAGGCGAAGCTTTCGGCACCAGTCATGCTCTTGAGCGCGTTGACCGCAGAAGATCGAACACGAGCATCTGAATGCTTCAGCAGCTTGCCGACATCCTGTATGTGAGAATCCATCTCCGCCAAGCTCATGCAGGCAGCAAAGACTACATCCGTGTCAGAGCTCGCCAGCTTCGAGCTCACTGCATCTGCACAGCTGGCTGCTCGCATCTTGCCAAGCGCAGAGCAGGCATCAACAACAAGATCGAGGTCTTGATGGGTTAAGAACGGCTGGACTGACTGTGCATGCGAGGCTGCACCTGGGCCCATGGACCCCAGCGCCAGCAAAGCGGCCCTCTTGACCTCCTTTGCTCGACTTTGCTCAAGCTTTGTGGCTACAAGCTGTGCATAGTCGAGGGATCGGCCCTGCAATTCGCTCAAGGCCACTAGGGCATGCTCTTGAACAGCTGCGTCGCTGTCACTCAGCATGGGGACCACGGACTGTTCGATATCTCGTTTCGACATCCGCTTGCCCATCCTCCCGAGCTCCCGCAAGGCTCCACATCTCGATTCCACCCTCTCGCTCTTCAAGTTCCTGGACACGAGATCCAGGGGAGTCTCATGGTTTTGCATCGCCAGGCTTGCCATGGCGTCTACCTCTAGGAGGCATTGACTACAGGGAGCCCTTTTTGAAGAGCTACGGCCGCAGCAATGTGCCTGGCAGTCACTGTCGTACCGACAAGCCATCATGCTGTGCATGCACCCCACATACTCCACAACACAGCACAGCATAGGCACAACCTTGTGTGTAACATCCGCAACACACACACACACACACACACACACACCTCACAAGCCAAGGCGCCAATAGGGGTTCCAGCTGCGCCCCCCCCCCCCCCCGGTTCAAGTACAGCCGGCTTGGGCCCATGGCAAAGGTCTCAATCTCTCACACTCTCGGAGAAGCTGACATGCCGGACATGCCATCCGACCTGAATGATAGCAGCCGATCGCCAGTTTCTTGCAGATGCATCTTCCCATGTGCGTGCACTTTGGCATGCCTTCACCTGCTTGTGCAGGTCAAGAGAACAGTTGAACAGCCAGTCCGGCGACAACTGCAGTATAAAATATCTTGCTGTTTACAGCAAACTGCTCCGTTGGATGCAAACAGCAATGTCTATGGTCAAGAGATGTAGAGGCAAGCGAGCACGCCAAACTGACTACACTGGAGTACGAAGCGGTTATGTGATAATACAAATACTCACGCTTGACCTCGCGACTTCTTCCGCAGTACCGCACCGCACTTTCAAAAGGTGGGTCAGACAAAACTTTCGACCATTCATGGTCATGACCTTGCCCAAGACTCTGTTGAACGCTGCGCATGCGCGCAATGATGCCTCACGCTGCGCTCCTTATGGGGTCGCTTGGAGCGACTTCAGACTGACAGATCAAGGTTGGGATGCTCCCCCCCTTCTACTGACAGTCCTTAATAGGGAATTGTGGTACCCCCTAAAACACAAACAACTCAACTGCTGTTAAGGACTGTTCAGAAACAGGGTGGAACGTCCCAAGATCAAGGGCAGGTTCCTGCGACCGAGAGTCAACAGCGGACGTCTTGCTCCCAGTGCTTCGGCGCTTCCCGAGCCCCGGCGTCCGCAGTGGCCGCAGGCCCAAACAGCCGCCAAGGTGGCCTGAGAGCGCGCGGGCCGCGCGATGGTCCATGGGGACGCTTAAGAGATTCTTGAGCTGCGGCCCCTATTGGGTGTAGGGTTTAGGGGGTGTTGGGTTTAGGGTTTAGGGTTTAGGGTTTAGGGTTGAGGGTTGAGGGTTGAGGGTTGAGGGTTGAGGGTTGAGGGTTGAGGGTTGAGGCTTTAGGGTTTAGAGTCTATTGTTTAGGGCTTCATACTGTGGCCCCCGGCGAGTCCAGTCACCAGAGACTGAAACGCCAAGAGAGGGATCAAGCCGACCGAGGCAAGGTCGCCTCCCATGCCGCTTCCTGGAGGCGTCAACACGCAAAAAAACCACAGGGGGGGGGGGGGGGGGGGGGGGAAAAAAAAAAAAACTCCCCAAATTCAGAGATGTGCACCCTATCAACCCTAAGCCCCTAAAAAAACTAGACCCCTATAGAACCACCCCCCAAAACCCCCGACATCCTGTACACCCTAAAGCCCCTGAAACCCTCAACCCGGCCCAGGCCTGAAGTGCTTTCAGACATGGCAATCGGGGCCATCCGCCCGAAGCGGCCACCAAATGCCAGGAGCGCCTCCTCGCAAGTCCAGGAGGGCAGGTTGAGGGGCCTTAGGGGCTTCGGGGCTTAGGGTTCAGGTTCAAGTTTAGGGTTTACAGCGTTTCAGGGGCACAAGCGTTCCATAGTCGCCGCGACCGCAGGTCGAGAAGATAAGTTCCCTTTCTGTGAGGCGCGCTGGCAGAAGGGGGGCCGTAAAGCCCCAAAGCAGACCCTCTGACACTGGCACTGCCACAAGATTGGGACTTACATCATGTCCTGTGTAATCTTCGGTGCAATGTTCATACGGCATTCATCTGCGTGTGGGGGAAACACGGGAGGACCTCTTTGTCCCTTTTGCTTCGGAAGAAGACCCTGGCCAGGACTGAGCAGCCCTGCCGGCACACGCAAGGTCAGCCCCTGAACAGCTTTCAAAAGCACCGGCCGAGGCGGGCAGGCGCCAGCACTAGTCACTACCTTAAGAACCCAAAACCTGCTTTTTTGTAGGTTCTTCTTATAAAGCCCCTTATCGGATTCTTAGGTGTCCTACAAAAAAGTAGGTTTTGGGTTCTTACGGTACGGTGATGGCGACATTCTGGCCGGATCCTCACGCAGAATCGCGGCAATGGTCTTAAACTGTGGCGTGCCCACTCCACTGGCAGCATCCCAGCCTGACAGACACAGCTATGGGATTGCCTCTCACATGCCTCTGGAAGCTGCTTTTTCAAGGTGATCCCTCTCAATGAACTATAACTTATATAACTGTTCTGTTGATGAAAAAATCAGGGGCGGAGAGCCCGAAAACTCTGTCACTCCAGCGCCTCGGGCTGCGCGGAAGCCGACGTCGCAGCAGGTGGACCTTGAGCAGCGGTTGTCTCCAATCTGCACGTCATTGAAGGCGCTGGGGTGCTTGGAGAAGATCTGGTAGATCAGGGGGTTGAGGAATCCCAACGGGGGCAGTCGGTTCATGAGGCGGTCTTCGTTCCAGCGTGCTACCATGGCAGCAATCAGTGGGGTCGAGGCGGAAGTGCCGGAAGTCGGTTGCAGGTCATCGCCCATCAGAACCTTGGTAGCCCAGCAGCCATATTGCAATAAGGGCACCCCTTTTTGGGGCTTGGTTACTTGATAAGGGAACCTTGAACCGAAAAAAGGGGAAAAGGGGCACCTCTGGGCTACCAAGGGAAAAAAGGGCGCCCTTCTTTTGGGTTGGCTACTTACTTTACAGGGGAACCTTGAACCAATTGCTTTATAACAAGGGAACCTTGAACCTTGCTTTATCATAAGGGAACCTTGAACCAAACAAGGAAAAAGGGCCCAAGGAACGAGGTAGTTGCTGGAGATGGCTGCCAAGTCTGGGTAGGCGCGGCCGGATCGGTTAAACTTCAGCACATCCTGGTCGAGGGACTGATGGAGGGATCCTTATAAGGGACCTTCGGGGTCATTTAGGGGGTTCTTTAGGGGAGGTATGTATTCAGGGGGTGATATAGCGGAATAAGATGAAGGGCCCCTTCTAGGGGGTAAACCCTAAACCCTAAACCCTCAACCCTAAACCCTAAACCCTAAACCCTAAACCCTTAGACCCCTTACTCCTGGTCTGGCACTGGGCCATCCTCTTGGTTCAGGTAGTGCTCCACGGCTTCATGCTGGTACCACCTTCAAGACCAAAATTGAACCCGAAAATTGGGGGGGGGGGGGGGTCATTGTACCCTGTACTACGATTAGGGTTTAGGGTTTAGGGTTTAGGGTTTAGGGTTTAGGGTTTCGGGTTCAGGGTTTAGGGTTTAGGGTATACTTCTTATTGAGGAAATTGGGATCACATCCCGTAATACGACTACAATTCTTGTTAAGTGTGTATGTGCCATGAACCCTTTTGAGCCCAAGGCACGGACGTGGGAAGTCGGCGGAGAAGCCTCCCCCAGAGGTGATTCCACCACCCTTGTCGGACGTGCACACCACCTCTCCATCTTGGGGACACTGTACAACTACCTTTCCAGATGTGTAGCCGCAGACCGGGACATTCTCCTAGTTCATGGTTGGGATCATAGTAAAAAAACCTAATTGTGTGTTCCTTATTCGGTTTAAGTGCTCTTAAAAGTGTAAAATGTTACCCACTTTTGGCAAAGTCTCCTGAGCAAGCTGGGTGCCGCCAACCGCAGTAACCCACGGAGAAGAAGAAGGGAACTCCTCGCGGTTGGTCCCGCAATACTTCTTGCCATACTTGGCCACGAAGCCTCCACTGACACCATCATCGCCACTGGCCACAAGAATCGTGATGCCCCTCAAGGCCAGCTTCATGAACTCCGCATTGATGCGCTGCTTGAACCACAAGGGCATGGTCAGCGCGTCGTCGCTGTAGGACACGGAATGAACCAGGGGCATCTCCTGATCACTGGTGTCCTCCAGCTGCATGAGCCAATCCAGAAACGGCTCCTGTCCTGGGATGGCCCTAAAGCCCTCTGAGAAATAATATTTCCCAAATAAGAGTCTTCCTAAACCCAGAATGGGAAAATCTGAGAAATACTCCTAAATATAGTCCTCTTACATAAACCCAAAGAAAAGGAAGACATAAAAGATGTCCCAAAAAGGGCCGGCCGAGCGTCTTGTGGCCAGCTCAATAGATGGAACGCTCCAAAAGAGCGCCGAGACATTGGAAGCCAAGGCGGTGATGTATTGGATGTCAAGCTGAGCCTCTCCTGGCTTAAACCCTAAACCCTAAACCCTAATTGTTCTGCGTAGGGACTGAGGAATTTTGGGTGCCCTACATAATCCCTTAAAGGGTATATACAAGGGCAGAGAATTCTTTCATTCCCCAACTAAGAACCAAAAAGGGTTCTCCTCCCAGAACGGACCCTGCCATCGGCAGGTTCTCGCCGATCAGTTGAAGCTTCTCTTTCGTGCTCCATGCACGTACGCCCATGAGCTTGAAGAAGGATTCGAGGTCCTCTGGGTTGTAATATTGGCCAAGGAACTCTGCGACGGAAATGCTGTTCCGAGGATGGCGAACAGGTTCGTGCATGGGAATGCCATAGTTGCGCGAGAGCAGAGCAGGGGTGGTATACGCCATAGGCCAGACAGGAAGAACCTCATCAGCCTGGCTGAAATCTGAAACTGAGCCGTCACTGAACAGGGAGCGTATTCTCACTGTGGTACTCGCATAGTTGGCGACGCTTCCCAGCGTGGCATTAAACTCCACACAAGGCTTTCCATCATCCGTCCGCCCCACCTTCTGGCCAAGGACATCAGGAACTGCTGGAAGTCTGACAACCTTTTGCGTGTTGGTTTGTGCTTGTAGGACAATGATGTCAAAAGCGGTGATCAGAACAGAATGGGGGCTGCTGGTGCAAACGCCATCCTCAATGCTGTCCTGATTCACGAAGTGATCTTTGCAGTACGCAACAAAGTGGATGCTGACAAACTGGTCCCCAGCAAGGAGGAAGGGGCGCACCCTCGGGGCTTTTCGACCTGACTTGGGGTACTTGAAGGCCGACTCCGTGCGCTGCGTTGGGTGAGGCGGCATGAAGAGGGGTGCATTCAGCGATGTGCCTTCCAGCGCTCTTTGCATTTCAGCTGGCAGTCGGATTGGCTCCGATGCGCGGATGGGAGTGGTGCCAGGAGCCACAGGGCCTTTCTGTATCGTCAAGCTCGTATTGAACACCTTTTCAATGCAGCGTATCGTGCATGTGTATCGGGCAAAATCTCCGCCATAGGAGAACTGTAGGGTTCCCGGATGTGGGGCAAAGAACTTTTTGACAAGGTCCACATCATATTTCCAGGGCCCGGAGATGCCATAAATCTCATCCCTCTCCAGGTACCGGCCATATTCCCGATTTCCGGGATCGGAAACTGCTTTGGCCCTGCTCTCTAGCAGATCAAGATTCCGCTGGCGCAGCGCCAGCAGCACGATGATGCCTTCGCAGCTGAGAGGAGATCGTTCAGCCAAATAACAAGAGACTAGAAGGCCGCGGTTGTTGCTGCGATTCTGATTGCTATTGCTATCACGATTCCTATTCCTGATACTCTCGCTCTTGCTCTTACTCTTACGCTTTCCCTTACGCTTACTCTTACTCTTGCTCTTGCTCTTACTCATTCTTACACTTACGCTTACCATTACGCTTACTGGCTTACTCTTACTCTAATTCTTACTCTTCCTATGGCTGCTACTGCTACTGCTACTCCTACTACCAACAACACTACTACTACCACTACCACTACCACTACCACTACTACTACTACTACTACTTCTTCTTCTTCTTCTACTACTTCTACTTCTACGTCTACTTCTACTTCTACAACTTACGACGACGACGACGAAACTGCTGTTACAAATTACTGCTACTGTGCCTTGCATTTGTACTACTCCTACTACTCCTCCTCCTCCTCCTCCGACTTCTCCTACAACTACGACCACCGTGACGACGACGACGACGACGAAGACTACTGCTGCTACTATGCTGCTACTGCTGTACGCAATTACAAAACAGTGCAGGGCCAGGCGTCTGTTCTCCTGGTCTGCACGTGCTCCATGCTGCCACCCCGGCTGTGAGAACGCCTCCCACCTGTCGTCACCAGCTGTCAAAGCCTTGCATCAAGTACAAGTAGCATCTGAAAGCTAAGATAGAATAATACTATGCTACACTTCTGCAAGCATACATGTACATAGCCCCTGCTTTTGTGATCGTGAACACTGGTGTAAAGTCCTTCCTTATGCTCAGCATGTTCTGCAGCCAGAGGGCCCAGCGGAGAGCCAGGACCAGGATGACTTTATCCAGAACAGCCATCTTTCCACACGCAGCCATGCGACCCTGCTACTGCAGTCTCCCCACTCTACACGGTTGAAAGAAGGACAGTGTATGCTTCTCATCCCTGTGAAGGCTTGCAGCAGCTTCCAGCAGAGTACCAAAAACGGCTGCAAAATTTCAAGGCCTCAACCGAACTGCCCCGACTTGAGAAGTGACATTATAGGACAGCCTTGAGTAGAAGACAGCTGTTTTTCAACTTCTCTCCGGCATAATGAGGTCCGTCATGCTTTGGCACGAACGCGCGCGCGTGACAGAAGCGACCCTAGCTCATCCTGTCAGCTGATGGCCTGGAGCCAAAAGCATGACAGGATGCGGCACATCCTACAGCTCTGCTAAGCAGAGCTTCGAGCATCAATCTGCCTTTGGCAGATGTGACATAATGATAAGTGGGATTGATAAGACAACACTCTCAGCACAAGAACCTTAAGCGCCGCTGATGCTAAGGTGGACCGAGAATCATCACTAGGTCTCAGCATGTCTCATCTGTGCTTTCTTTAGCCGCCTCCCTCACTTCCTCAGCCCAAGAGAACTTGACCTGGCCAGTTCTATGCAAAAGGCATGCTAAAGTGCATGCGGTAAGCTGGGATGGCCGAAATGGGTATGCAGCATCTACTCTGCGAAGTTGACATTGCTCCGAGCACACGGCCTGCGACTTGAGGAGAGGGCGGCAATGAGTGGCTGGCGCTGTTTGCGGCTTGAAGTGGGACTGGTATGTGGTCCTCCAGGAAAGACATGGCAGCTTCTGCCAGCTGTTCAACGTCAGCCGAGCCCCTATCCTGAACAAGCCCTTCGCGTGGCCCGCTGCAGCAGGGCCAAGGTGATCCTGGCGTTGAGAAGCCACGCGCCATCGTCGAATTATGTTGAGCTTGTGTAGTAGGGTTGACAGGACGGGTTGCAGCACACGGTCCTGGATCACAGGGCGTGAGGTCGTCTCAATCAAGTCCAGCGGAAGCTTTCCGTGGCTGCTGTGGGCAAGCGAACTGTCAGGCGGAGGAACCAGGATGAACTGTCTATGAACTAGGAAGACTACTGCAATGAGATCGATTCCTCGCCGCTCACGTTCTGAAAGGAGACACAACACAACCCTGCGCCTTGTCTCTGAGCTTTTCGCAGAACCGAAGCCGACGGAGTCTTCCGCCCTGAACGAACCAGAGTTAAACGGCAGAGCATTTGGGGGCTTACGACAATATAGGGGACCCCAAAAATAGTCCACCAAATAGCAATTGAAGAGTTTGCCATCAAGGCTCCTTCTGTCAGCTGCCGGCGTGCATGGAGGCTGGCGTCTGGCAGGGTTGAAGGTTGCCGACCCGCACGCATTTGCGCAGTGCATGTCTCCAGCAACGGAAGGAACCGTTAGAGAGCCCTGGAGAAGCGTAGGTTTCCGGCGCGTGCCGCTGCTCGTGCCGGCTGAAAGCCCCAAATGCCTCTTTCAGAAAGCTGCCGCACTCGCAACATCGGTCAGCCGCAGGCTTCCGCGACAGAATGGGCCTCGGCATATGAGCTCTTGACGCTCGGAATGGGTGCCGGCTTCTGCGAGGACCTCGGTCGGCACAGGGGTATAAGGAGGGTAAAGGCGGGGGTAACGGGAGCATAAGGGATTCAAACGAACTTTCTTCACACATGGCGCGCCTATTTGCGTCACGGAAGGACTCGGCCAACTGGCGGTTAACGCCTCGGAGCGCAAAGCGCTCAACATCCCGGACCCGAAGAATGCTAAAGACTGGGATGCGCGCTGGCGCCAAGAAGAGGAGCCTCGCGGAAGTTGGAGGTGTACTCGCACATACTTCGCTGAGCCCTGCCGAGCAGTTCCAGAGACAACTAAGAACCATCCGCTCTGAGATCTGCAGGCGATTTAGGGTTTAGGGTTTAGGGTTTAGGGTTTAGGGTTTAGGGTTTAGGGTTTAGGGTTGCCAGGCAATGCTCAGCACTCTCTGCACAGCACCATGGACACTCCAAGACAGCGACAGCTCGGCGACTTTTTGTGGGACTCCAGCATGTATTGTACCTGCAGACGTATACGTCTAAGTGGCCGACATGTCGGAAAACTGCAAGTCTGAGAAGAATGTGGCAGGGGTAAGTGCTGCACGCTTCTGGCCAACGTAAAGGATCTGACCCAGGCCCTGACTACCTGAGATTCAGGTACTCTTATGGGGATTTTACTAGGGTTCTTCCAGGTGGGGATATTTGGGCTCTGAGGGTTCTGAGGCTTCACAAGAGCATCTCATATGGTATTAGGGATATGAGGGTTCTTCGAAGCTTTTGGGGTTCTTATAGGGCTCTGAGGAGCAGCCCGAGGATGCCGCTGTATTTCAAGCAGCTCCGCGGGGCAGGATGCCGCTGGCCGGCGAAAGACTCTTGACCTCACCAGGCTCAAAACCTACTTTACCCCCATCCCAGGGTCTAGGATTTAGGGTTTGGGGGTTGCTTCGGGTGTCGGGTGTAGGGTTTAGGGTATATTTAGGGCAGTTTCTGCCATGTCCTGCTAGTTGTATCAGACTGGCAAGTTGTATCATTATATCTGGCCAGGCTTATCAGAAGCCTTCGCCAGGCTGACCCTAAACCCTAAACCCTAAACCCGACAACCATAAAACCCTAAACCCTAAGCCCTAAACCCTAAACCCTAAACCCTAAACCCTAAACCCTAAACCCTAAACCCTAACCCTAAACCCTAAACCCTAAACCCCAAACCCTAAACCCTGTGGTCGGGACTGGTGCTTCGCAAGAAGAGCTTTCGGTCGGTTGGCGGCAGGGATTGCACCTGGATCGTCAGCTTGTTCAACTCACAGCATTTCCATGGCAAAAGGCAGCTGATTTAGGGTTTAGGGTTTAGGGTTAAAGGCAGCTGAGGCGTGAACAGCGGCCGCCGGGGCGATACCAGTGGAGACATTCTTAAACGACGGTCGGACCATTGTTGCAGAGAAGAAGTCCCGCTGTGACAGTCACGTGTTTTCTGTGTATTGAGAAAGATTCCTAGGAAATTTTTAACGGCCCTGGCGCCATTCGTCACCCGATGGTTCTTGTCTGCTCATGACTGTTCATGCTTGTCAGTAGGGCCTAAACTGCGAGTCGTAAGTCCAGGGCTGTGGGTTTTGTGGAAGCGCTGGGAAATTCACCACCCCTTTGAGGCTTAAGTATCTACCATCAGGGTACATGGAGCCTTTGGGTTAGAGGTCCCCCAACAAAAACACGACACCCATATGACAAGGACCTTTCAAGGGGCCCTCATTTAAGGAACTGCCCAAGTATGGCTCCAGGCACCTCAGATGGGGCTATGAGAGGATGTGGCGCGCTACGGCTGCCTTATCTCGAACCTTACGTACTGAATCCCAAGATCCTTGTAGCAGTTGGGCATCTGCTTAAGTCTAGCTGCTTCTTGGAATGTGGAGCAAAAACCATCAGCCGTCTGCATTTATGTGAAGGCCTCCGACCCCGTGATGACACGAACCCAAATTCACAACAAAGTCTCATATGGCGGCCTTTTTCCTCCTGGTGCCGTCATGGCCGTTGTTCTGTCCTGCTGGAGCCAGGACGGCTGGGAAATTCCCAGAAATGCAATCGTCTTCCTTCAGGAGGCATGCGAGAATTACTGGAACAACTCATGACGGCATGTGCAAACTTCGAACGAACCCATAGCACTCACAAACTGTCAAAAGGCAACCTCGATCATTCCATTCTGGAATGCGAGGGACATCACTCGTTCACATTCTGCAGGGTCTCCATCCAAACCCGTCTGCAAAAAGTGCGGAATGGATTGGCCTTTTGCAAAATCGGCCGGGCTCAAGCCCTGGGCGTCGCGGAGGTCTAACCTTGCACCGTTTGCAATTAGGACCGCCGCGGCCTCGTAGTTAGCCGTCCGCACGGCAAACATCAATGGCGTGCTGCCATGTACATGATAAGCAATGGTCGACAACCCTGTGACTTTCCCGAAACGGTGCGCCAAAGCTGCGGCTCGCAAAACAAACCTACCCAAACGGTTCAGTTCACGCGCCAGGTCGTATTGGCAGTTCACATCGGCTTGGTTGGAAATCAAAAGCTGGACCAGCTCCGCTGAGCCACCTCGCATTGCGGCAAAGGCCATAAAGAGTGCTCTGCTGAGCTCTGCCGTGCTCGCATGCGGTGCCAGCTCCTCCACACAGAGCAACGAATGCATAGCAGCCGCCACATCCAAGCAGGTGAGTCCAACCATGGAAACGGCTTCCCGACGAGCGCCTGCGGCCTGAAGAGCGCGGAGGCATCCGACGCTGTCCGCCGTCGCCGCCCAGTGCTGAGCTGGAGCTAGTGCTACGCCGCCTTCCAGTTCAGCGCCAAAGGAGATCAGAGCGAGAGTTGCATCGCGGTGTGCATAAAGCACTGCCAGGTCTAGCGCGGACATCCATGGCGCAATGCCCGGGTCAGGCACAGGTTTGGAAGTCCGTTGGTTGACGGATGCCCGCAGCCGCAAGAGCCCTCGAATAACCTCAGTCTTGCCGGACAGGGCTGCATAGTGCAACGGCCACCAGCCTGCTGCGTCAGGCTTTTGGACATTCCTGAGGCCGTTTTGGAAAAGGAATTGTGACACTGCATCGACATCATTGTCGATGTCGAGGAGGCCGTCAATGGGCTGGACCTCCAAGCCACGCAAGTGAAAACTCTGCAAGTTGAGCTGGCGCCGGAACCCGGGAAAGTCCGACTTCTTCAAGCAGTGCATCATCTTCCGCATTGCAATATTCCGCATCACTGGTGCCAATTTCTGGCGATCTTCTTCGTTCGAAAAGTTGCCTTCTCCCACTGGGCCTGTTGGAAACGACGTCGTTCCACCCACGACGACAAGGCAGCTGCTACTCTGAATCAGAATCCAGGTGCTGTCTGGAGACAGCTCCCGAGCTGCTCTTTCCACCCGGCACCAGCCCCTCCTGAGCTTTAGAGCCGTCAACTTAAAACTCTAAACCCTAAGCCCTTAGCCCTATGGTAGAAGCCCAAAAGTCGGAAACCCAATAGCCTCAATCCTTAAGAGTAATGTAAAGGTAATCCCAGCACTATTTGTCCTGAATCAGGTTTCCAACTTTTTGGGGTCTACGATTCTAACAGGGTCCACCGAATAAAACAGAATAAGGAGTCTTCCGGGTTTAGGGTCGTGTTAAATGTGTGGGCCCCGGAGGCATCCAAACATGTTTAAAACACAACGAAAAGTTAACTTGCAGGTATGGGATTTATAGGGTTTGCTTGGACCCTAAAGAACCTACATCATGTCCGTATATATGTCTTTAAAATGGTAGGTCATTCAGGGTCCAGGTAGGGCCACACTAACACGCCACGCCAGGCCTCTGGGACCACGTCATCGCACCGAGCACTTTGGAGTCCGACTTGAGAGTTGGGCAAAGTGCCAGAAAATGCTTGCACCTGCTGGTTTCTTGTTAAGGAACTCAATTTAAGTTACCATAGGGATCTATCGTACATAACATGGTTTCTTTATGGTACCTTAAATTACATCCCCTAACAAGAACCCGGCCTGGTCACATATGCTGGAATGCTGTTGATAGCTCTCGCTTGCTGGCTGCCGTCCTTGTCGTCGGCACCAAAGGTTTGGCGGTTCTCCAGCTGTGGGACAGAAAAGTAGTCATACCACACCACCAGCGAAGAGGTTTGAAATGTTCTCTTCGGAATCCGTTTTGCACTGGGCACAAAAACCTCGGTACAGACGTCCACAGGCACACTGCCGCCAGTGCCCAAGAGATGCGCGAAGGCACCCTGCAAAATTTTCAGCTGTTCGCACTCGGGATCTGGGTGGTGCTGGGTCATCCACTGGTGCGAAACAAAAATCGCCGTTTGATCCGCACCGTTGTCGATCTCAAGCAGCTCCCCGCGCGCCTGCCCGGCCCAAACTGTCTAGTCGACCAAATACCTTTTCCATGCACTAGAGCTAGCCACAGCCGGGAAAAAAGGGTTGAGGCGAGGGTTTACCCTAAGCCTCTAAGTAGTCATTTCTGGCAGATGTGAGGGCCAACAGTCTGGATGACTTGCCTACTCTGTGTTCTCGTTTTCAACAAAGCAGAAAATCAAACTTCTTTTATGCAATCAGTATATGGCCGTGTGCCAAAACCCCCGGTTGTTGCAGAGCGCGCGCGAAACCATCTGTTTCAGACCTATGTAATGCCCATCTTGATACAGACCTATGTCGCGCGCATGCACGACTGGAAGCCAAAAGGGGAAACAAGACAACAACAAGCAGGTCTGTCGCAAACCCCCGGGCATTGATACATACCCTATGTAACGGGGTATGTCGCGTGTGTGGGCCACGACCCTGTTACAAGCAATTAATATTGGCACACGGCCATATAGGAAGCCGTAAAGTTTATGTACCACTGGAGACTTAGTAAGCCTTATAGGGTTCAGGGCCAAGTACTGAGGCTTCCCGGAGATTCTCTGAGTCTTCGAAATAGCGTGTGCCCACCTTCAGCTCTTCATGCGGTTCAACAGCCGTCATCTGCAATAACGTCTCAACGGCAACTGTGTACATGGGAAAGAGCATCTTGGCCTGAGCTGCACTTCACACGTGGCTGACAAAACGCACGCTCACTCTGCAAGAGCTTCCATGGACCACAGCCTGTCCCTAAGGCTCAAAACTGCGAAAAACTTCTCCAGATCTCCTCTAAACCCTGAATCCTAAACCCCTACACCCTGAACCCTAAACCCCTACACACTGAACCCTAAACCCTGCTAATCTGAGTTGGGTGCGGTTTTGGGCGGAGGAGGGGTCGGCAGGCGCATTTCGCACTGCTGGGACGAGAAATCCAGACCATTGCAGGGTTGGGCTTCTTCCCACATAAATTGAGGTCCATAGATTGAGGTGGATGATCAGCATCACAAAAGAACTCCAAGTATATAAAAACCCTGTCTTGGGTTTCGGGTTTTGGGTTTAAGATTATGCTGAGCCACGCCATTGTCCGTCGGCAGGGACTTGGCATGCAGCTCCAGTGCAGTCGGGAGCCTTCCTACGCAGCAGGACATGAGCTCGACTCAGTACCACGCACACTGCCTTTCCTGTAGCCGGAACAAAAGAAGAGCGAACACACACCTTTTTAGGCTATATAGGCTTTGCCGCAAGACGTGCGTCAGCAGCAGAGGGCGTTGAAAATCGGGTTTTGGGGCAGGTTATACGGTGGTGTGACGGGATATGTTGATTAAATCTTCCGACCCCTAGAAAAAACAATTGGCGCACTGTTCGGGTTCCTCTAAGGAATTATGAGGGTGGTAAAGGGTCTATGGGTTCAGGGGTGCCGGGCGTAGGCTCTCGACTCTGGGGCATTATATAGGTTTGGGGCTTAAGGATATTCGGGTGTAGGGCCAAAGGGATATTCGGATTTCCGAGAGGTTTAGTGGGGTAGGCTTATTATCAATATCTAGGAATCTAGGAGTATGTGGTACAAATAAGAAATGATAAGCTCGCTCTCATACTTAGCATCATTGAATGATGTTTCAAATGTTGAAACATAATGTCTGGGTTTCGGTTGCATCAGCATTTCGAGAAGGGTCGGAATTCAGGTTCAGGATTTAGTGTCGGAAATTTGTGCGAATAGGTGTAAATCGGATTGGTTGAAACCCTGCAGCACAATCCGTGGGAGGACGACGCAGCCAGTGTCCAATTTTCCGTTCCGAACTGTGCGGAGTGACATGGTCCTTGCTTGCATCGGTATCACGTCTCGTGCGCCTGCGTGTGCTAGCAGACACCGATGTCAAGGTGTGACTATCTGAATCTGGCAGCCCCTCACAAGCTTGGCTATGTGAGCAGCTGACCTGTGCCGGAAAAGCAACCATTCTAGCCACCGGACCGGCTCGCATGAGGATGCACGAAACCGCTTGTTGAGCAGTGAATTCGGATCATGCTCGGCCAGCCCTTGTCAGGCTTGCTGCATCACACTTCGTTGTTACTGTGCCTGTCTTATCTTCGACATCTTTTTCGACGTCACGCGCTGCAAATCTGCAAGTGGCTGGCTCTAAATTTCCAAAATTATAGCTATTGCGTCGCGCTTGGCGCGACGGAGGGAAGCAGTGCTCTGTTTATCTTCTGCCTCTGGGCATCCTGAAGCTTAAGCTGCCAGGATGCTCACACAGAAATGATGGTGCCGGCTGTCGCCCCGGCTTCGTCCACGTTCATATCCACCTGTGACGGATGCGAAGGGCACATACCCTAAACCCTAAACCCTAAACCCCAAAGCCCTAAACCCCAAAGCCCTAAACCCTAAACCCTAAAACCCTAAACCCTAAACCCGCTGCACCGGTAGCAGCGCTGGGCTTCCCACGTCTTTTTGTGACGCCTCCGCGTGGGCCTGTGCGTTGCCTGCCTCTCGGGCGGCCCGCTTCGCCTTTGCAAGCGCCAAGTCTCACACACAGCTACTCAGTTCACAGCAGGGTTTAGGGTATAGGGTTTAGGGCTTAGGGCTTAAGCTTAAGGTTTAGGGGCAACAGCATTCGAGGGCCTGATGCCAGAGAGCACACAGGTGTTGGTGGAAGAATCTCACAGACTCCAGGTCTGACTCGCATGACCTCATTAGACAGCCCTTTTCTTTGAAGCTTCCTGTGCTGCAAGAGCAAGAAGCCTACTTGACCCCCAACTTCGGCCAATCGCCTAGGGTTCCATTGATCTGCTCCCGTTACTCCAATGTTTGGGGCTGCCGGGCTGTTGGGTGAATCTTGTGCTTAAAGACTCACTGTGTGTGCCTGCAATTCCCCGAAGGAGCAACAGGCTCAGCTATACGCGAGCTGTAGTCTTAAGTAGATCTCGCCCTGCACATTAAAGGAATTGCCAGATGAGAAAAATGTGCAGAAAGTCTGAAGACTATATGACAAAAAAGCGTGACACAAAAAAGAATGAACCAAAAGAAAAAAATCGAATCGGCTCAGGAACCGCCGGATCTGTTCCACAACATTGTCACCTTATTTTCACAATTTTTCACCAAATTTTTGCAAGTTTTTTCACATTTTCACACCTTTCTCAAGGCCTGATCAAATTTTGGCTCCCGGCCTCCCCATCCTAACAAAGCGTCCTGTCATCACTGTCGACACTCCCAAGCTTGCCCAGCAGCGTGCCTCTTCCCGCTCCTGTTGCTTCTTCATACGCGCTTCCTTCCTGTCTTTCATCTTCTCGTCCCTGGCGGCTGTCGCATGCTGTCGCTCTGGCGCCATGCCCTTGCAATCTCTTCCCAAGTGCCCGCCTGACTCGCTTCAGGTCCTTGGGGTAGCTCCAGTGGAGCAAGGTGTATGCCAGCCTCAGTCAAGACTCCCGGGTTTAGGGTTTAGGGTTTAGGGTTTGGGGTTTCGAAGGCTCGTAGAAAGCTGAGGTAGCTAGGGCCGGCGGCCAGCAAATGAGCCACGGCGTGAAGCAGGTAAGAGTCAAGGCCTCCACACACACAGATTATGATGCGTGCTCTGCGCAGCTCCTGCTCAAACACATTTGTAAGATTAATACGAATATGAGTACGATTCATATACACAACGGTGACATTAACATGATGAGTACACATATTGCTACAAACAATCATACCAGTTATCGTCATAACATTAATAATACTACTAAAGTTAATCTAGTTAAAAGTTTAATACTGCTGTTAATATTATATCAATACGATATTGAAACATGTAGTACATTGCTAATATTATATCAATACGATATTGAAACATGTAGTAGTATATTCACAAATACCACGAGTATATTGACAGACCCTTATATTACATTAATGCTATAACACTTAAAAATATTCCTAATACTATTCACATCCTTACTAGTCTGAATATGAATCTGAGTAACATTCTTACTACGAACTCGACTGACGTACCAAGCATCTCGGCCTTCCCCAGGGCGCGACGGCTCTCAGGATCCGAGACCGCATCCTTGTGGGCCTCATCGATCCTGTTTTCGGGTTGGGCATTGCAGGGTTGAAAGTATGGCGTTTAGGGTTTAGGGTTTAGGGTTTAGGGTTTAGGGTTTAGGGTTTAGGGTTTAGGGTTTAGGGTACAACCCCAATGACCCCTTTTAGATGTCTAGCGCTTGCTTGGGGGTTCTTGTTGCCCAGTCGGTAGGCTTACTCAGGTGTTCTTGCATATGAGGTTTAGGGTTTAGGGTTTTAGGGTTTAGAGGGGTGGGCCTCATCAATCCTGCCCCAAGGAGGAAAGGGGAGAGCGACAGGGAGCCACAAAACCCCCAAAAGACCCCTAAAGACCCTGAATTGCCTGATTTCCCCACATTTTCTGAATTTCCTGTTCCCTAAAGCAAGCCTAAACCCTAAACTCTGAACTGCACAAGTCTTCATCATGCGCCCGTTCCCCTTGAGTGCGGGGCTTGTATCCAAACACATTCTGTGCCAAGAAGCCCACCTCGACGCAGGAAGGACACGGACTGGATAGTCCGCATAATATGGAATTTTGGCACGCCGGCAGTATGCATCAGGAGCAACCACAGGGTTTAGGGTGTAGGGTTCAGGCCCTAGCGCCACGCTAGCGCTATCCTAGCGCCTACATGGGGAAGAGCCTGAAACCTGCAAAGGCGCATGATGCCGCCTTGTGGCGAAGACATAAACCAGCAAGAGCGGAACTGCATATCGCACCTCCATCATATTTTACATACATGGTATTTTGACGTCCGCCCATATGTCCGCGTGCAAGTATGCTTGAACTATTTGGGGGTTCCCGAAAATAAAGGACCCCTGATATAAACCCCCAAATATCAGGATTCCCTTCTAATAAGGACCCAAAGAAGGTACCCTTAATTTTGGAAACCCCCATTTAGTACTTTGGTCAAGTCGCCATGGCATTGCCAAGGATAGCAGCGAAGGTGCTTTCCAGGGCAGCTTCCCAGGCCAGGATCGTGGACCTCCCTTCAGGACGCACCTTGCCGCATTTAGGGTTTAGGGTTTAGGGTTTAGGGTTTAGGGTTTAGGGTTTAGGGTTTAGGGTTTAGGGTTTAGGGTTTAGGGTTTAGGGTTTAGGGTTTAGGGTTCGGGGCTCAACTCATCTCACCATGCGCCGGATACCCGACTCGGCTCCCTGCAATCTCGGTCAGAATGGGAAGATTCACCCCGACACCACCTGAGAGGGGACATGAGGGAACGGGCTGCCTCAAGCAGCCGCAGGCGCATCAGAGAGTGGCCCTAAACCCTAAACATTAAACCCTAAACCCTAAATAACCCTAAACCCTAAACCCTGAACCCTGAACCCTAAACCCTAAACCCTAAACCCTAAATAACCCTAAACCCTAAACCCTAAACCCCCTTCTTGAACTCCTTGGACTCCGGCACCAGGTTGCCGTCAGGCCCATGAAGGTCGTCAGCCTCCGGTTCCAGCGAAACTAGCTTGTTTAGGGTTTAGGGTTTAGGGTTTAGGGTTTAGGGTTTAGGGTTTAGGGTTTAGGGTTTAGGGTTTCGGGTTTCGGGTTTCGGGTTTCGGGTTTCGGGGGACCCAGGAATTTCCTCCAGGGGATTTCAAAGGGGGCTGTCTGGGCTGCCGGCCCCATGTAGTAATAAAAGGCCGCCTCGCCTGCGATCTGCGACCGACTCCCAAGGCTCTGGATCAAGGACGCTAAACCCTAAACCCTAAACCCTAGACCCGAGACCCTAAACCCTAAACCCTACCCTAAACCCTAAACCCTAAACCCTAAACCCTAAACCCTAAACCCTAAACCCTAAACCCTAAACCCTAAACCCTAAACCCTAAACCCTAAGCCTTCTGGTGGCTCGATCATGAAGATGCAGTAGGCCACCGGAATGCCACAACTGAGCATCAGTCAAGAGCCGTGACAGGGTGCGCTCCGTTTGCTGCTGCCTCTCTCTCCCGTCTCTCTAAGCTCCCTCTCCCCTGAGCCGCGCACAGCACGGAGACCTGTGCCGTGAAGGGGCGGCCGTGCATCGGGCAGCACTTGGAGAGGCGATCACCAATGAGACCTGTCTCAGGGCAGAGAAAGCACTCTCTTTGGGGATGGATCATGCCCTAAAGTTGACCAAGAATAAATATAGTACCAACTACAAAGAAACGATACCTCAGCCCGCAGAGCCACCTCAACCATCAAGCTCTCCGCCCGGGTAAGAAATCTCAACCATCCGAACAGCCCCGAACCACCCTGAGCCTCGTAAACCCAAGCCTCACTCAAAACCGTTGATGGGAGGACTTTGTTTTTGGAGCATGTTCCCTAAAGCCTAAACCCTAAGCCCTAAACCCAAAACCCAAAACCCAAAACCCTAAACCCTAAACCCTAAACCCTCCTCTCTAAAGCACACGCGGCCTCCCAGCAGTCCTCCAATGGCACCCGAGGCTTGTCCCACCGCTGCAAGGATGGCGGCTTTCGCCTGCACAATTGTGCATCAGGGTTTAGGGTTTAGGGTTTGGGGTTTCGGGGTAGGGTTTCGGGTAGAGTTTAGGGTAGGGTTCAGGGTGTAGGGTTTAGGGTTCAGGGTTCAGGGTTTAGGGTTCAGGGTTCAGGGTTTGGGGTTCAGGGTTTAGGGTTTCGGGCTGAGGGGTTTCCGAAAAACGGGGTACCCTTTTTGGGGGTCCCGTTATGGGGATTCAATCCTATTTGGGGTATAAGGGGTACGCACCCCTATTTTGGGAAATGCCCATCAGATTTTAAGCCCAAGCTGTGATTTTTAAGGGCTGAGGGCTGGCTGGCTTAGGAGGATTTTGTGGAAAACGTGCGGTTTCTTTCCCCCTTCTTTTCGGCTCTTTAAGGTGCAGGGTTTAGGGTTTTCGGGGTCAACGCATGTCAACACTGAGCGTCTAAGTCGCGGGCATCACCAATTCCTCCGACCTGGTAGAAGAGAGTGGAGTATCCCATGGCATTCCATGGAATACTTCCAAACCTCAACAGGCCAAAAACGTGCTCTGAACACGCAAGTGCTGGGCCACATGAAGGACATGGCGGGTTTACGAACAAAAGGGGACCCCTAATATAGCCCCCAAAAATAGTAGGATTCCCTTATAATAAGGACCCCAATAAGGTGCCCCCCCCCCCCCTATTTTCGGAAACCCCCACCATGCTTGGCAGCCGACCATCCTTGGAAGATCAAAGCCTCAGACACGTTGTCACAAGGTCGCAACTTGCCCGAGGGTCTACAAGACGCGCTGGGCGTGCACAGATTCTACTTGGCTCATGGGTACCCTAGAAGTCAGGTTCTAAGTGCCCTCAATAAGGTTAGTAGCTGATGGTAATAATTACTGCTTTGGGCTCTTGCCTTGTTGGTGGAACATTGGGCAAGATGGGCAGGACTGCAGGAGGGATGCGTGGGGCTGCCTACAGCTGCCTGCTCGGCGAGATGTTCAGAGTTGATCCTTGTAAGGCGGTTCGAAGAACATCCTTACACCCACTTGGTCCCCAACACAGAAGGTTGGCATGCGGAAATAGCTCAGAAGCTTCCCGAGCTCCTGCCTGCTTTCGAGTGAAACGCGCCAGGCTCAGACGCGCCGCCACATCTGACCAGACACAAGCAGAACCGGCCTCAACGCACCGCGCTCCTGGTGCAGCCCAAAGTCAGATTGGGGATTGTGGCTCATAACTCTCCTATATCCAAAATAGGATCTAGAATGCGTATTAAAATGGATCCCCACAAAGGGTACCTATTTTCGGAAAGCCCCCTAGTGGAGGATGACTCAAGGGCGCCTTCGCCGACTTTCCGGAGTTCTCGCGTTCTGGCTCCGTCATCGTGCATGCCTCGGGGAGGGGGATGCTCCGGAAGTTCTGGGGCCCATTCACATGGGCGGTTGTCAAAATTATGGTCCCTTTTGGATCCCTAATAAAATAGGGCACCTAATATTTAGGGTACCCTAAAAGGGATCATAATTTTGACAGCCACCGAAATAGTGAGTGGCGGTAAGGAGACGACAGCGAAGAGGCCAACCAAAACGGACAGCGACCCGATGCCAATGAAGGAAATGCGCCATCCCTGCAAATTTCTTGGCATCAACTCGGGTCGCGCGCGATGGGTGCATGGCATAGTAGTGGCAGAGTATATGGCGAACCTTCCCTGAACATGAAGTAGTGTCGCTCAGTGCCACTGTATGCAGTCCGTCTGGCAACATGTCCAATGTGAAGCTTCTGCGCCGGGCTAAAGATCATCACGGGATCTCACGAACGATTGTGAACCCTTATCCTACTTTTGGGCCCGAAAATTTCCGCGATGCCCCAGCAGAGAGGATATTGCTCCGTGTGTGGAGTATCGATTTCTGTGGAGGAGCATGTGCTGGGATGAAGGCCGCCGGCTCAAGCTTTATTGCACTACGAGATACTACGTTACTACGAGTTCCGCGACGGCGTTCAGTGCCCCGCCAACAAGTGCACAAAGGCAGACAGATCGCCAGAATTCACTGTGCCTGCCAGCCCCAGACCAGCTGCGTGGAGAGAGGCGTGCCAATGAGGCCGCCGGCCTCAGAGGCGGAGGATGCAAGGCAGAGGATGCAGTAAACCCTAAACCCTAAACCCTCAACCCTAAACCCTAAACCCTAAACTTGAAAGTTGTCGCTTCTCGGGCCGTGGCCATGAGGCCCACATTCGCGCACAGCTGCACAAAGCCATAGACCTGTTGCCATGAGAGCGGACGCAAGGGGCATGCGACTGCCACTGATTCCAGCTCTCCAAAAACTACTAGTAATAACAACGATACTAAGAATTAAAAACAATAAGAAGAAGAATATTATAATAGTTATCAGAATAAGAAGAATAATAATAAATACACCAACAGGTTTTTTGGCGAGACACTTTCCCACGTCTCTGCTCCGAGGTCACGTCGGCAATTACTCCGTTGGCGACTGGTCGGAGAGATGCTAAGAGAGCTCCTGGCCACAGATGAACTACACAGAAATTTCACAGCCGTTCTTTATACTCGGTTTAGGGTTTAGGATTTAGGGGTTAGGGCTTCGGCCAATTAAACTGCAGTGTGGATCTGAAGAGGGCAACATTGCGTGAACCCACGGAGGGCGTTCCGTTGAGTGCTCGCAGCAGCGTCATTCCCACCATCCTGGCGCCAACTCTTTGGGGTTTAGGGCTTGGGGTTTATGTTTTAGGGTAGTAAGATGTAGTAGAAGCTCTGGGTACTTGGTGGGCGCTGGGCGTAGGTGCACATAAAAATTAAAGCCAGGAGTCTGATCCACGACGGAGAGCATCATGGTGACCAGCCCCTGGAGGATGCAGCCCATGATGATGATGGTCTTCCTGGAGGGCGCAATGGAATTCGTGGTTTAGGGTTTAGGGTTTAGGGTTTAGGGCTTAGGGCTTAGGGCTTAGGGTAACAATTGCAGGCCTCTTCATGATGCCGCGATCGGCAATGATTCCCCAGAATGGAGCCACCGCGGAAGATGTCACCCCCTGTCAGCGTGCTGGGGAAGATTGATTTACTGAAACATGACGCTTAGGGGTTTGGGGGTTTAGAGTTTAGGGTTTAGGGTGTAGGCATCACATCCAGAAAGGGCCTGGATGAGGGTCATCGTGGCGAGATCGTTCAGGTGCAGACCCAAGTCCGTCTGAAGGGCATAGAACACAGCCTGCAGGATGTCAGCCATGATAAATGTTATTATTATTACTACCATTATTATTACTACTATTACTATTTCTACTTTTGTTATTTCTTGTCATTTTTACTGCAATAGTGAACATAACCCACGGCTCAGCATCTGGCGGGAAGCAGCGCCATGTCTGCTCCCTCCAAGGCACTCACCAGGCACAGCGACGTAAGCAGGAGAGGTCCCTTAGAGCGCTCAGCTTAGCTCAAAGGCAGATGCTCAGAAACCTAAACCCTAAACCCTAAACAATAAACCCTAAACCCTAAACCCTAAACCCTAAACCCTAAACCCTAAACCCTAAACCCCAAACAGACTTTGACAATCATTAATCACATCACGCAGTCTCATGACTCTCGCTCGACTTCCTTGAGCCGGGAAGCTGCTTCCCGAATCTCCGCAAATGTCTCGGAGATGGCAGAAAGGTAGCTGACTGCACTGACCTTAGCTGCTGCGAGCCCTCCTCAGGCTCTTCATCTGCAATGAGCCTGTCGAGCTGCCGACGCCTGACTGCTGTTTGTGAAAGAGCCCTCCCGCCCCGACAACCGTCGTGAAGTTCTCAGGCTCCGCCACCGCGCCTCAGCGACGCGCGTGACGCACGTGACGCACCGCCGTGATAGGACGACGGCGGTCTGAGCGCAGAACTCTCTTGGCCTGGCTCGTTCTCCTGGGAGGCGTTGATGTGTTGTGAGCTAAACAATAAGAGTACTGGAAGAACAGAAATATAACAACAGTACCATAATGACAGCAAAAAGGATATTCATCTATCAATATACATATACATATACACACATACATACATCTGTCTACACACACATATATAAATATATGTGACAGCCCACCCTCACCACGAGAAAGACGGGCGCCCAGACGCTCTTCTGCGGAGCAGCACCCTTCGACATCTTCATGGCGCCTGGCCTTACAAGACATGAAGAGTGCACGAAGAAGCTGGGAGAGGAGAAGCATTCGGGATGACTCACACAGGATCATCTGGGGATTTCCGAAGATAAGGGTACCCTCTTGGGGTGGTTCCGAAAGCAAAATATAAACTATGTGATTTTGGGGGGGATATGCGGGTACCCCTATTTTGGGAAATACCCATCGGTGCTTCTTTCCGAGCTGGCCGCGAGAGGAATCGGACCCAGCGGGGTGCGTAGTTCAAAATGCAACAGGAAGCTGCTTGAGAAGCAAACTTTCAGTTCACGTCTGCGACCAGTTCTTTGCCACCTCCACACATATCCCTAAGCCCTAAGCCCTAAGAAAGCATGAACAGAACCCGACAGAACACGAACTCCCCCTAATCCCTGAACCCTAAACCCTCGAGTTCACTGCTTTGGCTTGGCAGCCTCTCTACATGATGCCAGACGATGCGCCTTCGGGTCTGTGATGCTTGTAACTGAAACAAAGTTACGTCATAAGAAGGAATGCTGGCTACACCCTATAAACCCTATAAACCCTATAAACCCTATAAACCCTATAAACCCTATAAACCCGATAAACCCGATAAACCCGATAAACCCTATAAACCCTATAAACCCTATAAACCCTATAAACCCTATAAACCCTATAAACCCTATAAACCCTATAAACCCTATAAACCCCATAAACCCTATAAACCTTTCTGTTTTGGCTCGTGGGGAACACTTTACCTGCTCTCCACGGCCAGTTTTGTCCAATCTGCCCGCGGCAGATGCACGCGATCCACTGTAGACAGACACGCGCAATGTGAGACGCTGTCTGCATATGCTGTGGGCACTGGGCACCATCATGCTCGCTACCCAAGTCAGCGGCTGCTGTTCGGGCTCATGGCGCACACCAGCAGTTGTGCAATCCGCTTGCGACAGATGCACATAATCAAGATGAGCATGATGATCTGCGCTTCCACTGTAGACAGACACGCGCACAGTATGACGCTGTCTGCATATGCTGTGGGCACCATCATGCTCGCTACCCAGTCAGCGGCTACTGTTCGGGCTCATGGGGCACACCAGCAGTTGTGCAATCCGCTTGCGACAGATACACATAATTAAGATGAGCACTATGATCTGCGCTTCCACTGTAGACAGACACGCGCATAGTATGACGCTGTCTGCATATGCTGTGGGCACTGGGCACCATCATGCTCGCTACCCAAGTCAGCGGCTGCTGTTCGGGCTCATGCATGGGGCACACCAGCAGTTGTGCAATCCGTTTGCGACAGATGCACAAAATTAACATGAGCATGATGGTCTGCGCTTCCACTGTAGACAGACACGCGCAATGTGAGACGCTGTCTGCATATGCTGTGGGCACTGGGCACCATCACGCTCGCTGCCCAAGTCAGCGCCTGCTGTTCGGGCTCATGGGGCACACCAGCAGTTGTGCAATCCGCTTGCGACAGATGCACATAATTAAGATGAGCGTTATGATCTGTGCTTCCACTGTAGACAGACACGCGCATAGTATGACGCTGTCTGCATATGCATTGGGCACTGGGCACCATCATGCTCGCTACCCAAGTCCGCGCCTGCTGTTCGGGCTCATGGGGCACACCAGCAGTTGTGCAATCCGCTTGCGACAGATGCACATAATTAAGATGGGCATTATGATCTGCGCTTCCACTGTAGAGAGACAAGCGCAACGTACGACATCACTGTCTGCATATGCTGTGGGAACAATATCGCTCACCTTTTGGTTCATGGGGCACACGCTATCTCGCACCAGCAGCTGTGCAACCTTCATCGGACAGCTGATGCACATAGTCATATATTTACGATGAAACCCTATCTGCTCAACCAATACAAGCAGATGAGAGCAAAAAAACGTTTCACAAGTATGCTGCGAGCACCACCACCCTCCCTACGTTTCACGAGCAAATGGGATGACCATTGTGATCTGAACATCCACTGTGGACAGACACGTGCCAAGCAAAGTCGCATCATTTGTGTATGCTGTGGGAACCATGGCGCTCCTTACCAAGGTCAACGACCTGTGTACTCCTCTTTGGACACACCACATGTCCAGGACTATAGTTACTAGTTGCTCAACCTACCTGCGGCACTTGCAGGGTACAAGTAGTAGCTAGAGATGCTACATCTCCAACTTAAACGGAGCGGCATGCAAAACGTAATGAACGGCCAGCGGCTGCGTGTGCTATGCTGCGAGCAAATTTTTGTGGATGTAACCTGCGGGAACTTTTTGTGATGCAACACAGGATGCCGCAAAAAACGAATCACGTGTGACTGTCTTTGCCGACTTTCTCTCAAGGTACGGCACCGTCGGCTTCTGTCTGCTGTTCACACTTGCGTGACGCTTTTCGAATTCCGTACTTCTGCCCTTTCACATGCACTGATGCAGGCGCTGGCATGGATCTCATCAGCAAGCACCTGGCGCACGAGGCAGTTGGTGTACGTGCATGCATGACCTTGTCTGGGTGCACGCTCAAATAGGTATGTACTTCAGAGCCCGGAAGTGTTTCTGAATGAACACGTACCAGAGTAAGCTTGGCACCTCCCGCAATGGCAGGTCACCTAAGGCTGTGCTGCAGATGGCGAAGCAACATGAAGATCGTCTCTTCATAAGGCTTTGCCTTCAAGATGCGAAATGGTGAGTTCTCCAAACCATGTTCGCTTTTCTGGGTTAAGGGCCAACTGAGAATGGCAACCCCTAAAGGGACCCTAATTTAGAGAAGTGGCCAAGGAGGTTCATGGCTATCTTCCAGCGCCCGGCTTTCTCCGCAACACTCATTGCTGCGCCCAAACCTGACTTGCTTCCGAAGACACCCTTGAGGCTACCCAGGTCCAACCACTACGCAGCCGATGTCTCGAGAACAAAGAGGCTTGGTTATGCTACTCCTGCTGGAGTCCTAAACCCTAAACCCTAAACCCTAAACCCTAAACCCTAAACCCTAAACCCTCAACCCTAAACCAACCCTGCACAAGTCTTGACTCGAGCAGCCGATGGAGTCGGGCATGTGGAGCAGCTCCTGTACCAGCTGGAGGCCACAGCGCCACGCCTTCGCCTTCTCACACGAGGTGACTGCTGCACTGAGACTGGCCTTGTCACAGCAGCGCAGCTCCCTCATGGTCTCCAGGAATGACTGCGCTGCCTTCCAGTGGTGCCCCATGCTGTATGCGACGATGGCGCTGTTCAGGAGGATGAGATCATAGCGCCCGAAGGCCACGAGAAAAGAAATGGCGCGAGTCCAGCAGCTGCGCACCCCAGCAGCGTTAACAGCTGGAGTCAAGGTTGCCGGGGATTGCTGGAGGCCCACAAGTTGCATCTGCCTAAGCAAAATCAGTATTCTGCCCCACTCAGCGCCCTCACAGGAGTTGATGTATGCATTCCAGGTGATGCTGCTGGTCCGAATGCCGGAATGGATCATCGCGTCGTGCAGTGCAGCGGCACGAAGCCAATCGCTGTTGCAGGCGCAGGCAGCCAGAGCGCTGCCTTGACCTCACATTCTTCACCTATTTCTTACAATATTAACAATAACAATAATAGCAAGAATAACAATAGTCATAACAATCATAATAGTAATAATAGCAATCACAATAACCCGTTTTGTGGCCTATAATCCCATCTCCAGGGAAGCAAGTGAGGCCCCAACTGATTGTGTCCAGGCAGAGGGCCACCACGTGCATGTCTCTTAGAAGTTCCATGGCGGCCTGCCAGGCGCTCATCTCCCTTGTTCCACAGGCAGCAAGAACCTGAGCCCCAACACCACGAGGCGCCACGGCAAGCCACCATATTTTGGGGTTTCCAAAAAGAAGGGGGTACCCCGTTTTAAGGGTGTCCTATAAACAGGATTTCTCGTATTTTATGGGGTATTCATCAGGGGTACCCCTATTTTGGGAACTGTCAGCCTCCTCTCACTGCTTTCATGGCAGCGGCTGCCGAGGCGCAGTGTTGTAGCTGATGATATCTTGGAGGATCTGAAGCGTACCCATGCACGCCAAGAGGGCTAGTGCAGGCTGCCAGTCGTTAAAGCTGGTGCAGGTGCTGGTCAACGCATTGAATACAATCTGGTTCGCCTCCACCATCGCAAGGCCAAGCTTGCTGCAAAAGCCTAACGCCAGAGCCCACTTTGCCGGACGCCGCAAGCTCTTCAAGGAAGCTGTGCAACTTCTCTGGTCGGGCAGGAGTCGCCTTGTTGGCAGGCGGGCTTGGGCATCCCAAGCATGACACCATCTGTCCGCCTTTGAAAGTTTTTGAACCAGCGAGGTATGTTCCACCAGAGGGAGCCTCCTATCTGCGCAGTCTGCCCAGCTCCCACGTCTTTGGGTACAGGTCAGCGGGCGCATGGAGGAGTTCGTGCATGCGCAAATTCGGGGCTTTGCGTGCGCCTAGGCGTCCACATGCACTTGAGCCCCTTGGCTTCCAGAAAGGCTCGATGCAGCACAAACTACCAGCTGCTTAAGAACCCCCCAAACACATTAAAATGCTCTTCCTAAAAAGGGGCAATAAAGGGAGTACTATCTTTGATTTTTGAGGGGTTCTTAAGCAAAATAGTAGTAAAAGTCACTATGCGCAGCCAGCAGTGGAGCGTGCCATTAGAGACTTCAGGAGGCGTTCGGGCCGTTTTCTGTTGATCGGACGCGGGTAGAGCCCATGCCTTTGGCAGGGCGAATAAGAAGGAAGTGTCCGAGATGTAAACCTGAACCACAGGAATTTCGAGACAACAAACTTACACAAAAAACACCAAGACAGCAACTCCCGGTGCCGGCCTACACGACTGCATTTCGATCGGCATCGAATGCAGCTTGCCAGGCTTTTTCCTCTGCCTGTCACGGACAAGGAGGGTGAGTCTGAGCTGCCAAACTTTTCGAAGACGTCATCACCCTATTCCCTAAACCCTAAACCTTAAAACCCTAAACCCTAAACCCTAAACCCTAAACCCTCAACCCTGAACCCTAAACCCTAAACCCTAAACCCTAAAACCCTCAAACCCTAAACCCTAAAATCACCTCCCGACCTCCTTAAACTGTTCATTGTTGTGCTGTGCTTGTAGAGCAGCAGGTGAGCGACTCGATTGCAGCGCTTTGTACCTGAATCCGGGTTTAGGGTTTAGGGTTTAGGGTTTAGGGTTTAGGGTTTAGGGTTTAGGGTTTAGGGTTTAGGGTTTAGGGTTTAGGGTTTAGGGTTTAGTTAACTCCGAGTGCTGGATTCACATCAAGTTCGACTGTTCATGCGGCAACCTATTCACTGGCAATACTTGTGAACGGGTGGAGTCTGTGGGTACCTTGTCTGCGGCTCCTTTTCTGTTCGTCCGAAACCCCTGTGACTTTCAGCAGCTTGGAGACATGCTGGCAAGTTCGCTCTCCCAACAACGACGGCTCGTTACAAGGATCGCGACCTCCGATCCAGCTAATTGTTAGCACTTTGGACGCGTGAGAGAAGTCCGGCCTCCAACAGTCACCTAAACCCTAAAACGAAGATGAGAACAGCTAGGTGATTGCTAGCTTTCGATAGGTCTTGCCAGGCAAAGTGTGAGTACAGGCCTTCACCTTGCCAAGCAAGCGATGCTTGATGCAAGCATGCCCGTCCTTTATGTATGTGTGTCTCTATATATATATATATACATATATCTGTTAATGCTATGATCTGTTTGTACAGACTTTGGTGTTGGCTTGGTTTAATAGTAGGCAGCGATACAAGAGCCGGGGACATTGTCCCTGGGGTGGGTCCGGCTCTAGGGATACTCGGTCGGACGCCTTGCTTTGCGGGGTTGGGCACTCCAGGGAGACTCGGCGGGGCTCTCTGCGCAACTCTTTGGGGATGGGTGCTCCAGGTATCTTCGAGAATGGCTGACTTAAGATCGAACCCCACACACCACGGAAGGTAAGAAGAAAAAGGCTTCCAGAAGAAGCATATGCCTTCCCTTGTCAATGTCATGTGCACAAACGAAAGGGTTCGAGGCAACTGGGCGCACGCGTGCTTGTGGTGCTGGCTCGTGTGGTGGTCCCAAATCTGCATCCAGCTTCCCGATGCGTTGCAGAGGACGCAACGAAAGCCTCGGCGCCACGTGCCGCAGAGAACCATATTGCTTGGGATGTTCCCCCTTATACTAACAGTCCTTAATCGGGATTCTCCGGGATTATAGTACCCCTCAATATTAATCCTCATTAAGGACTCCAAATAGCAGGAAT
The DNA here is from genome assembly GCA_905221605.1 of Symbiodinium natans. Classification (NCBI taxonomy): domain Eukaryota; class Dinophyceae; order Suessiales; family Symbiodiniaceae; genus Symbiodinium; species Symbiodinium natans. The sequence goes on from CAJNDS010002414.1 coordinate 157,551, forward strand.
CCCTTATAATCAGGACCCCAAAAAGGTACCCCCTAATTTCGGAAACCCTAGACCCTAGACCCTAGACCCTAAACCCTAAACCCTAAACCCTAAATTATTAATCCCCATTAAGGACTGTTAGTATTAAGGGGGGGAACATCCCAATTGATAGCTCACGATGGCTTGACTATTTCCGCTTCGTCACGGTGCTTCACGATGTGCATCCCCTCCCGGCGGAGCTGCCAACCTGGCCAGAAGATGCATTCTTACAAACCCTAAACCCTAAAACCTAAACCCTAAACTCTAAACCCTAAACCCTAAACCCGAAACCCGAAACCCTAAACCCTAAACCCTAACCCTAAACCCTAAACCCTAAACCCTAAACCCTATTTTCTTTATGTTTTCGAAGGAAACCCCCTAAATTCCTTCTATAATCTTTGAAACAGAGGACCTGTATTTGTTGATTTTTTGCATGAGAAAACTTCTACGTCGTCTCTGTTTTGATGGGAGCTCATCTCTAACCCTAAAGATGCCCCCAAAACCTTCAACCTCCGAAAGATCCCGAACCCCCCCCCCCCCCCCCCGCTCCAACACTGTAAACCTTGAACCACCTCCAACCCCGTGAAAACTACGAAACCTATGAAGCCCTTAACCCCCTTTAAAATTACTGCCTTAAGACCTGAACCCTAAACCCGAAGCCCTAAACCCCACACCCAAAGCACCATGAAACCTTTGAACAAAATATTTTCCATTATGATCATTATAAGTATAAGTATAATTATGATTGTAATTATAATAAAAATCATAATACTCATAATAATAATAAATAAATAAGAATAATAAGACAAACGCTGCTGCCGGCCTTCAACTCGTAGCTTGTCCGTCAGCGCTTGGCAAGCAGCCTTGGCCTTCAGGTGATCCCGCGCCTGCACCCAACCAGGAGCTGCTTAGGGTTTAGGGTTTAGGGTTTAGGGTTTAGGGTTTAGGGTTTAGGGTTTAGGGTTTAGGGTTTAGGGTTTAGGGTTTAGGGTTTAGGGTTTAGGGTTTAGGGTTTAGGGTTTAGGGTTTAGGGTTTAGGGTTTAGGGTTTAGCGTTCAGGGTTTAGGGTTCGCGTGTGAAACCTCCCTTTTCCCTCCTTACACCCCCCAAACGCCAAACGCGGGGGAGGGTGGGGGGGGGGGGGTAAGTGGGGTACCCCGGCGGCTTTTTCCCTGCCGTGCGACTTCAAGGACCATAGGAGCTGGGTGAGCATCCTAGAGCTGAGAGGTCTTAAATTTGTCCTAAACCCCCCTGAAGCCTCCCTCTGGGAACCTCCCCTGGGACCTCCCTGGGACTTTCGTGAAACCCCGCCGTGACATGCTTCTAAACCTCCCTTAAAAACCTCTTCAGGTGAACTGCTTGGGACCCGGTGCTGCCCCAGGACCCCCCTGAAACTTTCCTGAAACCCTCGGTTTGACATGCTTCTTTATCTCACTGGGTTGGCCGCTAAACCCTAAACCCTACACCCTGTTCTCTTGCGCGGTCGGCGGCTTGAGCCGGAGGCTCTTGAATTTCGGGTCCGGGCTCAGCGGGGCAACGCATGAATCACAGCGCTTGAAAGCCACGGCGTCTGGAACAACAGTGAAGCCAGTGTACCTCTTGGGATGTCCGGTCCAGGTGCTGATTCAGGCTCTGCCTGCGGCAGTGCTCTAAACCCTAAACCCTAAACCCGACACCCTAAACCCTAAACCCTGAACCCACCCTAAACGATGTGATTGCAGCAGCAGAACTGGGCCGCGTGCACTGGCTTGCAGCCTTGATGGAAAAAGTGCTCCAGTCGGCCATCTCTTTGGGTTTCGGGTCTTGCATCACATGAAACATCAAGGCCCTTAGCCCATCTTAGCCCTAAACAACTGGGCTCCCGGCAGAAGGCACACCACAAGGAACCTCGGACGCCTTCCTGGTGCGCCCCGGCTGATTTCGCATCACCCTGCATGCCAACCCCTTTCCAATGCTTGCCTTCTAGTCTACTTAGGGTTTAGGGTTTAGGGTTTAGGGTTTAGGGTTTAGGGTTTAGGGTTTAGGGGCTTAGACGAAGTTATGAGGTGTCGCATAAACCTCCTGCGATGCCGAATTCTCAATTCAAGCTGGCCTGGGCTGCCAGTCCTTCCTGCAGCAGAGCTTGCTTGGAGAGGGCGCTAAACACCTGGACAGGTTCGAGTGCATACCATTATTATTATTCTTATTATGAAGTTATGATTTCATTATGGTTATTATTAGTATTATGATTATTATTAAATTATTCTCGTTCTGATTGCAAAAGTTGTTATTAGCATTAATCTTATGTATCTACATATGTATATACATCTATGTATGATAAGAATGCAATACGTAACACAACATAACAAAACAATATATATATATATATATATGTATATGTATATGTATACGTACATGTATATGTATATGTATATGTATATGTATATGTATATGTATATGTATATGTATACATATATGTATGTATGATCATACGTCTATATAGATATGCACATGCTTGTATCTATGCCTGAGAAGATGGGGGCAATTCGAGCTAGGCGAGAACTCTCTTCTGGGCAGATACACTCATGAAAGCCTGGGCAGCGTTGTTTGCAGATGAAGATGACACACAGAGCTGATGCGAATTTGAACCCTAAACCCTAAACCCTAAACCCTAAACCCTAAACCCTAAACCCTAAACCCTAAACCCTATTTGCGGTGTTTTGCGGGGCAGACGCGCAGACACCTCGGGCGGCGTCGAAGGCGACAGCTTCAATGCGGGATGGTAAGGCCTCCCGAAGTCTCCCAATGTGCACTTGGGGTTTAGGGTTTAGGGTTTAGGGGTTTAGGGTTTAGGGTTTAGGGTTTAGGGTTTAGGGGTTTAGGGTTTACGCATTTAGGGGTTAGGGTTTAGGGTTATTCTGCTACACTTTGTACCATGCTCGATGCGTCGAGGCCCACGCCAAGGAAAATCTTCCCCTGCGCGTGGTGGAGGTGGCATGCGCCACGGCATGTCCGCCCACCTATCAGTTTAGGGTTTAGGGTTTAGGGTGTAGGGTTTAGGGTTTAGGTATCCGAGCTTCGGCATGCCAAAGCGCGCTCCAAGCTGAAAGGCAGTGCTCACAGATCTCAGGGGTTTAGGGTTTAGGGTTTAGGGGTTTAGGGGTTAAGGGTTTAGGGTTTAGGGTTTCGGGATTAGCGATGCAAACTCGTTGTTCAGGGACACCGTGGGACAACAAGTCCATGCGACATACTATTCGAGTATATACGCGTCGGTCATGTCACAGCCCACGCAGCAGTTGAAAGCATGGCTTCACCGCTCCGCTGCTGAGCTTCCGCGGCATGTAAATGCAAGTGCGTGTGCGCGAATGTTGTCCTGGTTGTCAAGGAGAGGCTTGTCTAGTTTCTGGCAGAAACTATGTTGCTGTACTTCTCCTGGCTACAGGTGCCAACTCGGGGATTTTGAGAGCAACGAGTTTCAGCGAACCGCCCGAGGTCGCCCGAGATTGATGCACAGCAATAAGCACCACGTTCATTGCCACTTACCCTCTGTGGAATTCATGGCAATTCGTGGCGAACGAGTCCACAGGGGATTCCACAAAAAAAATGAGCATGGTTGACAGGTTGCCAGGTGGCTAGAAACCACAGCCGAGGCGCTTCGGCTCCGGCAACCCACCCCAATAGATGGCCCTGTCAAGCGCCTGAGACACTGCACACGGACAGGACACGCGGCTGCGATGTGCAAAGGCATCTAGCCAGCCTCCTTCACGTCCAGAAGCCGGGCCGCTCTGGAGCAGGACCCCAAGAGCAGGTGCCAGAAAACACGCGAAGCCTTCACTTGCTGTTTTGCAGAGCCAACCGTATGTCTTCCCTCTCTGACCCCTGGTTGCCATCGCAAGAAAAGCTGAAGGCCACACCTCAACATCTTGCTGACCCGACTCAGAGCCGAGGACCTGACTTCACGCGATCACCCGTCGGATTATGGCAGATTCTTTCTCATGCTTAGGGCCAAAGCTGCGCGACGAACTTCCTGAAGCCAGACCTGGAAACACACAGTACCATGCACAGACTATCAGACTACCTGACATGACCCGAGCTTTCGAGATTTCCTGCCTTCACCAATGCCGCGTCTTCTTCCGATGAAGCCGGAAGCCTGGGCCAAAACCCCTAAACCCTAAACCCTAAACCCTAATCCCTAAACCCTAAACCCACATCGAAAGGCATTGTCATCGTCGATCTCAGCTGAAGCTCAGTGGCAGCGACTGCACCGACAGCTCACGCAGAACCTGGCCAAGGCCTTCGGCTCAACTTGACTGTTTCCTCTCTAGGGTTTAGGGTTTAGGGTTCAGGGCTTAGGGTTTTAAGGTTTGGGGTTTTAAGGCTTAGGGTTTAGGGTTTTAGGGTTCAGGGTTTTAGGGTTTTAAGGTTTAGGGTTTAGGGTTTTAAGGTTTAGGGTTTAGGGATCCTTCTGCCATGAATTACGTGTCATTACCTGCTGACCTGGGCAGCGCAGATACCACAACAGGCCAGAAAGGAGAGTGCGGCAGCACATGCAGCAACACCTTAAGAACCCAAAACCTACTTTTTATTTTTTTGTAGATTGCCTAAGAATCCTATAAGGGGCTGTATAAGAAGAACCTGCAAAAAAAGGTAGGTTTTGGGTGCTTAAGGCAGTGGCAAGATGTTCCCAGCACGACACGACAGCATGCCTTCGGAGTGCACTTGAAGGTTCATGGGTAGGTATGTCATAAGGTCATATCATAGATTCTAGTCACAGGTATCGTTACATTTGCTGATAGAAACACTCAGGAATTACCCTTGAATTATTCAGCAGATGCTTGCAACTCAGGTGCTGTGATGCATATTTGACCAGGTCAGGACCTTGTCTGCGTGAGGAGCTCCTGCGAAGTGCTCCAGACCTGCGCAGTGCCCACATGGTCCGGTAGAATCTCGGACGAGGGGCCAACATCCGAAGATTAGGGCACGTTTTCGGGGGGCTTCCTTGAAGGGGATTCTGGTTCATTTGGGGGTATACAGGGGGTGCCCCTATTTTGGGAACTCCTCCCATGGGCCCACATGGGCCAACATGGGCTAGAGGAAAACCAACGTTGCCTCTCTGCCGGCACAGCAAGCACAAAGGCTCACCTGCAGTGGTCGGAGAGGCACAATCGCACCTTTGAGGATCACATGCGCCCGATTGCTCAACATAGCTCAACGCTACAGCATACGGCTGTACGACCACGACTATATACTTACCCTAAACCCTACACCCTAAACCCTAAACCCTAAACCTGAAACCCGAAACCCTAAACCCTTAACCCTTAACCCTTAACCTTATCTTTTCCAGCCTGCGCCATCCAGCTCCACGTACGGAACGCTGTTAACACGTTCGCCCCTGGCCAGCAAGGCAAATCACATGCGAATCTTCCTGCACAATAGTCTTCTATTTGCTTACGAATCCCCCCCCCCAAAAAAAAAATATATATGTATATATTCCTTATAGGGGCAATACAGGGATTCATACTTTCTTCGAGGGTTCTTTAGCAAACAGTAGAATAGTCAGGCGTGCCTTTCACACTCAGCCAAGGCATTGGGAACTTCGGGAGGCCGGCGTTCCTTCGTGTGGCGAGCAGAAACCCGGTTGATTGCATGTTTTAGGGTTTAGGGGTTAGGGGTTCTTAGGTTCTTAGGGGTTTAGGGGTTTAGGGGTTTAGGGGTTTAGGGTTTGCCAAGCCTTCAGCAGTTCCAAACACAAAAGGGCGTCCTGGAACACGAAGGGGAAGGGGGAATGACAGCTCCCTCCCACGTCTTTCTTGGCTTGGCTGGCGTTTTGAAAACCACGGAGCTTGGCATGCAAGGGTGGTGCGAAAAAGTCGGGCTTGGAGGGATTCCATCGCGGAAGCTTCGTCCATGTCCGGGAGGTGTCGCAGAAAAGGGCGTGGATGGGCTTGGATGGGCTCAGGGTTCAGGGCTTCATGTCTACGACGACTTAGATGGGTTCAGGGTTTAGGGCTGATTGATTTCGACGAACGTTCCGGCACACCCGGCATACGCGTGGAGTGGAGAGGGTGGAGTGGAGCAAAGGCCCTGGCCCAAGAGCAGACCAGTGGCCCGGCTATTTGCGCAAATTCCACCGTTCGGTCAACCAAATTTCTCTGCCTCCCAGATAGTGGGCTAGCACAAGAGGATGTAACATGCAAACAGATGGAGATGCATTCACACTGATTTTGCTCCACTTGCCCATCTGGACCCCACAAGACGCGACAGCACAGACCTGTTTCATACGGACTCTCCGCACAACCCACGAAGCCAGTACACAAACGAGTGCTGCGATGGGCCTGAAGCTCCTAAGTGATAAAAGAGAGAGAGGAACAGAAAACAAATAAAAAACACACACACACACACCCACACACACACACACACCCACGCACACACACACACACACACACACACACACACACACACCCGCGCGCGCGCGCCACTAGCACGCACGCACGCACGCACTCACTCACGCACGCACCGCACGCACGCACGCCGCACGCACGCACGCACTCACGCACGCACGCACTCACGCACGCACGCCCGGCACACCACGCACTCACGCACGCACGCACGCACTCACGCCACTCACTCACGCACGCACTCACGCACGCACGCACGCACAAGCACAGCACGCACGCGACGCACGCACGCCGCAGCACGCACTCACTCACCACGCACGCAAACGCACGCACGCACGCACCCACCCTCACTCACGCACGCACTCACGCACGCACGCACGCAACGCACCACGCACGGCACGCAACACGCATCACGCACACTCACGCACGCACACATCACCACTCACTGCACGCACGCACGCAACGCGCACGCACGCACGCAGCACTACACTCACTCACCCGCACGCACGCACTCTCACTCACGCACGCACGCACGCACGCACTGCACGCACCACTCACGCACATCACTGCACGCAAACTTTCAACGCACCACGCAACGCACGCACGCCCAGCACTTCACTCACGCACGCACGCACTCACGCACGCACGCACAGCACGCACGCAACCACGCCACGCACGCACGCACGCACGCACTCACGCACTCACATCGACAGCCACCGCACCACTCACCACTCACATCCCCGCACGCAACGCAACATCACGCATCGCACTCACTCACGCACTCAACACGCACTCCACTCACAAACAGCACGCACTCACGCCTGCACTCCCACACGACCACGCACGCACGCACCCACGCACGCACTGCACGCACGCACGCACGCACGCACTCACCGACGCACCACGCACTGCACGCACTCACGCACTCACTCACCACGCAAACGCACGCACGCACTCACGTCACGCACGCACTCACTCACCGCACGCACGCCGCACCAAAGACATTCACTCACCACTCACTCACTCACGCACTTCACGCACTCACGCAACTCACGCACTCACTCACTCACGCACTCACGCACTCATCGCACATCACGCACTGCACCCGCACATCACTCACGCAACGCACTCACGCACGCAACTCACTCACTCCGCACCACTCACGCACCACACGCACTTCAACTAGCACTCACTCACTCACGCACTCGACGCACTCACATCTTCACTTTCACTCAACCACTCATCTCACTCACTCACTCACTCACTACCACGCACTCACGCACCACTCACTCACGCACTCACTCACGCACATCTCACGTCCCACGCACTGGCACGCTCACCTCACTCACTCACGCACTCACTCACTCACTCACTCACGCAACTCACTCACGCACTCACGCTCGCACCTCACTCACTCACGCACTCACTCGACACGCCGCACGACACACGCACGCACCTCAACGCATCTCACGTCACGCACTCACTCACTCCTCACGCATCCCCCCCAGCCCCCCACCCACCCCCCCCAATACACTCACTCACTCACCTCACTCACGCGACCACGCACGCCCGCACGCACGCACTGCACGCCCGCACGCACGCACTCACTCACAGCACCGCACGCACTCAACGCACGCACGCACGCCTCACTCACCACATCACCCGCACGCACGCACGCACAGCACCGCCACGCACCCACGCACAGCACACGCACTCAACGCAACGCACTCACGCACGCACGCACTCACGCACTCACCTCATACGCACTCCACTCACGACTCGACGCACCAGCACGCACCACTCACCTCACGCACCCCGCACGCCCCGCACGCACTCAACACGCACGCTACGTGCACTCACGCACTCGACGCACGCAAACTCACGCAACGCACCCCGCACGCGCACGCCCGCGCACCCACGCGCAACCCACGCACAACCCACCGTCACCCCACCACACCCAACGCCACACCACGCGCCACACCCACGCAGCAACACCCCGCACACACACCCACGCGCATCACACATCACACACACCCACGCACACACCCCCACGCAGCGCACACCCACTCCTCACACCCACGCACGTCCGACCCCCTACTCCAACCCAACCACTCACACCCACTCACGCACACACACTCACCTCACACACACGCAGTCACACACACTCGCAACACAACAAACATACTCGCGCACACACGCTTTCGGGGTTGACGGGGGGGGGGTGTGGGTGGGGGCTGTGGAGGGCAGCGCAGCGGCGGACAGGGGTGCACGCACACACACACCACACACGCACACCACAACACGCACCCCAAACGCACACGCACCACACAACACGCACTACACACGCACACCACACACGCACCACACGCCACCACACACACACCCCCACACCACACCCGCACACACCCACACACACAGCACCCACGCACACACGCACACACGCACGCACCACGCACGCACGCACCCACCACCCACACACACACCACACACACACACACACACCACAACACACACACAACCACACACACACACACACACACACACACACACACCCCACACACACACACACCCGCACACTCACACGCACACGCACACGCACACGCACACTCACACTCACACTCACACGCACCGCACACTCACCCACCCACCACACAGCACACACCCCACCCACCCACCCCCCCACCCACCCACCACCCACCCACACACACCCACACCACACACACCACCCACACACACACACACACACACCACCCAACACACTACACACACACACACACACACACAACAGGTCACACATAACTCCCGCACACTCAGCACATCACAACTTACACTCACACCACAAAACACCCACACTCACACTCACACTCACACGCACACTCACCCTCACCCACCCCCTACACACTCCTCACCACCCACCCACCCACCCACCCAACCCACCACCCACCCACCCACACACCACACACACCACACACACACTACTACACAAAAAAAAAAAAAAAAAAAAAAAAACTACATGCTCATCCCATCGAAGCTCCCAATCTTTTATAAGCAAGGTTTAGGTGCAGGGACTAGGCTCCATCCCTCATTTGAGCTACTGCCGCATCCTCTTTCCAAGCATCTGCCAGTCAGATCTGGAAACGTCGCCACTGTTGCGCCCTTTCTGTGCGCCGCCCGGTGGGATCTCGTGATAGTAGCACAGACCTCATCATCCGCTTGGGACTCGTAACTTCCAGGAGCGGCAAGACAACCTCTCGCAGGAGCCATCAAACTGAACAGACAATCCAAAAGAATCTTCTGGGCTCCGCACCTACACTGCGCGAGTAGACCATCTCCTGCAGTGTGCTTTAGGGTTTGGGTTTAGGGTTTCACTAAGAATACAAAAGGCAGCACAGCACTCAGGAACACGGGCCGTGCTGACCCATCCATCCGGCAGCACTCTGGTGCCACGCATTCTTCGCAAGTCGCCTCCTTCATACAGCGCCTCACAGAAAACAAAAAAACAACCGTAAACCCCAAACCCCTAAACCCCTAAACCCCTAAACCCCTAAACCCCTAAACCCCTAAACCCCCAAACCCCAAACCCTAAACCCCAAACCCTAAACCCTAAACCCTAAACCCTAAATTTAAACCCTAAACCCTACCCCTATCAACCCCCAGGAACCCCATAATTAGGATACTAGAACCCTTAAGGACTCAACTCTTAGGTCTTCTGGAAGTATAGAGTCCTTGAGGGTACCAAGCACCCTAAACCCTAAACCCTAAACCCTAAACCCTAAACCCTCTAAGCGAAAAGAGTGGAGGCGAAGGTGCCTTCGCCAGGGCGTCCACAAATCGTCCAGGCAAGCTTTGGGTTGCATCGGCCTGGATTCTTCCGGTGGGTTTAGGGTTTAGGGTATTTAGGGTTTAGGGTTTAGGGTTTCGGGTTTCGGGTTTCGGGTTTAGGGTTTAGGGTTTAGGGTTTCGGGTTTAGGGTGTAGGGTTTAGGGCGTAAGAGGATGGGGGCACCCACGCTTCCACCCTTGGCAACATCACCCACATCACATCTCGGCCTTGGGAGCTTCCTTGAGCTGGAGGGCGTCCAAGACGCCTACGTTTAGGGTTTAGGGTTTAGGGTTTAGGGTTTAGGGTTTAGGGTTTAGGGTTTCGTGACTTCAGAATCCTTCTGCCCTGGGATGTTCCCCCCTTACACACTAGGAGTCCTTAATCGGTATTGTAACAGGGGGATTATAATCCCAAAATAAGGGATCATCATAAAAGGGGTACTAGAATCCCTGGATTCTCGTAAGGGGGTACTAGAATCCCAAGTAAGGACTCTTAGTAGAATTGGGAACATCCCAAGTCCTGCCCCAAGCCTAAACCCTAAACCCTAAACCCTAAACCCTAAACCCTAAACCCTAAACCCTAAACAAGGACTTGGCCGACAAAACAAGGCTGCACACCAGGCCTCGGACTGCCAGGACATCCAAGCAGCTCTCAAGCCTGTGATCTAGAAGTTAGGGTTTGGGGTTTGGGGTTTAGGGTTTAGGGTTTAGGGTTTGGGGTTTAGGGTTTAGGGTTTAGGGGTTTAGGGTTTAGGGGTTTAGGGTTTAGGGTCCCCCTTATGATAACCGTCCTTGATAGGGACTCTAGTACCCCCTATGATAATCGCTATTAAGGACTGTTCGTATAAGGGGGGAACATCCCGAGCTAGCTCTAAACTCCCGCTGCAGAGCTTCAGCGCCTTGAAGCCAAGGCACTGGTGCTTCAGCAGCCAGGCGCGCACGTTGACGTGAAAGGAGGGCTCCAGGCATGCTTTCTGAATCACCGCCTGCACACAGCTGCACGGCACTCGATGTGCAAAGCGAGCGCGAACAACGAAACCAGGTCAGGCCGAAGCGCTCTTGCTCACACGCTTAAGGTCCCGGTCTTTATGCTGTACCAATCTGTACAGTTCTGTACCTTCTGAACGAAATCTAGGGGTAAAGCAATGGAAGATCCAGGCTCGTCCTTTGGCGAGGTGACCTTGCCTGACAGTGCCGCCTTTCTGGCGCACTGGCGTATGAGCATCATGAAGACATCGCCGCGGATGTCGGGCGCATTGCATTGAAAATTGCAGTCAAAGGGCACATGCAACGTTGCCCGCATAAAGCCGATCTCCACGCGTCAGTCATGCACTCGAAACGATCACCTGGAATCAACTTTGCGGTTCTCTCTTGCACTTTCAGGCCCGGCATACACCGCAAACTAGCAATTTGAGCGATCAGATTCAGGACACGCCATTTGGGATGTTCCCCCTTTTCCTAGCAGTCCTCAACCGGGGTTCTAGTACCCCCTATGATGATCCCTATTAAGGACTGCAAGTAGAAGGGGGAACATCCCAACTCGGCCATGCTCCAGCCGCACGCCTTGGCTGGCCGCAAAACTTCCTTTGAATCGCCAAAGCAGAAGCCCTCTTCCAGCTGCTCAACGACAGTATCTGGCGGCACCTGGTTCAGTACGTTTAAGGCTTTGGGATGATCCCCCGTATACTGAGAGTCCTTAATAGGAGTTCGAATAGGGGTACTAGAATCCCTATTAAGGACTGTTAGTATGAGGGGGAACATTCCAGTGCAGTACTGTAAAGGCTTGAAGTTGGCAGGGGAGTATCTGGAGACACCTCAACAATCAAACGGACGGCTACACCACGGGACTCAACCCCTGCTTCCAACATGATGAACCCTAAACCCTAAACCCTAAACCCTAAACCCTAAACCCTAAACCCTAAACCCTAAATTCACAAATCACGCCCAACCCTCGGGAACTGGCTCTCCTAAACCTCCCAAACTCTCTCAGGCCTCCCCTCCCAACCACCCTGAACCCTAACCCCCCCCCCACCCCCCCCCCCCACCCCCCCCCACCCCCCCCCCACCCGCGCCCCCTCCCCATCCCCCCCCCCACCCCGGACGCCCACTTCCCCCCACCCCCCCCCCCCCCCCCCCCCCCCCCCCCCCCCCCCCATCACCCCCCACCCCCCCCCCCCCCCCGCCAACCTACCACCCTAACCCTACAACCCCCCCCCCCCCCCCAAACAAAACCAAAAAAGAAGAAGACTCCTTTCACAGCGTCACCCCTGCCTCCCAACCTCCAACCCGCTGTAAAACTGTGTTCCAAAGCACCCGACGGCTTGAGCAAGGGTCCCGCATCGGTTGCGGCCAGTACCCACACAACTCAGAGCTCTGAAAAAACCTCCAGTAGTTCAAGATGACTGCGTATGTAAACCCGTGCAAGAGTTCGCCCTGAACCCTACACTGTCAAGCTTTCAAATGTGGGTGGACCGTCCCTCTTGCGCCTGATCATCTGTACCCCCATTGAAATACCATCATGGAGCGTCGGTTTGAAAAGACTGCACCCTGCGGGCAGCGTCCCTAAACCCTAAACCCTAAACCCCAAACCCTAAACCCCAAACCCTAAGCCCTGATTCCCCAACATCATGCAAACAACAGCAAAGAACAGATGCCTGGCCCACCGCATCAGGCATGGGCCGGACTCCGAACTCCGACTCCAGCACGGTCTGAAGCCAAGAGAGAGAGGGAGAGAGAGGTTTAGGGTTTAGGGTTTAAGGTTTGGGGTGGGAGAGAGGTTTAGGGTTTAGGGTTTAAGGTTTGGGGTGAGAGAGAGAGAAAGGGAGAGAGGGAGAGAGAGAGAGAGAGACAGAGAGAGAGCGAGAGAAGGAGAGAGAAAGAGAGACAGAGAGAGAGAAGAGAGAGAGAGAGGAGGTAGGGGCCAGTAGGACTTTGATTTAGGAATTTTCGGTGTGTTTCCCCACCCTCGGTGGGGGTCGACATAGGTCTTAAGTCAGCGAGAATCCCCCTGGGAATCCCATACAGTACCCCTGACCTTCAGAGAATCCCGCCCAAAAGAATCTCTCCCATGAAATTGCTCAGCTCTAGGGCGGGGATGTTCGAAGTAGACAATTGGGCTTGTTTCGGGTTTCTAGGGAGGGAACACGGTCAAGACAAGAAGCCACCAAGCGATTTCGCAGCGGGCGAAGAACTTTCTGAACTTCTCCTGACAACACACATCTCATCACTGCTTCTCATGATGGCACTCAACCCAAGCGCCCCCTAAACCCTAAACCCTAAACCCTAAACCCTAAACCCAATATGCAGCAGGGGCTTCCCTTGGAATCACTCGCCAATCGAGCTCTGGCGAAGTCGTCAAGCACAGCGAGGAGGGGCTTTGCAGCTTTGGCCAAGGCCCGCTGACCCAGGGACTTCTCTTGCTGCTCCACTCGGGACTTGAAATTTCCTTGGGTGGGGCAGAGTGCGAAGAATCCTAGCTGTCTCTTGCGAAACAAGCGAAACTCCCGGCTTCTTCTGTGCCAAAGCACGAAACTCCGCCGTTTGTTGCGCAAGCTGCTGCTCCTCGGCTGACACTGTGCTGGGGCAGACCGGCTTGTGGAAATGCGTCTAGCCTCCTTGAGGCAGGGCCCACAGATGAGATTACGATAGAAATGGAGGTAACGGAAAGGCCGGGAGCGACCGAACACGATTCCTGGGTGCTGCTTACCCAACAAGCACCAAAACCATATCGGCATCCGGGTTGGCTCTAGCAGTACGACCCTAAACCCTAAACCTCTGAAGAGTATGGTACGAACAAGAATCGATAGCGATTCAAAGAATGAACTAACTCAAACCGATGTCCCTATTTAGTGGTGCAGCTTCTGTTATTCTACTCTGAGATTCTGTTCTTCGATGGTGTCACGCGACCCTCCCTACACAGCAATCCAGCAGAGCTGCCGCGACGCGCAACGATGCCAGAAGTTCTTTGTCCGCCTTGCCCCCCTCGTCGCCTTCGTGCCACGAATGCGCAGCAATGCCCCGCCAGTCCGACACTCCCTCATGAGAAGTCTGCAGAAGAAAAACGCGACAACCCCCGAGAATAGACCTCAGAGGCTCTTGAAAGCACATGCGCCGTATACTCTTTGAGAGCTGCCTCGGGCAACTGCTCGATGAAGAGCTTTGGCCTCCTGCTCCAAGTATTCTCGCTCTTCAGCAATGTCCTGCGAAAAAAATCAGAAGGGTTTAGGGTTTAGGGTTTATAGGGGTAAGAGTAAGAAAAACGAGAGGTGCGAAACACTGGCCCAAGCCCTTCCCGGAGGAAGTCACTGCTCCTGAGCTTCGGCGGAAATCCGCGCGCGCTGCTTCTCCAGCGCGGAGCGCTCGCGCTTGAGGGCGGCAGCCTGGCCCGAGCTTGCATCGAGAGCCCCCTGTGCCGGTGCTTCTGACTCCATATGCGGGGAGGTTTCCGAAAATAGGAGGGGTATCCTTGTGGGGGGAGTCCCTTTCAAGGGCATTCTAGTCTATTTGGGGTGTAGTATAAGGGGTACCCCTAGTTTGGGAGATACCCGTATGACGGTACTCGGAGGTTCATGGGTAGGTATAACTGGGGTTTTACGTAAGGTAGCTGTACTATAACCGGCTCGAACCTTGTTTGGGCTACTTATAGCATACGTATACCACTACTTAAAACTCCCCATGAACCTTCAAGTACCTTATCACGCAGTAGTAGTAGAAGTAGTAGTAGTAGTAGTAGTAGTAGTAGTAGTAGTAGTAGTAGTAGTAGTAGTAGTAGTAGTAGTAGTAGTAGTAGTAGTAGTAGTAGTAGTAGTAGAGTAGTAGAGTAGTAGTAGAGTAGTAGAGTACCCTTACACCTGCCTCCGCTTCTAGAGCTTCGGCCTTGGCTCGCAGCTCATCGAGCTCCTGGCCTTCGAGTAAACTCGAGTAAGTAGAGGCACAGACTCAGTACGAAAGATATATTATATTATATTATATTAGATTATATTATATTGTATT
The DNA here is from genome assembly GCA_905221605.1 of Symbiodinium natans. Lineage (NCBI taxonomy): Eukaryota > Dinophyceae > Suessiales > Symbiodiniaceae > Symbiodinium > Symbiodinium natans. The sequence continues at coordinate 172,759 of CAJNDS010002414.1, forward strand.
AAAGTCACTTCCGAAAGGGCAGGAGACGGCCGGTGCCTCGATCCATGCTAGCTTCCAGCTGTCGCCTGGCCTCTGCGATAGCCTGCGGCTGCCCGAGAGCTCGAGAGGTTGTCAAGCGGTGTGGACGACGCGCGTTGCGCAGAGGCGCGGCGCGCGCATGAGAAGTGAAGGGGGTTGGCGGGGCATTTTGGGCCCCATTTCGAGCCGCTTTGCCTCGGCTTCTTGCCTCAGCTGCTTCCGCCCACGTGCCAGCGCTGCCTGACCCAACGAGGACGGAAACAAAGCGGCGAAACCAAGACTCCCTCAAAGTCTGCAAAAGTGTTGCTGCAGAGCCTTCTCCCGCCGCACAGCCTCAACCAGCTCGAGCGATTGCTCGTTGCTACGGATGTCGACAGACCTCGGAACACGGTCTCAAACTTTCTGAAACCCAACTGCATCCGGTTCAGAGACTCGAGGCCGGCTCTTGCTCATGGCTTCTGCGCGCTGCATGAGGGACTGCTGGGTCAACGCGAGGGCCTCACGACTTCAGAGCGCTCTGTCCACGGCACAGCCACAGGGCCAAAGGGCCACTCAGGGGGCTCGAGCAACAGGCCTCCTATCAGACTAACTGTGTCTTGGCTTTCACACTCCTCTGCAGTCTAAAGGCGCATGTCGCAAAGAATCAGAGTCTGACCAAGGCCCAGCGTGTGCCTCGGATTCTTTGGTCAGCCGCGCTTTCTCCTTCTCGAGCGCCGCCCGCTCTGCTTGAAGCCTGTCCTCTGCTTTGGACTTGAACTCCTGGATCTCATTTGCCTGTGCCGTCAGGTCTTCCTGCCAGAAATCTGCATGGGCAGTGGGCAAAGCATGTCAAATCAGCTCATTCGTGCAACCATGTCAGTCAAGCACGCTGTGGCTACTATGGCGTACAGCCCCCTAAAGAACAACTCACGCTCCACCTCGATCTGCCGCTTCTGCTTCGCCAGCACGGCAGCAGTCCTTTGGCAGCACTTCTTTTGGGGCATTTAGGGTTTAGGGAGTTTAGGGCTTAGGGCTCTTCCAGCCACAGGTTGCAAGTGCCCACCGCCTCCTTGCAACTGGGCGTCCGCTGAAGTTCCTGCTGCTTCTGTTCGATCATTGCACGCTCTCTCCGAAGAGAAGCAGCCACCGCGGCCAATTGTTCCTCCACAGGGGCCACTACTAATTACATGTCACGATATCGGCGATGGACTCGGCCAGGAAACGTTCAAGAACATTTCAAGTGTGGATGCCGCTCTCATCTCACGACTTCAACGTGCCTCCCAAGACATTTCAACAGAGCCGCAGCACACAAAGGAGGAGTTTACACACCTTTAGGTGGTCCTGCGGCAGCCGGCCTCCCCGCATGGGGAAGGCCGAACGCGCAGTTTGGGGAGCTTTTCTCGAAAGGCCATGTTGTGGCTGCAACGGAGCCACCCAGGCCAAATTCCAAGCTCCAAATGCTGAGACCGCCAGCGCGGTGGCCGACCTGTAAGGAGAGTCGGGGCGCCGCTTTTCATGACATAGGATTTAGGGTTCAGGGTTCAGGGTTTAGGGCTTAGGGTTCAGGGTTTAGGGTTTAAGGCAATTCTGATGAGCTGAAGAATGTCAGGCATTGCTGACCGATTCCAAGGATGGCACAGTCTCTGTCTGGCACCCTCTCGGCCTCGCGGGATCTCAAACATCTTCAACAAGGAACGGGGTTTAGGGTTTGGGGTTTAGGGTTTAGGGTTTATAGGGTTTAGGGTTGAGGGTTTAGGGTTTAGGGTTTGGGTTGAGGGTTGAGGGTTTAGGGTTTAGGGTTGAGGGTTGAGGGTTGAGGGTTTAGGAACGGCCATGCGGCCACGGACATGATCCTCGCAGGCTGGAAGGCGGCTAAGGGAGCCGCGGTGGGTGGAAGAAGACGCCGCGCCCATCTTGGAAGAAAGTCGACTCGGGGTCTTTCTTGCTCTCGTGCGCGAAGAAATGGTGCAGACATCTAGATATACAAATATGTATGTAATATTCTATATATATTTTAGCTACCCCCCCCCCCCCTCAAAGATCCACCGTTTTAGAGACTTTCCACCGTTTTAGAGACTTTCAATATACAACACAGTTCCCGTAGCATGTTTTCTCGTTTCTCCTGACGAGACGTACAACCACCTGAAACATCTTGAAAAACACAAATATATCAGTAGAGGATCTAAGCAAAACCTTTCGGCGTACGTACCCCTTTCACTAGTCTTTCACTCAAAACCACCCTAAACCCTCGCTATAGATATAACGGCACACAACCACCTGAAGCACCCCCGAAAAACACAAATGCAACCGTAAAGTATCTATAAAAAAACTTCAGGCGGTCTCAGGGAAGAGTGAAAAGATAATTGCTCACAGTATTCTCGCGTCCCCGGGACTTACAGCAGATGATGTTTTTTCGCATCACCCATGCCTTCTCCATTATCTGTGTTTGATATACAATATTTATACCCTATATACATACATGATGTGGGTACTTCTTCTACTTTATCTTTGCATTTTCACATGAGGCAAGCCCTGCAAACATGGGCATAACCCGGGATTTGAGGTTTAGAGATGTAAGCCTCAAACCCTCCAGGGTTATAAGGTTCTACTCCTATAGACAATGCCTATACCTTAAACCCGAAACCTGTAAACCCTCTAGGGTCTAAACTTCTAAACCCTATAGGGCCAACCCCGTGACGGTTTTAGAGATAAACTCTGAAAAGACCTTAAACCTTTCAAACCTATAGGGTTCAATGGTTTACAAGCCCAAGGTTTGGGCATGTCTACCTTCAGCTCCTATAGGGTTAAAACCTTTGAGTTTGGGCCCTGTAGGGTTTTAGGCTTCAAACCCTAAAGAGCTTAGGGCTAAGGTTTAAATGCCTAAACCTTAAACCTAAATGGCCTTAGGTTTAAATGCCTAAATCACAAGGTTATAAGGTTCTACGCCTAGATACTGCCTAAACCTTAAGCCTATAGGGCTGAAGCCCTAAAAGGGTGAAGCTCGTGATGGTGCTAGAGATAAATCCTGCAAAAAACTCTAAACCTTTAAACCCTATAGGGTTTAATGGTTTACAAACCTACGGTCTGGGCATGTAGACCTTCAGCGCCTGTGGGATTAAAACCTTGGAGCCTTGTTGGGCCCTATAGGGTTTTAGGGTTTAGACCCCAAAAGGTTTGAATGCCTCAACCTTAAACCCTAAGGTTTGGACTCTATGGGCTTAGGTTTTAATGCTTATAAATCTTAAACCCTAAACCTTTAAACATTGAACCTATAGGGTTCAAAGATTAAAGGTTTAGGTTTAGTTGCCGACTTATGTGTAAATGTCTACAGCTTAAACCCTAAACCTTTAAACCTTAACCATATAGGGTTTAACAGTTAAGGGTTTGGGTTTAATTGCTTAACCCGAAAGAGTTTTGTAAGCGAGGCAGTGACTCCAAGAGATAGATGACGGAGAGGAAATGAGTCGGTGACTCCCAGGTTTTATCATGTAGTGTGGCAGATGGTAAGTTTAGGGGTTTCCTATATGTAAAATTGCATTGGAAAATTTCGCAGCCCAATGCTAATAATCCATAACCGAGACGTGACTGCATTTAAAACTGCATTTAAAAAATTAAGTTAAATGCGCCCCAGGAACCAAGAACCAAGAACCAAGATGCCCAGGACTCTTGATTCTGGAATCTTGGTTCCTGGGGTTGGGCTGCATTTAAAACTGCATTAAAAAATTTAAGTTAAATGCGGACCAGCCCCAGGAACCAAGAACCAAGAACCAAGATGTCCAGGACTCTTGATTCTCGAATCTTGGTTCCTGGGGCTGCATTTAAAACTGCATTTGAAAATTTAAGTTAAATGCAGACCCGCCCCCCAGGAACCAAGAACCAAGAACCAAGATGCCCAGGACTCTTGATCTTCGAATCTTGGTTCCTGGGGCTGCATTTAAAACTGCATTTAAAAATTTAAGTTAAATGCAGCCCGCCCCCCCAGGAACCAAGATTCCAGAATCAAGAGTCCTGGGCATCTTGGTTCTTGAATCTTGGTTCCTGGGGCTGCATTTAAAACTGCATTTAAAAATTTAAGTTAAATGCGGACCCCCCCCCCAGGAACCAAGATTCCAGAATCAAGAGTCCTGGGCATCTTGGTTCTTGGTTCTTGGTTCCTGGGGCTGCATTTAAAACTGCATTTAAAAATTTAAGTTAAATGCGGACCCCCCCCCCAGGAACCAAGATTCCAGAATCAAGAGTCCTGGGCATCTTGGTTCTTGGTTCTTGGTTCCTGGGGCTGCATTTAAAACTGCATTCGAAAATTTAAGTTAAATGCGGACCCCCCCCCCCCCCCAGGAACCAAGATTCCAGAATCAAGAGTCCTGGGCATCTTGGTTCTTGGTTCTTGGTTCCAGGGGGCTGGTCCGCATTTAACTTAAATTTTTAAATGCGGTTTTAAATTCGCGGGGCCTCGGTCAAGTAAATAAAGGTACTGGTGTCGTGTGTCGTTTATTATCATGTGTCGGGGCTACTAAAACATAACAAAAGGAAACCAACACAGTAACAACACAGCAGCAACACCTCAACAGAGAAAAAAAGAGGAAAAAGGGTGGATCTTTGGGGGGGGTACCATATTTTTGTACATTCTGTACAATATAACATAATATAAATATATATATATACATATATTGTATATTTTTACATTATATGTATATATTTCCACAGATATATATATATATATATATCTCTCTCTCTCTCTCTCTCTCTTCCCTGGAGGATGCTGTTGCTGTGTTGCTGCGTACGACGTGCAGAGTTGCCAGCTTCGAGCCGCCATTACCAGCAAGCTTCTCAAGCAAATATACACGTGGACCGCTGGCGGTTACATGATTCTTGCCTGAACACATGATCACAACTCAACACGGAAACTACGAAGAACCTCAGCTCGGCGAAGCGTCGCCACACCGTACTGATTTGCAGTGGACCTGCTCTTGCTGTAAGCCAACACAGACGCGATTCGTGGCATGATGCTGGAGATTGCTGGGGAGCCTTATGTACAGAGGCGCAGCGATTAACGCAAGGCGCAATTCCTTCACGGCCTCGACCTCGGCAACACACACAATTCGGGGCACGTCAGCAGAGAATCACCGTCACCATGTACACTTGGGATCTTCCCCTTTTATACTCACAGTCCCTAATAGGAATTCTAATCGGGGGTACTATAATCCCTATGAAGGGCTGTTAGCATAAGGGGGGAACATCCCAAGTGTACACTCCTGATGAGGCTGGAGCGGCAGCCGGTATGCTACTTGGGTTCCGACCTAAGTAGCAAGGCCGCCAGGACAGGATCCAACACAGGCGTTTGCAGCGTGATAGGAGCTGCAGCGCACGCATCTTATGGCTCCCGGGGCTGAAACGCAGCCGATCAAAGTCGATTAACGGCACCTTAGCTGCCCTGTACTGACAGTAGCCACCCCCCAACAAGAAATCAGGCAACGCAGCCTTCAGATGAATTTGGGGGTTTACGAAACTAGGGGACTCCCAATATAGATCCCCAAATGATAGGAAACCCCTATCATGAGCAGCCCAATATGGTACCCCTAAACCCTACACCCTAAACCCTAAACCCTAAACCCCGAATTTCAGAACCCCCCCCCCCATTTTTAGCGTCTCCTGCTGCGACTTGCGACCCAAGAGTCCAGTTTGTTGGCTTGGGATTTCACCTGAAGAAAGCACGTCTGGAATCATTAGGGTTTAGGGTTTAAGGTTTAGGGTTTAGGGGTTTAGGGTTTAGGGTACAACACTGATGGATGCTGGTGAGCCTTCACCGCAGCACCCTCGTGTTCTGCTTTGCCGTCCTAAAATGTCAGCATTCGGGTAGCTTCCTAAATTAGGGTCCCTTTTGGGTACCCCACTATAAGGCAGCACCCTTTAAAAAGGGATCCCAAAAAGGTACCCTAATCTAGGGAACTACCCATTCAGAGAACTTGAGTGGAGCTCGGCCAGGAGAACGGTCCTGCCCCTTCTCGTCGATTCTCGCAGCCTGGGATAGGGTTCAGGGTTTAGGATTTAGGGTTTAGGGTGTAGGGTTTAGGGTTTAGGGTTTAGGATTTAGGGTTTAGGGTTTAGGGTTTAGGGTCTAGGGTTTAGGGTTTAGGGCTTAGGGTTTAGGGTTGAGGGTTGAGGGTTGAGGGTTGAGGGTTGAGGGTTGAGGGTTGAGGGTTGAGGGTTGAGGGTTGAGGGTTGAGGGTTTAGGGTTTAGGGTTTAGGGTTTAGGGTAAGATGAACTATAGGGCATTTCCTAAAATATGAATGTGCCTAGGTCTGGCTCTCCTTTTTGGACTTTTGCCTAGGTCTGGTTCGACACCTCGGCCGTTCGCAAATGTTAAATACTGTAAGTTGACGCGTCTTCATTTCGAGCTCCTAAACAACTATTGGTTCTGGCCACACGGCCCCCTAAGCCCCAGACGCTTGCAGAACAAAGTGCCCGTGTGACTGATTATGGCCATCTGACGAGCCAGGGGGCGAGCAGCATGAGCATCAGCTGGGTATGGTTCTGGCCACACGGCACCCTTGCAGAGTAAACTGGTAAACTGCCGGTGTGAATTGACGAGCCAGGAGACGAGCATCATGAGCATCAGCTGGGTATGGATCTGGATACACGGCCCCCTAAGCCCCAGAAGCTTGCAGAACAAACTCCCTTGTGATTGGGGCCATGTGACGAGCCATCATCAGCATCAGCTGGGTAAGCAGAACAAACTCTTCTATCTGACTGGGGCCATTTGACGAGCCAGCGGGCGAGCATCATGAGCATCAGCAGGGGTATGCTTCTGGCCACACGCCCCCTAGCCCCAGACGTTTGCAGAGTAAACTAGTAAGTTGCCCGTGTGATTTGGCGAGCCAAGAGGCCGAGCATCATGAGCATCAGCTGAATATGCTTCTGGCCATCAGCTGGGTATGGTCCTGAACAACACAGCCCCCCAAGCCCCAGAACTGCCCATAGCCGGGAAGCGAGCATCATGAGCATCAGCTGGGTACGTTTCTGGCCACACGGCCCCTAAGCCCCAGACGCTTGCCGAACAAACTGCCCGTGTGATTGGGGTCATTTGGTGAGCCAAAAACGAGCATCATGAGCATCTGCTGGGTATGCTTCTGGTTAAAAGCCCCAGGCCATTTGACAGGAGGCGAGCATCATGAGCATCAGCTGTATATGGTTCTGGCCACACAGCGGGCGCCCTAAGCCCCAGACGCTGCCCGTGTGACTGGGGCCATTTGGGTTTGGAAGGGATTCGTATGGTATAAAAAACGGGGGGCGGGGGTTGGGGAGGTGTTAGGCTCGGGGGGGCAAGCAAGGGCGTTTGCACCGGCCCCCCACATTAACATCACGGCGCTGGGTTTTGTAGGGTTTACAGGGCATCAGCCTTTCGGCTTGGGGTTCTAGGGCTGCTATGTTAGGGTTTAGGGCTTAGGGTTTAGGGTTTAGGGTTTAGGGTTCAGGGAACCCCCCAAGCCCCCGGCTGACAATGCGCTCTCGAGACGCGCTCGCAAGCCATCCACTTTGTCCTGGCATACGCCAGTGCCATTTAGGGTTTAGGGTTTAGGGTTTAGAGTCTAGGGACCTTAAACACATGCAAATTGTTCTGCTGGCTTGACTAACATAATGAGGAGGTCAATCCGCCGAGGCCTCGGGCCGGAGGTGTATAGGTTGTCAGAACAGGCACCCCCCTCCAAATCCTCCCCACACCCGAACGAAGCCCTTTTTCGGGCCCCTTTTTTTGGCCTCAAATGGGTACCCCCCCTGGGAAACCGGGGTCCGCAAGCGGACGGTTCGCCAGGACCAGAGGCAGTTGAAGCCCCTCCCAGCAGTTCCCCCACCCCCTTCCCCCCCCCCCCCCCCCCCCCCCCCCCCCCCCCCCCCCCCCCCCCCCCCCCCCCCCCCCCCCCCCCCCCCCCCCCCCCCCCCCCCCCCCCCCCCCCCCACCCCCCCCACCACCCCCCCCCCCCCCCCACCCCCCCCCCTCCCCAACCCTCCACCCCGCCCCCAATTCTGCCGAAGAGTCGCCTTAAACCTTAAGGGGCCTGGCTCAACCCTACGATCACTCCAAGCCGAACCCTAAACCCAAAAAAACCCTCAACCCCAAAGCGTGAACCTTGAGCCCTAAACTAACCCTCAACCCCAAACCCCAAACCATAAACCATAATCCCGGAACCCTCAACCCTCAACCCTCAACCCAACCCTTATTGCTTGGGGTCCAGCGACTTGGGCGCTGCGGAATCACCATGCTCACGCGGATGCGCTGGGCCGGGCCGAGGCGGGTCGCGTAGCGTTAAAATTCAGATGCTGAAGTAATACATCTTGAGTAGCCGGGAATTCTGGAAGAGAAGGAAGGGCAGCTACTGGGACAACCGATGTCCAACAGAATCTGTGGCCGGCTTTATATGCAGTGAAAAGGGGCTAGTTGTATTCATTGAACTAAAAACAGACAGCTTATGAATGAGTTCTCCTATTTCAAAGGTGGGGAATAGTGAAGATACTCCAAAAAAATGACTTCCAATTGTGTTAGTCACAGTAGTTGCGTTATGTACAATGCTTGCTTGGGGGGAACAAACTTGATCATGAGAACTTGCCCATACGCTCTATGCATTTATCGAACTGTGTCTTCAGTTCGGGAGGATATGTAAGATCGATTTCAAAAGCAGCGATTCGCTTGTGCCACGTATGATGCTTTGTATACACATACCCGAAGAAAATCACTATGAACACCAAACATGTGTATTTCTTGAATATACGCCGCCTCGCCGGTAGGTCCTGGCTGGGATGTTCTATGGGGTTTACGATACTAGGGGTACCCTATTGGGGTCCTTGCTAAACGGGCATCCTTCCATCTGGGGGTTTCTATATGAGGGGTCCCCTATTTTCTTAAACCCCCCTATATATATATACATATATATATACATATATATATATATACATATATATATACATATATATATATATTGCATGTATGTATGTAGGACTATGATGGACTCTACTGGCAGCTTCGACGAGCCGGATGGGCAGCATCATGCTCCGCATGAGCTGGGCATGAAGGCGAGAGGTTCGCCAGCACCACCTTGCGCCAAAACACGGCCAGGACCTCGGCAATCTCTGGGGGTTCCGAAAATAGGGGTTTAGAGTTTAGGGTTTAGGGTTTAGGGTTCAGGGTTCAGGGTTTAGGGTTTAGGGTTTAGGGTTTAGGGTTTAGGGTTTAGGGTTTAGCGTTGGGGGCCCCCTATTTGGGAAGGCCCCCGCCTAGAGAAGCTTTCGGCAGGTCAGTGGAACTGATCGGCTGAGCTGATACCATGAGGGATATCCTAAACCCTAAACCCTAAACCCTAAACCCTAAACCCTGAACCCTAAACCCTAAACCTGTCTTCAACCTGAGGCTTCCAGCATTTGCCGGTGGTGAAGGGGGCGTCCGCAAGGCCTGCTTGGAGTTTCATGGTGCTCATTGACCATAACTGTACTTATAAGTGTACTTGTAAGTGTACTTATAAGAGTACTTATAAGTGTACTTATAAGTGTACTTGTAAGTGTACTTATAAGTGTACTTATAAATCTATTTGTAAGTGTACTTATAAGTGTACGTCTAGGTGTGCTTAAAAGTGTACTTATAACCATACTAGGGCACTTAAGGGGATTGTCAGTGGGTCATGCGTGCAGCTATGACTGGTGAATAAGTACCATGAACCTGCAAGTGCTACAGGTTCTCTGCAACTGCTCGGACCCTAAACCCTAAACCCTAAACCCTAAACCCTAAACCCTAAACCCTAAACCCTAAACCCTAAACCCTAAACCCTAAACCCTAAACCCTAAACCCTAAACGTACGGAGGCACTTGGGAGTTTGAGCGTGTGCCTGCCAAAGCTCACCTCGCCAGGCAGCTGCGAGCCCGGGCTGAGAAGCCTGTTCACGAAGACTGGACTGTGCTTACATAAAAGGTTTAGGGTTTAGGGTTTGGGGTTTAGGGTTTAGGGTTTAGGGTCTAGGGTTTAGGGTTTTGGGTTTCGGGAAGCTTCCCTTTCAACTCGGAAGATACACTTTGCAGCCTGCTTCGCTGTCCGAGGACAGCTTGTGTCCATGAGCTCTTATGAGAGCTCGCCAGCTGAGGCGAGAGAGATAGAGAGACCTAGTTGTCCAGTACCTAGGGGAACTAAAGGTTGACCTTTGGGATTATAAGGGGGTTATATTACCCCAAAAAGGTTAAAGGCCACCGACTCTACAACTAAGGAGAGCGCGCCTCATCCTCGGCCATGCGGAGATCGACACAGCTCATTGCCAAGCGGTCAGACATCTGCTTCCAGAAGGCTGCGCGCTTTCCTTGGAGCATGCTAAACCCTAAACCCTAAACCCTAAACCCTAAACCCTAAACCCTAAACATGCAGTAGCCACTCTTCCCAAAGAGTCGGAAATCTTGGCCAAGCAAAGAGTCAAGGAGAAACCAGAAGTCTAGTACCCTAAACCCTGAAGCCGAACCCTATGACGTTTGGGACGGCAAAGCTATGGCTCCAAGAACCAGACCATGTTCCGATGACGCCCAGTGTGAGCTCGTCGCTTCGTGTTGGCACAGCAAGCAAACACCTGCATGGCTCAAATCGGCAACAAGCGCGGAGAAGAGACAAATAGTGCGATAATGTGTGGCTTGAATATTCTTCTAAAAAACAACCGCAAGAAGACACATGTTAAATATGAAACTGTAAGAATGCCATATGATAACATATGTACATTTTTATATATCTGTTGATCTTAACATGCAATTCACATCATGTTAGACAGTAACCGCTTCCCCCTAATACGAAACCGCCCCCCCCCCCTAAGTTTAAATATTATTTAACATCTAACAGGTTTTAAGGTTTGGGGTTCAGGGCCCTAAACCCTAAACCCTAAACCCCAAACACTAAACCCTACACCCTAGGGATTATCCAACATCTCCTAGCAGCCAGGGAGCTTTGAAGCTCCGGGGGAAGGGTCTGTGCAGGCGCTCCGGTGTATGAGTACAGAGCTCTAGGCAGCAAGGGTTTAGGGTTGAGGGTTGAGGGTTGAGGGTTTAGGGTTGAGGGTTGAGGGTTTAGGGTTTGCTGGGGGGATAGGATTCGTGGGACCCTTGGGGATATGGACCCTCTCAAAAAGGTTTTTTGTTTAGGAGAGCCAGAAGAGGGTTCGAAAGGGCTGCCTCCTAAGGGTACCCCCCCTTATTCTACCTAGAAACTTGCAAGGGCCTTCCTCAATGAAGGCAGCACATCCCGGCTTGGGCATCCTCAGAAGGGTTTAGGGTTTAGGGTTTAGGGTTTAGGGTTTAGGGTTTAGGGTTTAGGGTTTAGGGTTTAGGGTTTAGGGTTTAGGGTCTAGGTTCGCGCTTCTTGACACACAAAGCTTGGGATGTTCACCCTTGTACAAACAGCTCCTAAATCGGGATGATCGTACCCCCCCGAGTACCATCCCTACTCAGGACTGTCAGTATAAGGGGGAACATCCCAACACAAAGCTCCAAAGTACAGCTCTCCCACTCTCTCATCAGTCTCCAGGCCCCAGGCGTGGAGCTGACTCGCGCGCTTGCCAGGAGCCGGTCCTAGGGACCATACTCCCCTTAGCACTTTCACAAAAACATGTTTATGTTTCAAGATTCCTTTGTGTTGCATTTGAATAAAAATGACAAATCTTTCCTAAAGGGGCTATTACAAAAACAACGATAACAAATATAGTTCCTCACGGGGTTCTAGGGGAGAAAGAAGCCGAAAAGCGGCCCTAAACCCTAAACCCTAAACCCCAAACCCTAAACCCTCAACTTCTCCATCGGGGAAAGTGTGGGGCCATCGGGCCTCCTCCTGCTGCTGCATCAGTTCGCCGGTGCTTCCGTCAATCCTTTACAAAACGCTTCAGGGTTGCCTTAAGGGTTTAGGGTTTAGGGTTTAGGGTTTGGGGTTTGGGGTTTGGGGGGTTGGGGGTTGGGGGTTTGGGGTTTGGGGTTTGGGGTTTGGGTTTGGGTTTGGGGTTTGGGGTTTGGGGTTTAGGGTTTAGACTCAGAGCGCAGTACAGCAAGGGCCTCCACGATACCAAGCCGATTGGCAAGGGCCACTCCTGGGTCAAAATGAGTATCCACTGAGTCCCAGAGTCGCTCTCCCTTTCTACTAATTGCCTAAGAACCCACAAAATATCTTCCTTATGAGGGTAATATGGGGATTATTAGGTTTTTTAAGAACCTCCCAACAAACAAAAGAAATATTCTTCCTTATAAGGGTAATATGGGTAATATAGGGATTATTAGTACTTTTTATCTTCTTTTGGGGGTCTTCAGCAAGTAGTAGGAGTTCTCTTCTGTCTGTCATCCTCTTTGCTCGTGCATCAACCCACTTCCTGTTGACTACGCTGCTGCCTGTTTTCGCCTCTGTGTACCACTCTTGCACAGCAGTCGTGTCCGCTAAACCCCAAACCCCAAACCCTAAAACCTAAACCCTAAACCCCAAACCCTAAACCCTAAACCCTAAACCCTCTCCCACACGCCGAGGCTGGGCGCCCAAGACATGGTCGCAGAGCCCACCTAAGTCTGCCCGTGAAGGCGAAAGGGCTCGAGTCTTGCATGGTGTTGCTATGCCTACTGGTTCCCAAGTCGGGCATGAGGAAGTTTGGTACCCCCTTCATAAAGAATATGTGTATGTGTATACAGAATGAAACAACAGGTGGGGTACCTGATTCCCTCATTCCCTACGAAGAACCAGTACGTATGAGCCCGGGGCTTGCTGGAAGTACTGCAGGTTCAAATTCCGAGACGTCCTCTGCCTCACTGCGCGTGCGTGGTCGTGAACATACGGAATATGACCGCCGAACATGAGCCCAGGACCCAATAACACGTGTGACTCTTCATGACTGGAAGATGTTTCCCGGTGCGCAGAGGCACACTGCGACTTTTGGAGCACTGAGCGGCGCACTCCCAGCCATCGGGAACCTGGCAAACTAAGTGAGCGCTTTTCGGGGGAGCACACGAGGATGCCGGGGGGCAAAGAAAGCTACGCCGCCTCTTCCAATTTGGGATCCAGCTGGCTGCGGGACAGCTTGTCATTCTCCACCCGCGACAGAAGAAGATCATGGCAGCGGTGGGGAAGGCCTCGCAGGGGGGCCCAAATTAGGCCCTCAAACAGCTCAGACTCACAAGAGTCACCTCACGTTTGCGAGACCACATACCGTGACATACCGGCTTTCGCGCCCTTGAAAAGTCGACTGAGAGCCGCACCGAGAGCTTTGAGCCTCTGGGCTTCTTTCTCTTCGCGTAGGAGGTCCAAGCACTCCAGGAGGCTGGCAGAGTTGAGGAGCTTGGCGCAGTGACCCAGCTGCCTGGCCTGAAGCCAATGAAAGGCCTTGGAACAGCGAAGCCTCATCTGGCAGTAGCTCTGTATGGCCTTGCGGCCCGCTTCCCATGCATCTGTGGACAGCAGAGGCTTTGGAGCCTTGAGCTTCTCCAGCTCCTGCATGGAATCACCCAGACGCTTCATCCTCGCGAGGCACCCCTTTAAGCCTTCGGGACTCCGCTGGAGCAGCCTCCCACCCGCCAGCAGAGAAAGCACGACGCGGGCATCCTCGTCGACACGATGGTTTCCAGCTACCAGGCGCTGCGAAGTCTCCTCCTGCTTCTTGCGCGCCTCGCGTTGGCGGGCTGCCTTCATGTTCTCCTTGATGATGTCATCTAAGTCCTGGATCAAGCCTGCAACCAGCCCAAACACCGAGCTCCAGCCGATGCCCGGGATGTCTGTAAAGCTCTTGTAAGAAGATGACAGGTCCTTACTCTGGGATTCAAGCTCCAGCAACCCACTCGAACCCATGCTTTCAGTGCCGCTCTTCCTCACTTTCCAAGCGAAAGCCAGAAGCTTGGACAGAAACTGGAAGAGATCCCCAACCTGACCACCGCAGCTTGCAACCTCATCGATCTTGCGCTGGGATTTCTCAGCAAGCCCAGACTCCTCCGCGTTCTGGTCGAGGGCAGGGGCTGCGGCTCGGGTTAGGTGCCTCTCCAAACGAGACAGGCTCTGAGCTGGCGCGGTCGGAAAGGATGGAAAAGATGGATTCACTGTCTGAACATATGCCGGATGCGTAAGTGCCCTATGAAGCAGCGCGAAGAGCTTCAGGGGAATGTCTCTGGATGCTATGCTGCAGCCGAGATCATCCAGCACTGTGTACGCAGGCCAGGTGGAGGGCTGTGGATCCTCCCCCAACCAAGATACCACGTACTTCCAGCCACCGGCTTTGCCGAACTCAATCAAGCCTTCGAAGGGTGCGGACCCATCAGCCTCTCCTGAAGAAGTGCTTCGGTCGTCTCCGTCACATCTTTACACGTCACTTCAAAGAGATTGTACAGAGAGGCCGTTTGCATTCGGCGGCTAGACCTTGCAGTCAGGTGAACTTGACTTGCGCACATCCCCACAACCCGTCCTTCTGCAGATTTAGCCGCCACACGGCTCAAGTGAGTAAGGAAAACACGACCTTGCAAGAAGGACGAGAGATGGAACGTGCCATGGCCTCACATTACTCAGGGTCCCGACGCATGGGCCAGCCATTGCGGTCGCATCCCCTAGCAAGCTGGGAAAGCAAAATATTATTATTATTGTTGTTATTGCTATTGATATTATTACTATTATTGCTATTACTACTATTATTATTATTGCTGCTAATAATGAAAAATAAATCTGCGCCCGGCCTTACCACCACGTTCATGTAGTCAGGCATCGACTGTTGGGTTTGCTTGTGTAAGCCTGGGTTTGCGATGGAAAGGCAACACACGCACACACACACAAGTGAGCTGCAGGCAGACTGGAAACTAGAGTAGTTTCGGCTCGTGTGACCCACCCGCCCATCACGGAGGGCGGTGGCAACACATGGCTGCCGAACACACAAAAGAAAAAAGTGAGCATCCAACTTTGCCACTGGTGTAGGGCCGTACTGAAGCAGGTATCAGAAGCTGAGCTAGTCTAGCATCTAGTAACAAAACTGCAGCAGTGTATCCGTGATAAGATAGATAGGATGCCAGAGAGGAATGGAAGTCACCAAACCATCACAACTGTTTCATCTGATGAACTTCAAGTGCTGGGGGCTCAGGCAGCTTTGGTGAGAACCACTCGCCAGCCGCTCCGAAAACTGCATGGATCGTACAGCCAGATCCAGACCCTGGCAAGCTCGGTCAGGCACATCAAAGCATCCTCCCCTAAACCCTAAACCCTAAACCCTAATCCTCATTCTAAGACCATGAGCAGTCTGTGCACTCACCCCATGATAAGCTACTACATGCGTAAGAAGACAGGGGGGGGGGCCTTCGCCAGATCCACAAAGCCAGCTTCCTCAGCAAGTTGAAGCAAGCGTTCTCTCAAAAGCGATGGAAAGAAAACCCTTTCTTCCCCGGTCACTTCCCCTTGTGTGGGAAAACAAGCACAGCGAGAGCCCGAAGCCTTGAGCTTGTTGGTGAAAGCCTGCCGCTCACGAATGAGGGCCTCGGATCGCCATCAAGGTCTCAACAAGCAGCTGTAGATAACAGTATGTGGGGGTGTCCGAAATTGGGGTACCTACCTTATTGGAGTGCTTTAAGGGGATCTTACTATTTGGGGGATCTACTTTGAGGGCCCCCTATTTTCGTAAGCCCCCCTGCAATTCTACGCCGCCACCGGCCGACAAGGGTCTGGAGCAAGGAAACCACGTGGGAATCCGAAAGCTCACTCCCACCACCCCTCCTACCAAGCTTCACTTGGCAACAAGCCAAAGAAAGCACCCGGCCCAACACACAAGGTTTGCACAGCCTGCTGACACCACAAGATGCGCAACGGCAAATCAAAGCCAACATGGCTACGGGGTACCCTAAACCCTAAACCCCTAAACCCCTAAACTCCTAAACCCCTAAACCCCTAAACCCTAAACCCTAAACCTTAAACCCTAAACCCTCCAGCAAAGCCACACGTCTCCAAGCTGACCTACGCTGCGGGTTAAAGCTCCACCCGCGGTCGATTCTCGAATCTGCAGTCCGACCGTGGGGACTGGAAACTCCGAGGTGAACTGCTTGGTTCAATATTCTTATTAGTATTCTTCATACTAATAACGACAAAAATCAGTGAATTAATACGAATTAGTAGCATTAGAATTATCATTATTAATATCCAAATTATCGTTATCGTTAAGCGTGGGCCGGCTCGGCACGCAAGCGATTGCAATATTCGCATAGGTCAGCATGTCAACTAGACGTGTCTCGGGTAATCGGAGTTGCGGATGACTGTTTGCAGTTCAAGAAATAAGGAAGTGCATGGACATCGCTTTGATCTGAAACACAACAGCAAACGGCAGCCATTCAAGCTCGATCATGTGCGTGATGCGGTGGGTTTGGAACATCCGAGCATACTCGGCAAAGTGAACTCAGGTGTGCTTTTAAATGCTACCCGTGAGAAACGCCCTGCCCGCCCACCCCTCCCCCCTGAGGCGCGCGGTTAGGGTCTGGATCCCAGATTCTAAGGCCACTCGCCTATCAATACCACTACCAGTGGACTACCAGGGTTTAGGGTCCCAGGCGAACTTGGGCTTGTGGAACTGTCGTGCTTGTTGAGTGAATCGACACTGGAAAACACAACCCTTTCTTGAGGGCTGCCAATCACCCTCCAGCCCCCTCCTCCCCTCGATTTGGGTAGTTCTCTAAATTAGGGCCCCTTTTGGGGGTCCTATATATAATACGGCACCCTTACAATAAGGACCCCAAAAAGTGACCCGAATTTAGAAAACTACCCATTCTCCTGAGGAGGGGTACTGTTGATCCACAGTATCAAGCCATAGTCCGTCGATTCAAGATCGCGTTCTCTAGCCTTTTGAAAGTAAAGAGCGTACAGAGGTCACCAACGCAGTGAATCATACAATGATGTGTCATAGTATCATGATATCACAATATCACAATATCATGATATCATAATATCACAATATCATGATATCATAATATCAGAATATCAAAATATGATAACATGACATTCTGATAATACCAGAATACGAGGACGAAAACTCAGCCCCCTGGCCGTCCAGAGTGAACCCTATGCCGTGAGCGAGATCTTCCCTCTACGCGCCGCCAAATTTAAGCGGAGGCACGTCTGGAATGGGCTCCTTCGGAACTCGCTGAATAAACTCATTGAGGCCAACCCTGATAATGTCCTTGGAGCACAGTCAGGTAAGGATTTAGGGTTTAGGGCTTAGGGTTTGGGGTTTTAGGGTTTAGGGTTTAGGGCTTAGGGCTTAGGGCTTAGGGTTTAGGGTTAAGGGTTTAGGGTTTAGGGTGTACGTAGGGTTTAGGGCAACCAAGCATGGTATTGCGTGCGTGGTATGGGTACTGCTGCCCAGCGTCGGAAGAGAACTGGGCTTCACGATCCTGCGAACCCATTGTGCTCATGGCCACTTTGCCCAGCCCACATGTCCGCAACATGCAGTGTCATGCAGTCCTCCGCAGCTTCAGTCACCCACTTGAGAATCATCTCCAAACTGATCCGGTCCAACCTGGCAAAGTCGGATCGGTCTCTCGCCCCACAAAGCCTTGCATATAGAAGGTACCCCCAAAATCCCCATGATGAATTTGGAGCATCCCCCAAACCCTAAACCCCAAACCCTAAACCCCAAACCCTAAACCCTAAACCCTAAACCAAAAACCCTAAACCCCAAACCCTAAACCCGAAACCACGTGCCAGTGGCTCCCGAAGTTCAGCTTGCGGAGCCGCACTTGCCAGTCCAACGGCTCCACGAACTCCACGAACTCGGCCGCCTGGGCCCTGGGAAATGTTTAAGGTTTAGGGTTTAGGGTTTAGGGTTTAGGGTTTCGGGTTTAAGGTTTAGGGTAATAGCCATCTGATAAAAGTATAAGATATGAAATACGACATTACTTAGAAGGCTTTTAAATCGTATATTAAGAAAACCAGTATAGTAATATAGCAATATGGTAACAAAATGTAACATATCATAGTAGAATACTGTAATAAACAACGTAATACATCTTATTAAGAACAATTAATGTTTTCTCGCACTTTATCTCCCACTTATGTGAAAGATATGGGTGTTTCGCAAAGAGACTTACGCGTACAAATGCCCCCATACCTCTAAAAACGTTCAGTGCCAGGCGGAGCTGTCTCTTCCAGCTTCCTTTTGGTACCGTGACCCTCCTGCACCCAGTCTGCAGGCTTTATGGCTTAGGGTTGATTCTTAGGGTTTACATGCGTCCATGCAATGCGCACGTGTGGGGAAGAGAGGGTCGGCAAGGCTGCAACGGAACATGGGCAACTTGAGTCTCGCACCTCTTCATCTCCATCTTCTTTCTGGGCCACGGCACCTTGCCGCGACATGCCATAGCCATAGCTTGACAGCGACTAAGCCGCCAGCCCGAACCAGGCCGAAGGCGGCCAGAGAGCAAGACAGCAAAATGCTTCACAAAGGGCCAAACTCAAGGCAGAGATGATCTTTTGCGCAGCCTCGGCCAGGTCACCGCGAGCAAACCCTGACATTCAAAACAACGTGGGAGGTTCTCTCAACTATGATCCCTTTTAGGATCCCATGTTAACATGGAGCCTTATGTTCAGTGCACCCCACAAAAGGTCCCATAATAACCACAACTTAGAGAATCCCCCCACGTCAGCTGAGTTCCTGCAGTTCAGACCCCGGCTTCGCCCGGCTTGGCTTTCTCCTTGTTTTTCGCTGCTTCGGCTTCTCCAAAAGTACCATGGCTCACCAGATTCAACCTTAGTCGCGAAAGTCACGGAGGAAAGCAAGAAACTGCCAGAGAGAGAGAGAGAGAGAGAGAGAGAGAGAGAGAGAGGGGGGGGCGAAACTCCGCCGAGCACAATCAGGCCGAAGCAATGCAGCTGCCTTGCCCTCCAAGCGCGCATCCTCATCCTGCGTGAACGTGGGTTAGCTGCCCGTTAGCTGAGCTGGCTAGCACTTTCTCCGTCACTACAGATACACCAATTTCTCCGAAGCACACTCACATTCTACACAGCATTCCACACACCACATGGTATTCATCAGCACTCTACACGGCGGTCGCAGCCACAGCGCATCGCTGAGTCGACGGCTGGGGCGGCTGAGGAGTTGCCAGACTGTGAGGCCTGTTTCGGAACAACACTTCGTCAAGCACATAGTATAACAGTCTATAGTTATTGATTGTGTATATGTAGTATTTTCGTAATTTCAATCAGAATGTACTAAATTATAACTTGATGTTCACGCCAGTGCACTGGGTGTAAATGGGAAGGAAGGCATTTTGCCAAACGTTCGGCCAACACTCGCAATCTTCCCTTTCAACAAGCTCCAACAAAGTGGCAAAGCTCCTCGAATGTGCAGGCATTTGTTCGGTGCGATGCCAATGAACGGAGAGTCTCGGTGAGACAATACAGGCTAGCCGTTCACAATAGAGCTGATCTGTCTTGAAACCACAGTCATGTAGAAAGTGCCTCAGCATGCCAGGTACATGCATCGGTAAGCAGAAGATGACATGCCTGACAGCCCTCGTACATACATCAATCAGCAGCCAAACGAAGCAGCATGCAGAATTTTGTGCAACTGGAGCGCCGTGTTTCAGGAAGACGGACTTTGCTCTTGCGGCATCAAACGCCTTCAGAGCTATATATAATGGCCTTAGCTTTTGCACGAACGGAGTTGCGACGGTGCGCGGCGACTTGCATTTCGCTTCCTGCTGGCCAAAAGGCTTCACATAGACGCCCCGGCCGTGCTTGCCAAGGAAGCGCTCCGTGGCGTCCAAACAGCCGGGCCATTTGCAGCGGCAACCGAGCAGGCACCACCTGCATCATTTGGTGGAGAAAAAGTGGGCTTGAGAAAGCATCTGCAAAGCATTCGCAAAGACTCAAAAAAAAACATATTGAACCGGAGCCGGGCCTGAAGGCAATCTCCACGTTCCGAGTGCTTGAAAGATTATACTGACTCTCCATGGCCACCAGCTTTTCGTGCGAGAGCCCCTGGCCATCCATGACGGCGTTAATCAGATGGTCCAGAACCAGCATCACCTGCTGCGCCTTGAAAGACCTATAGTTCTTGGTTGGGATAGCATTTAAAACTTAAATGTCAATTCCTTATTGGGTTTTAAGTACCCTTAATAAAGTGTAACATGGTACCCAACTATGACAAAGAGACATCATGGGGACATCCAGGGGAATCCCCTCCAGCCACCGGTCTGCTGCACTGCGGCTCTCGTCGACCAAGGTCTTGTCGACGTGGGCTGCGAGATCGAAGTCTGGCAGCCCTTCCCCGTGCAGCCAATGCTCCCAGTCAACTCCCTGCACTTTGCCGATGTCGCTGAAGAACTCGAGGAAATGGGCCTTCATGTCACTTGTCTGGATGCTGCGGCCCCGGAATTTTTGGATATAAGACTGCAGATACTTGGTCATAGGCTCCTCTCCTCCTACAAGCTGCTCCAAGTAGAGTAGGAAGAGGGAGCCTTTCTCATATGGGACTCGGGAGAAGGCGTCGTCCGGGTCAATGTCGTCAATGTCTGGCTCGAGGCGCGTCAAGCCCGGGCTGCCCTGCTTGTTCAACATGTCCACCGTCCTTGGGTTTAGGGTTTAGGGTTTAGGGTTTAGGGTTTAGGGTTTAAGGGTTTAGGGTTTAGGGTTTAGGGTTTAGGGTTTAGGGTTTAGGGTTTAGGGTTTAGGGTTTAGGGTTTAGGGTTTAGGGTTTAGGGTTTAGGGGTTTAGGGCATGGTGCCCGATGAATGGGAAATTAGGGGTACCTTATTGGGGTCACTGTTACAAGGGGATTCCACTATTTGGGGATCTGTATTGGGGGGGTCCCTATTTTCGTAAACCCCCACGAATGGGAGTTCCGCGACATTGGGGGTAGCCTGTTGGGGTCCTTACTACAAGGGAGTGCTATGATTTGGGGGTTTCTATCAGGGGTCCCCTTATTCTCGTAAAGCCCCAATGGACTCTATGAAGCACACGCAAACATCTGACATTGTTGCGCTGACTTCAAATCTCGAGGAGCATGCCAAAGAATTGGTTATCGTAAGCTCGTGTCTAAGGGGGAGGGGCTGAGGATGCCAAACCCTAAACCCTAAACCCTAAACCCTAAACCCTAAACCCTAAACCGTATCAAGGATACTTGAGGACCTCAGGACCTTCTGGTGCCGGCACAACGGACTTCTGTCGAGCACACGAATCGAGAGTATGTAGATCCACGACAAGCAGCTTCACCAGGTCGTTATATCCGACCATGAGAAGCAAACCACGAAAGGCAGCTCCATGAATGTTGCCTTGCAGTGGCCGTGAGGCCTATGCACACACAACTTTATGACATGTTCTACCCACAGAATGCTACAGATACTGTGTCATCAAAGCCAAGCGAGAATGGGCAATGGCAACAGCAGCGGAGGCGCCTAATATTCTTCGCTCGATGTAGCGCGTGAAGCCTTCATTTAGCCAGAAATCCTTCCAGTAGGCGTTCGTCACAAGATTGCCAATCCACGAATGAACGATCTCGTGCGCCAGAGTGGTTGTGAGGCTGCGGTCGCCAGGAATTAGCGAAGCACTCATAAAGGTGCAGTTTGGGTTTTCCATGCCACCGTAAGCAAAGGAAGAGGGCAACACTGCGACGTTGTAGCTGCCCCATTCATACTCAGCACCACCAATCACACGCTGTGCCGTGTCCAAGAACTCGTCCACGATGTCAGTGAACTCCTGCCGGGCTGCCTCCACTACGGCCGGTTCAGCATAACAGCGGCTACGGCGGCCGATCTCGCACGACTCGAACTCCCCCACGATTACAGCAATCAGGTAAGACATCACAGGGACCTTCTGCGCGTAAACGAAGGTGCGCCGTCCACTTACTTCGGAGGGCTCCCCCACTGGCTCTCCTGAGGCCACAGCCATAAGGGGCGTGGGAACCGTAACATGAATCGAGAAGGGAGACTTGACAGATGGAGTATCCTGGCAGGGTAGCAGCGATCTCCCACAGATTGCTTGGCTTTGGGTAAAGCACAGAGGATGTCTCTTGCCCGTGGTCTGCTCTTTGGTCAACCACTGAATGGCAGTGCTCTTCTCTGTTGTCTCGTAGCGCACGCAAATCTTGGACAACTCCCCTTGTGGCAAGGAAACCACTAAGGCTTTGCCAAACTTGGCTTTGGATCCGTCAGGTGTCTCCACGTCCCACTTGACCTCCAGCTGCGCTGGCAAGCACACCGCAAGCACAACCATCCAAAAAAATTCTGAATCCCATAATACTATACTATTATGATACTATTTTACTATAATACTATAATGCCACAATACTATAATACCATAATACTGTCATACTATATACTATAGTACTATAAGACTATAATACTATGTGCCTATAATACTATTTGCCTATAATCCTACAAGACGATAAGACTTTCTGAATGCAGGAGGAGGAGCTGGCTTGCCACCCTCGTCCGTGATGCTGTGTATAGCCTCAGGCACAGGCAGCATCGTGGACCTCCACTTGGGTTTAGGGTTTAGGGTTTAGGGTTTAGGGTTTAGGGTTTAGGGTTTAGGGTTTAGGGTTGAGAAGTGATGAGATGACAGGTGAAGAGCAATCAGTTGAATCATGTAGACTCCCCAAATAGTAGGATTCCACTTATGTATAAAGGACCCCAACAAGGCGCCCCCTAATTTCGGAAACCCCCAGATGAGAAGTGAATCCAAAGCTCCAAGTCCAGAACGTCCAGAAGAACATGCCGCGCTTCGGTGGTCAGCTTCTTTACAACGAGGTTGCACTCTCCAGAGAACAGCTGCCGCTCAAAGTCCACTGAGAGATGGATTTCCATGCCTCAAGATTCTCACCTCTTCCTTATCATCCCTTGCAACTCGGAAGTGCAAAACAACGGCGAGGAATCATGCTCTGAGGCAGAGGCTCGTCACCAACGCTTCCCAAAAGTTGGCCACAGAGTGGGGGCATGCTCCGGCTACTTCGACTTCAACCTGCCAGCTCACTGAAAAATAGTGGACATGCCGTGCAGATGCGGTGACTACCCTAAACCCTAAACCCTAAACCCTAAACCCTAAACCCAGTACGAAATTGATACGTGCCGCATCTCTGTCGGCCTTCTTCGAGGCTGGCTTCTTCGCAGCGCTCGTCGCTGCCGCAGGACGCTTCACCTCTGGGTTGAAGTAGAAAAGCATTTGAAGAGAAGAAGACATGAGAATAACTAACACAAGAATAGGGTAGTACCATAATACTATAAGACCCGAAGAATACTTGAGGGGGCAAGCCGAGCACAACGCAAGCTAGCCCTTTAAGCAGCTATTCCAGGACAGGCCAAACCAACGACTAAGACCCCCATCTCCCTCTCCCTCCCCCCTTCCCCCCTTTTATCATGTCCGGGACTTTGTGATGCTTGATGCTGCAGATGATAATATTCTAACCACATAGAAATGATTGGTATCTTCCCAGTGAGTAGTCTGAGTTTGCAGCGGCCGAAGCCGCCGCCGCCGCTGCGGGCCGCTTCTTTGGCGCCATCGCGGGGGCGAGGAGCTTGTTTTCTCTTGATGGCAGTTACAAGTGGGCTTATAAGGTAACTCTAGCTGGCTATGACCTTAGTTACGGTCCTTATAGCCCCACTTCTAACCACCCATGAACCTTCAAGTAGGCGCCGAATGCAGCTAGTAAGCCCCGGTGGGCAGTGCGGTGTCATGCCTATCCTAGGTGCTCAACGCAATGAAGAAAGCTGAAAGCTCAAGCCACAGTGGCTGCAGCGTACATTCATCTTACCAACGACCCTACTCAACCCACCCATACCTTGTGCCTTCAGAAGACTCTAGCCATTGGCCGTCACCCTGATTAAAACACACATATATGCCCTCATGGGCATGGCCAAGAGCTTGCGCGTTCCCATGTTCACCGGCCCGCCTCCGCTGCAGCGGAGGCTGGTAGAGCTGCAGCCTCGAGAAGCGAAGGCTTCACAGGTTCGGAACCTGGCCAACTAGTCTCGTTGCCACGCCTGCGCAGGAGGATCTGCAAGATCCTTCACGAGTTCTAGAAGACGCGTCCTGCAGATAAACACCCAGCGACAAGCACCAGAGGGATGAGGAGCTTGGGATCTCTCTGCTAGCAAGGCCCATGGCTGCACAATTTCATCTGCTTCAAACTCCGAGCGTTGCAAAGGGTATCCAAGGCCCACGCTTGGGAATCTTCATGTTTCGACCAGGCCCCAGGTCCATGACCTTCAGAGTTGTATACCACTTCTTGCAAGCTTCTTGGGCAGCTTGTTCTCTAAGCTGAGGGTCCCTTCTTAGGGGGTCCTGTA
Organism: Symbiodinium natans; assembly: GCA_905221605.1. NCBI lineage: Eukaryota > Dinophyceae > Suessiales > Symbiodiniaceae > Symbiodinium > Symbiodinium natans. The sequence goes on from CAJNDS010002414.1 coordinate 197,036, forward strand.
TTCAGCACGGCGCCCTCAAAAGCAGGACCCCCAAAAAGTGAACCCTAAATTTAGACAACTACCCTCTTGCCTCTTCGTCACCCTAGTGGCTTGGCTGTGCGTCGCCCGAGCTCCGCGCGGCAAAGGCGGCGGCTAGGACGGCTCCAATGGCAGGGACGGCCGGTGAGCGCGCTGAGACCTGCAGCACCTGGTCCCAAATGGTTTAGGGTTTATTCGCCTGTCCATTGTAGGTGGTCAACATCGCCTAAACCCTAAACCCTGAACCCTAAACCCTAAACCCTAAACCCTAAACCCTAAACCCTAAACCCTATACCCTATACCCTATACCCTATACCCTATACCCTGTAAACCCTAAAACCAGCCTCCGTCTCTGAAAGCCCGCGGAAGTCCATTCCTCATTGGGCCCGTCGAACCCACTAGGTCTCCAGAGATCTACGACGCTGATGTGACAGCCACTGCTACCCTTCTGCTGTTGAACTGCACCATGATCCAGTGGAGAAACCCACAAAATAGGGGGGGGGGACTGAACCCAAGGCCAACGCTCCACACCGGATAGCCATGGCAGAGCAAGATCTCTTGGCCTTCGCGAAGAAGACAACCGGCGCAGGGCAAAGAGGGGGGCCGAGCACTTGGGAGTTTACGATAGTAAGGGACCCCCCTAATTTGAGGGACCCCTTGGTATGGTCCCCCACATTGTAGGATCCCCTCATAATAAGGACCCCAATAAGGTACCCCTACTATCGTAAACCAGCAGTGTCGGAGTAGGATGCGGACCGACCACCGGTCGGTGGTGGCTAAAGGAATAGTACTCAGGCCTCGGAGCAAGCACGAATCTTCCTGCGGTGGAGGGCCTTTGGGGGGATTTTGGTTTGGGGGAATCCTTCTCTTTTCTCCGTTGGGTGAGGTAGATGGGGGGGGCGGGGCGGGCAGCTTGCTTGGATTTAGTGGGTTTCTCTAAACTTTTGACGTCACGATCTCCACCAGCATGTCTTCGATTTCCCGTATCCATTGGAAGCCTCCGGGCATCCTTCCATATGTGCTGATCGGAAACCACTGCTACTTGCCATAGTGTACTATGTTTGTCTCCATGTCTCAGCAGGCACTCTGAATGTTTCGAGGAAAGCTCTTCTTTGACAGGCAAGCCTCTTTTCCGTTGCATTTCCGCCGGCACTGAAAAAGTCATCAAGGCTCTGCAACTTTGAAAGCGAGGTGAGGGGGCGCAGCTGCCTCGTTGGCAACTAGAATACCCTTTCACCCTTTCATTTTGGTGTTTTGGGTCTCAGCCTCGATGATTTGCAAACAGACTATAACAGAAGTGGATGCAAGCACCCCGCCCCTTCTCCAGTTGCAAACTGATTGAATGGTCCGAGGATTACGGGGCCCACATCTCCTTTCCATTTCGCGTTCTGGGTTGCAACCCAAACCATTTTCAAACAGAATGATGCCGGCATGCCCCTCGATTTGCAGTAAACTCTAGGGCCTACAACTTCAAAAAGCAGTGGGGGGGGCAGTAGACCGGACCTGCCACCTTCGTTTAAGATTACTGGGCACCAGCAGACCGGAGCACCAGCCAGACAAGCAAGCAGAGCCAAAAAAAAAAAGAAAAGGAGGGCCCTCCAACTACACCTCCAAGGAAGGGACCGGTCGGTTCTTGCCTTGCTGACCTCGGCAAATTCGGACATCATGGAGAGCTCAGCGACAGTGCGCAAGACACAAAGTTGCACTCAGAGCTTCCGCCGGGGGACATGAGTCGGCCTGGGCAGAAGTCCATCATCTCTGCGTCCCGAAGGATCGAAGCCTCGGGACCAACGATATGCCTGCCGGAACACTTGTAGACCTCTGCAAATCTGCACGGCGCCTTGGGTCAGATCTGCGCAGAGGTTGGCGAGGTCCAGTCCACTCTGCCTGCAGCGCCTCGAAATCAGGTCTGGACTGCTAGAGTGCTTTTTGCGCGGCACGTCATCGAAGTAGGCTCCCAACTCATAGATGAGGTTGAGAATGACCACCTGCCGCAGCATGTTGCACTGAAAAGTGCCATGCTTCTTCGTGGCCAAGCCGTGGCTTCTCGAGTTCAACGCTCAGAACATCTCAGACATGTTTAAACTGAATGTTTCGATTCGAGGCATTTGGAGACCGGTAGTCTCTTGGCGCGTGTGGTTTGCTCCCAATCGTCGGATGGAGGAATAGGTTTGCAGCGAATGTAAGAATTCAAGTGCTTGCAAAATTGGGCACGAGGGACTTGTTGAGGGACTTGTGGTGATTCCGGAAGGTGGGGAAAAAATGGAGGGGGGGGGACCCTCGACTCGGGAGCCGAGATGAAGCATCGCGAACTTCTCTTCGCAGTGGAGGTTCATGGGTAGGTAGAAGCTGGGTTACAAGTCAGGTAACTCGAGTTAGGACTGGTGATAACCTTGTTTAGGGTACCCTAGAACCCTGCTTTCAATCTACCCATGAACCTTCAAGTAGCTTGGGTTGCGCGGAATGTTTCCTTCGAAGTGGCCTTGTCCGGCAGAGCCTGCTTCAGCCACCTATCCCGCGGTGGCTTCGAGCCTCCCCAGCCCACACGCTGGCAGAGAGAAGGATCACACGGCGCCCTTCTCCCCTGCCTCTGAGAAACTCAGTGTACCGAGCCTGCCAGGTTCAACGTGCGGACTACGAACTTCCTTTTTTACGAATTGAGCTATATATACATATATATATACATATATTATTGTATATTATATATATGTATAAACTAATGCTAACTTCTGACACTGAAGGCGGCTCCCAGCTCTAGGCTCCCGGCATCACCGGGCTGAAGCCCCAGCTCCCGCGCCTTCGGGAGAAGCGCAAGCGGAATCTCGGTCGGACGATTTTCTTTGCCCAGAGCACGGTGCGCGCCTCGATTGTTAGCTGTCGCGTGTTGCTCTTCGGCGCCTTCCTTCGCACTGCATCCGCAGGCCACGCCCAAAAAATAAACTGAAGACATCAGCCTGCGACCGCCAGCAGCCCGATCCGCTTTTTCCTTTTGCTTTGCCTCCTTTAGGCCATTGACCTCAATATGAAAACTGCAGAGCAGCGACGTGCTCGTGATGGCTTTTTCATGCTCAGCTGTGCACCACTCGTGGGTCCTCCTCCGGCAGCATGAGGGCACCCACCGTACAACTTGGCAGCCTTGTGGGCCCGAAGGACCCAAGTGTAAAGGCTTGGGCTTGAGGCTTCACACATATCTTAGCGTTGGTGAGTAGGGAATGAAGGAATGAGGTAATAGGTACCCCTCCTTCCCTCATTCCCTACCAACCAACAGGAAGGAAAAATTCGCGCAGCTTGGGAGGCCGACATCTTGCGCTCCGACTGCTTGAGATCCCCGATGGCTTGGACAAGCTTTGCTGCTGCGTCTGCCGCTTCTTGGCCGCCGCAGTCGGCATGGATCAACCTCTGCAACCGCACCCGAGAACACTTAAGAAGATCACCGCTGATAGACTTGGGATGCTTCCCCCTGTACTAACAGTCCTTGTTCGGGACTATAATAGGGGGGTACTATCTTAAGCCTTTTTAAAGACTGTTCTACGTAGTACAAGGGGGGAACATCCAAGATAAGACTCCCCCTCTCTTAAGGCTTCGGCAGGATGAAAGCATCGTGGCCAGCCAGAGGAACCCCGAACTTCGTCAGCGACATCTCCACCAAGCTGGCACCGTAGTTCTCCAGGCGGCGGAGGCCCCAGTCCAACACCTCCAGGCCGCAACATTCATTCAAGATGCGGCGGGGAAAAAAAAGGTGGCACAAAAAGGAACTTGCAGTCCAATGTTCCAACCCGAAGTTGAACTGAGACATGATTTGGCAACCATGGCCACAAATATAGCGCGAGTACGCTGCTCAGGATGCCTCGTTGGGGCCTCTGGAGCTTCGTGGGTCCTGGCCCTCCATGAGGAAGCTGGTCACTGGTGACCGGGAAGCCTGGCGACGACTCCATGAAAAAACGACGGAAAGGGAAGAGAGTCTTTTTCCAGCGTGGCGCCTCCGGCAACAAATGCCAGCCTTCTAAATGAAGCAAGCTTGCACGTGGTTGTTGGCGAACCTTTCGGCCGCTCTACTTGTGCTGCAAGAACATACCCTTCCTGCAACCGGCGAACAATCATGAGGCCCTTACCAAATGTGAGCGCACAGACAGGAACGTTGCTGCTCTTGGATCATCAAAGCAGCTGGGCCTCGGCAAACGTACACTGCGCATTGCTCCATAAGCACGTTCGATCGAATGCAGGGGCGACAAAGTTAAGGTATCGGCTTTGATGGATCCAGGTTCAGAAACGGCCTTTGGCTACATGTGCCAAATGCGGACAGAGTCATGAGCAGCAATACATAATTCCACTGCGGACTGGCTGCTCACACGGAATGCTTGCGAAGAGGAGATCCTCTCCACAGAAAGTACGGTTGGCACAGACGGGGCATATACCCTAAACCCTAAACCCTAAACCTTAAACCCTAAACCCTAAACCCTGAACCCTAAACCCTAAACCCTAAACGGAAGGCCTGTGTTGCCTGCTCCACATGGCAGGCCTCCAGGAGTCGGGAATTCAAACAAGAGATCTTGGGACGTTCCCCCCCTATACTAACAGTCCTTAATAGGGTTTAGGGTTTAGGGTTTAGGGTTTAGGGTTTAGGGTTTAGGGTTTAGGGGGGAGTATAGTACCCCCGATTATATTCCCTACTAAGGACCGGTGGTAAAAGGGGGAACATCCCAAAAGAGATGCTTCGTGCTTCAGTAAAGCAGCCCTCCTGCTTTGCACTTAAGACGCATGGCCTTGTGGTGCACTTCACAGTGGCCGGACCTTGAGAAACCCAAAACCACACGTCTGAAAGTGATGATCATACTAAAAAAATAAGAACGAACCTGTCAATAACAATAATCCCCTAAACCCTAAACCCTAAACCCCAAACCCTAAACCCTAAACCCTAAACAGCTGCTTGGCTTCGGGCCCTGCCAGCGCAGCATCCAAGTCCAAGAACACGTGCTTGGGCTTGCAAGTTCGCTTGAACAAGCGGAGTCCAGCACCTCTGCTAGGGTTTGGGGTTTAGGGTTTAGGGCTTAGGGCTCAGGGTTGGTTGAGAAGCATCTGCGCATATCTGCACATCTGATATCCGACCACCACTGGTGCATGTGCATGGTACAGCGGCGGCCTGTCATATGGGCCGATGCGATTGCGAACGAGGCATTGCCCAGGAACTCCTGAATAAACCAGGCATGGCGCTACCTTCCAAGTTGAGTGATGTTGAGTCTATACTCCCCTTAGAACCTGTCAATAACAATAACAATAACAATAACAATAACAATAGCAATAACAATAACATGATAATGATATGTGTAATTCCTAAAAAGGGGCTCTAGGAGTGTGCTCCTGCAGCGCAATGCCGGCAGCCGTGGCACTTCCGCAGATGGTCACATTCAGTCGGCGTGCTTCATCCGCCAACTGCCAGCCTTAATAGCTTCCCTTGCGTAAATTTAGGCAAGATGTCTTAGGGTTAGGGTCCCTTTTTGTAGGTCCCCTCTATAGTAGGGCACCCTTAAAAGAGGGACCCCGAAATGGACCCTAATTAATTCAGAGAACTACCAAATGCGTGCTCATGGCCATGCCTGAGCCCCCGCACTGTCGTCTTTGTAGAGGCACTGCCGTAGGCTTTGTGCCCAATTCCCGGAGGGCCTCTAGTTCACAGGGAGTTCGCCGCCCGCTTCTCAGGTGCAATGAGGCTTTTGTTTCATGGGGGGCGCACAGGGGAGTTTCGGAAAGTAGGGGTACCTCATTGGGGTCCATATTATGAGGGGATCCTACTATTTGGGGGTCTCTATATCAGGGGTCACCCTATTTTCGTAAGCCCCCCATATGGCGCAGAGTGGACATCTGGGGAGCCTCCGGGGCCCTTTGGGGCGTGTCTGGGGCCAGGGCCATGCAGCGGCATCTTGCTCCGCTCGGAGGACTTCATCCGCCTCCTCCTCCTAATTTTGTAGCGGTTGTTTTAGCAGTCTCAGTCTCTCTCTTGCTCTCTCCTGCTCTCGTTCTTTTTGTTCTTCTTCTCTCTCTCTCTCTCCCTCTCTCTCGCTCTCTCTCTGTCTCTCTCTCTCTCTCTCGCTTTCTCGTTCTCTCTCCCTCCCTCCCTCTCTCGCTTTTTGGCAGTTCTGGAGCGCAATACACATCTGCCTCATCCACCTCATCGTCGCTGTCAATAGCAGGCCGATCCTGGAAGAACCCTCACTCTTGGCTTTGAATTGCGAGCATCGCGGGGGGCAATGGAGCTGGAGTCTGGTCTAAGAGGATTCGAGGTATCTTCTGCTCCAGAAAAAACACCGATTGGACACTTGTAATTAACTTGTGGTTCACGGCCCAGGGTCGACTTATAGCGCGTGCAGCAATCCGCATGTGCAAGGATGCCCAGTCGGAATGCTTCTGTGCTCCTCGACCACCTCGACCTTGCGCGGAGCCTTTGCAACCTTCTTGGCCTACACAAGGTGGTTTCGGAACTTGGGAGGTACGTAGTTGGGGTGCTTACTACAAGGGAATCCTAGTATTTGGAGGTCTGTCTTGGGGGTTCCCTACTTTCGGAGACCCGCACATGTTGCTGTTCAAAGCAGCTGCTCTGACCACGACACTGCCCGGAGGATGCCCCCCCCCACCTTCTCCTGAAGGTCCTCTTTCGTCGTGCAGAGGCTTAGGTACTCCTCGCAGTCACTGTCTTGCTGGGCCCTAAACCCTAAACCCTAAACTCTAAACCCTAAACCCCTAAACCCCTAAACCCCTAAACCCAGGGCTCCCACAAAAAAGGTGTCCTCGCCCGGCAGCATGAAGCCTGAGGTCTCGAGTGTTTCCTTTGTCTCGGTAAGCATGGTCAGCCAACCTGCGCCCACTCTTCTCACCCCAGGAATGGTTTAGGGTTTAGGGTTTGGGGTTTAGGGTTTAGGGTTTAGGGTTGAGGGTTTAGGGTTTAGGGTTTAGGGTTGTTTTTTGGGTTGGAATACTCAGAGGCATGTACCGCGTGTACTGTGCCGTGCAGATGACTTTCAAGAACCGCTTGCAACCAGCAGGCGCTCTATCTCTTGTTTGCAGACACTGTTGTCCTATCCGGAGTCTCTTAAGACCCCATTCTTAAATCCATGACGTCCCAGCCCAACTCCAATCTCAACATGGCGCGCGAATCAGGGTTCAGGGTTTAGGGTTTAGGGTTTAGGGTTTAGGATTTAGGGTTGCACGGTCAAGGTGGAGCAACCGGCTCTCTGGCGCTTCCCGGGTCTGGTTCTCCAATTCTGCCATCTCACTTGCTGTTGGTTGGGAATGGGGGGGAATGAGGTACCCTATATCATCCTTAAAGGGTGTGTATACTGTATATAGGGCCTCATTCCATTGCCTGCTAACCAACAGTAATCTAAGTGGGGCGGGGGGGCTTGCTCGAATTCGTGGTGCTAAGGGCATTTTGGCCTAAAACGACGGAACCTTGTCCTCCTATAGTGAGTTTAAGTGGTTCCGAACAACAAAGCAACAAAGCACAGAACCCAAATCCCGCGGTTCTTCTTGGGATCTATCCCGATGCTCCCAAGCAGCTAATGATACCTAGTTCTTCACAAAGATTTTGTGGCTGTACGCTGCCGTACGATTTGGCACGACACTTCCGTTTAAGCCGAAATTTCCTTGGCGACCACCGTACACGTACAGTCACTTCAAGTAGCAGCTGTAGCGCATCAAACAGAGCAACGGCGGCCTTTCCGCGTGAAGAATACAATGCTGATCCGGAAGCCTGCATCTCTCGCGACCCTCCCATCCCCCGATTGAACTTGCACGAAAGATTCTCACAGAATCATGGCCGCCTGTGTATGGCATAGTCATGTGCGGCGTGTTGCCATCAAACTTCAACCACTTGTTGCGACAGTCTTCCAGCCGTCCAGGAACTTTCTGCCCCGGCCTTCGAATGCCATAAATAAATATATATATATATATATACATATATATATATACACACACATATATATGTATATACACATAAATATATATATATACACATTTATTTATTTATTTATCTTAATGATAGAAACAGCAATAATGGTAACAGTAGTAGTAGTAGTAGTAGTAGTAGTAGTAGTAGTAGTAGTAGTAGTAGTAGTAGTAGTAGTAGTAGTAGTAGTAGTAGTAATGCTAATATGTCTACACACATATATATATATATAGTATGCATGCTTCACAGTCATTCACTGGAGTCGACTGGGCTGAAAGATGTGGAAAGGCAGCACTAAAGTCACTAAGGTGATCTTGCCTCAGGTGGCTCCATCCACGTAGAGTGCACGGTATCTCCATCTCAACGGTTCCATTCTCGTCATAAATCCACACTTCGCCACCCGTGTAGTCACCTAACCTCAGGCGACAACCACGATCGTGGAGGATCGCTACAGCACTGACACGACGGCTGAAGGCTGTGATGCTTGATGCGCGCTGTGGTCCCGGCCCTATGATGTAGCTGGGACCGTGATTGTTGCCATCCTGTGTCCGACGAGCAGATTTGCGGCTCAACCGTAGTGCTTACAAACCACTCTTACCGCAACAGTCTGATACTGTTCTCTGCTTCGTGACACCTTGAGAATTAGGGACTCTGCAACATGCATCTTCGTTGCGTAGTTCTTGTTCAGCTGCCTGAGTTGTGTTGAGCCAAGTGAGTCACAGCTGAAGATCCTCATGAAGCACACACGGTGCACCTTGAACCAAGAGACACGGTCGTGTATCGAAAGTCCGGCTGCTCTTGCTGGATGAACTTGGCAAGCAGCTTGGTCAAGTTTGGCCTGACGCAGCTGCACCGACAAAGAAGTCGTTGGAGGACCGGGCTCTTCCAGCAGAATCTTAAACCTTCTCCATCCCTATCCATACTTTGCAAGCCCCAACTACGACATGCCGGTGCTCTAGCGATTATACTAGCTGTGGGCCCGAGATGATATACCTGCAAGACTAACGATTCCAATACATCTGTCCCTATATGGGAGTTTAGGATAGTAGGATCCCAAAAGCGTACCCCTAGTATCCTAAACCCCCATATCGATCTTGACAGTGTTTTCTTAGCCCACAGAACGGCTTCACGAGACCAGGAAGGCACAACAGCGAGGCGCGCACCAGAGGCGGGTTGCACGCGAGCAAACCAAGCCGAGGCAGTAGTTGAGGACGACGCCCAGTGGAAAGGCCTTGTCAAGCGCGCGCTTCAAAGCTTCAAAGGGTGTGGGACCGGTGGAAACTGCGCCAGACAATGGGTGGCCATGCGATGCCTCAATGAAAGGAGCTCCATCGGGCTTGACCTGCCATTTCAAGACAAGCTGGTGCAGAGCGCACGGTCAGTGATGCATCGCTTTTGTCAGACTTCTCAGCTGGTATGGTGTAGGGCGTCTAGGGCTTCCGCATTGTTGCGTGTGAAGCAGTTCGGCCACGTCTCAGCAGAGCAATGGATCGTCGATTGGTCAAACAGAGATTGGTGAAGCAACGACTGCAACACGGCAGAGACCCGGCACTTGAAGAAAGACGTATACTCCGGGCAGTCTCAGTGTAGTCTCGGTGTACCATTCTGGACCCGAAACCCTAAACCCTAAACCCTAAACCCTAAACCCTAAACCCTAAACCCTAAACCCACAAGAGAGCCCACCCAGGTTGCAGAGCACACTCCGAGTCCGTGGCAATTCGGCCCAGGGCTTCCGCAACATGCCTCAGTAAGGGCCGAGGTGTTCCACCACAGAGGGGAGCAGAGGGTTTAGGGCTCGGGGGTAGGGTTTAGGGTTTAGGGTTTCGGGTTTAGGGTTTAGGGTTTAGGGTTTAGGGTTTGGGGTTTGGGGTTTGGGGTTTGGGGTTTGGGGTTTGGGGTTTGGGGAGGGTGTAGGGCTTGGTGTCCACAACAAGCTCCACAACAAGTTGATCCTGCCACTTTACCTGGCCTACGGCATACAGGAACTGACTGAGAGCCTGCGCTCAAACTTGATCTGACCTTCGTCTGGGATCTGTATGGCCCTGTCCTGCAGAGCACTGAGTGCTACCAGCTCCCCGGCTTTGGGAACAAAAAAACCGAGCAGCAGTCCAGCCCAATATCATGCTCAAGACTACATGGTGAAAGTGGGGTGCCCATGCCTCTTTCGTTTTTTGCACGTTGCGGAGCTGGAACGCTTCACACATGCAAGTCTTTCTCGCCGCTTGTTCAGCGCTGAGTCATGCCATATACGGGAATTCACCGGCAACTATATACACGGCCAGAAGCCTTCGCCATCGGGATTCATCTGCACGCCCCCATCTCTCATCTACAGGACCTGAAGGTGACCAGGAAATCGCTCTATAGGTCCTGGCCAAGATCGAGGCACTACACCCGGCACTTCGAAGAAACATGGATGTCATCCCGAGCTGGCACGACATTAAAAAGGCTCCGCTCCTCGTTGTCCTCTTCGAACTCCTCCTCGTTCGGGTCGGCTCCGGGTTTGTCAAACGGCATTATGGGGATCGACTGGTCCTTCTCCATGGATATGGAACACTCGCAGACATTCTTGAGGCGTCCATTCACCTCCCATGGCGTGCACAAGCCAGCCACAAGAGGATCCGAAGAGCACAAGGGGAGAACTTCAGATACCGAAGTGGAAAGGCAAGGTGAGGCTATTCCATGATCTTCAACAAGAAGCCAACCCCCCCCACACGCCTCTTCCTGACGGAATTTCAGAATGGGAAACTGGGGCTTGTCACACTTGTGCGACCTCCCTTTGTCGTTCCAACATGGATGAGAGCGGCATACGCACTCGTCTTTGGTATCGTCGTAATCCAGAACTGGATGAGCAGGGTCCAGGCATCTGTGTCCAGCACAGAGGTCCCGGGCAACGTATAAGGAGGAATAATGCGGAAAGCTGCTGCACTCGCACTGCAGCTCCTTCTCCGCAGTATAGTAGAAGGCTAGATAAGGGAATCCACTCTGGCCTCTGCCTTACAGGAAGTGGCCATTCACAGTCGCTCGGGCTGTCCCGCAACCCTAAACCCTAAACCCTAAACCCTAAACCCGGCCTAAACCCCAACTGCGCTTGCAAGCTGTGCGGCAGGTGTGGATCTGCCCGTTGTCATCCCAGCAAGGATGCGCTCTGCAAACGCACTCGCGAGTATCCTGTGGCAGCTGCAGCTGTTACATTGGGGGTTTCCGAAATTAGGGGTACCTTCCTGGGGTCCTCATTGTAAAGGAATCCTACTACTTGGGGGTCCATGTTCAAGGTCCCTTGTTTGCGCAAGCCCCTAGTTGTCTCAAGGCGGCATGCAGCAGTCAGGCAGCTCCTGATCGAAGTCAAGGAGGGGATGGCTCATCTCATTGCATGTCTCCGATGGACACAGGGCGGCTAAGTATTCGGAGCTTGCAGCGGCGGAACCTGCCTCGGCTGGGTTATAGGGCCAGTCAAGGTTCAGTGGCTGGCTGAGGAAATGAAGACTGACCAGCTCAGTTGAAGCTACCGATTTCCCGCCTTTTGGCACGAAATCTGCACTTCTCGATAGAACGACCGGTAACAGCATGCCCGCATCACGAAAGGTCAGAGTTGGTGCATGCGTGCACGATACTCTTAACTCACTGCATGAGTGAGGCTGGCTGGCATATTCGCTTTGGCCGCGAACAAGCGGATCTGGTCTCCTTCCCAACCCTTCCCCCCAACGAGAAACCTTCTGTACCGCCCCTTTGGAGGACCCGCAATCCGATGCTGCAGGGTTCCAGGCTCGGGGCGCCTTCCAAAACCACGAAGCCGCGAAGTGGGACCTGCTCAAACCCCTTTGGCCCTCTTCTGCGTGGGATCCCTGGAAACCTTGCCTTGAGACCCCTTGGATATACCCCGCATTGGGCCAGCCCCGCTGCCGAGGCGGCGCGCGCAAGCGTTCATTGTTCATATCTATGCAAGTAAGCTTCCTGTGTGCGCTGAACATTCAGCGCTCGGACTTGCGGGGCATCACCGATGCAAGAACCCTGCTCAACATGCTGGCACGGAGGACCACGCCCTTCGGATAGAGTTGCAAATCCCACATCCCAGGTGCGTGAAAAACGCTGCGGAGTGCAGAAATTGCCACCAGTGTCAAGACTCAAAAGCACGTGGTACCTCCATGGCCGAGCTGTAGCAAGTTATGCCAGGCATGTTTCGGCTGCCAGCGTTTCTACGTGTCCAGCACCCTCAGTATACACAGAGAAGCGTCGGCCAGCACGATTCTTCTGTCGGATACGTTGGTCTCACGACTTGACACCTCCTATTCTCTCACACACACACACACACACACCGAAGCAAGTTGACACAAATGCAGGGAAAGTGCCCATATCGCCGCCAACAGGGCCTCACCTTGCAGATGAGGGTTTAGGGTTTAGGGTTTGGGGTTTAGGGTTTAATGTTTAGGGTTGCATAACTATCGGGATATTCATCGCAAACTGGCACAACTCTCAAAGTACACAAGTCTCGGTGACAAGGCGCAACCAAGTTTGCAGCGCATACCCCACCAGACCAGCTGCCCTGCACCGCAAAGCTCTATCTGCTTGAGCCAAACATCGGCCAAAGAGCACGGGAAGGCTCAGACACAGTAAACCACATACTGATGGTTGCCGAACACAAAGCTTTTTGAGCCTGAAATGTCTTGAAGCAGAAGGTCCTCTGCGCGCGAATAACGGCCTTGTCCGCCATGAAAAGTTTCGAGCAGAGCATAGTCCTGATGCCCAGAGCTGCGCTAAATCTGCTAAAGCAACCAACACGCACTGCGATTAGGACGGATGACAGCACTAGCTTTCATAAAGCGATTCCTCTTACCACAACACTTGCAACTTACTTGAATCATTACAACTACTGAAGCTACCACAATCTCAACCGACCACCGCTACAGTACCGCTACCACTACCGCTACCATCACCACCACCACCACCACCACGACTGCTGCTGCTAGTGCTCCTCATGCTAGTGCTCATGCTAGTGCTCACGCTGCTGCTACTGCTACTGCTACTGCCACTGCTACTGCAATGAGCAGCCCGAGTCCCATCACTTTGCCTCCAGCTGCCTTCCCCCCAAGGAATACACTCCACCCACGACCCCAGAAAGTCCCACCCAAAAGCAATTTCCCCCAAGTAAACGCAGCGTGAAATGTCACAAATGTTATCCACCATGAACTGGAAGAAGGCTTTCCCCGAAGGAACACAAGTCCCACCCACAGGCTTCACGTGGTTTTTGCAAACTTCCACATGAGAGAACAACATGTCAAACACCGTGTGAGCGCAGCGAAACGATGCATGCATGACATCATACTTTTGCATAATTTTGACATGCACGAAAACCATGTCAAGCACCGTGCGAAACACCGCATCCAGGACATCCTACTCTTGACAGTTCGACATGCACGAAAACAGTGTATAACACCGCCTAAACGCGGCGAAAAACTGCATCCATAACATCCTCAACAGCCACACTAAGGGCAACTCACGCCACACCCGAACACCCGAACATCGTGCACCGAGCGTTGAGCGCAGGGTTCGTTTGGCGTAAGCTTTGCGTAAGGTTCGCGTGAGTAGCGCGGAAGCAGCGGTCGCCGTTTCCAGCCGAGACCCCAAGTAAGGGCACTATGCACACGCAATGGCGCACATGAGTTCCAAGCGCACTCCCACAGCATGTTCCCCAATTGTTTCCCGCAGTGTCTGGCTGCGAAACGAACGATTGGGAATGGACATGCCGAAAAAATGAAACATGACGAGGAGACCCCGTGTCCATTATCGAAACGCTTTGGGCATGCAAGGAAAGCATCAACGATCTATAGTGCCAGAGTGGCACGTCTTAACTTATGGTCGTTTCTGCTGTGGTTGAATCTGCTGTAAACTGCGAATTTGCTTGACGTGGAAAAGTTGACCGTTCTGGCCGGAGGAACCTGAAATCCCAATGAATGCAGAGCATTGAGGAAGTTGACGAGGTCGACCGTGGCATCCCTTCCCGCAATGAACGCATGGATTTTACAGTTACCAAAAGCAGCGAATTCGTTGCGAAATTCTGTGAATCTCGAAGGAACGCTTAGCCCAAGTACCCCTATGTAATGATGAGATTACATCCGTGGTCGCTTCTTGCCAAGTACATGCAGGCAGAAGCGACTGTTACATCTTCTTCCCCCCAGTGACTACAACGATCCAAGCAGACCAGGGCCGACTAGGGCCGTTGGGAGTACTACCTCCAATGTCACCGCCACCACTACTACCGTTGCCTCCTTTACTTGACTAATACTGCTCCTGCCGTCCTTCTGCTGCTCCTACATCTATGACTACATTACCACTACTACGACGGCTATGACTACCACCACTGAAGGACTCAGAGCACCCCATTTGCAGCCCTGCTTTGAACACGCAAAGTGGAAGAGCATGGCACGTTGTCCCGACCCACAAGGGTATCGCGGTAACATCACCGCACTCGGATGTTGAGCCCGCCATTGCCTGTTGTGAATTTGCGGGGATCGACGCCTGCAGCATGGATGTGTCGTACTGGGATTTCAGACAGCCTGGCTTGTCGGAAACAATAAAGCCGCCGATTATCCGCCGTCCACATCTTCCCGTCGAGTTCAAAAACCTGAATAATGGGAATGCTCTCGAAGGCTGCGCGAGGGTTTCTTTGCAATTCTCGAATGGTGCTCTGCAGTGATCGCCCGCACCGGAAAGAGCGCTTGATGCTGTCTTGCGTGAAGTGCAGCTTTTCGGGATGCAGACGCGCGGAGCGACAACCATCCGCCCCCCTGCCGCGGGCGGCAGGGTTGAAATGCGTTGCCGTACCCTCGGGCTGGTTGGAACTGGTGTTGCCATGCTTCGTAAACCGAACAAAACCATCCAGGCAGTGCGGGCATGGAATCGCACCATATCCCTCGGACCACTGTTGCTCACAATCTGTGCATGTCAAAAACGCATCCACCAAATGACGAGCACTACTGATCTTGGTAAATCGAACAAAGCCCTGGCTGCATCGCGGGCACTTGATAGCCCCACATCCCTCACCCCAGCTGTTCTTGCAACTCGTGCAGGTTAAAGCTGCATCCTGCAAAGGGCCATCCTTCCAATGCCTGGCAAACTTGACAAAGCCGGCCTCGCAGCACGGGCATCGAATGCCTCCATGCCCCTCACTCCAAGTCGCAGAGCACTGCGTGCACTGTAGGGTGGCATCCTGTGAGAGGACTTTGAACTCCACAAAACCATCACAACAACGTGGGCACTTGATGGCACCAAAACCTTCCTGCCAAGTCTTAGGACAAGATGTGCATGATAGCGTAGCGCCACAGAACACGGGATTCTTGCGGATTCTGGTAAACTTGACAAAGCCAGGGTCACCAGGCTTCTTGCCGCAACAAGGGCTCAAGATGCCCCCATAGCCCTCACCAAATGAGTGCTGACAGTGGGAGCAGTCCAGGACCGCGTCATCGATGGATCCAGGTGAGCTGTACTTCTTTTGAAACCGGACGTGTCCGAATTTGCAAGAAGGACAAGAGATGGCGCCATGTCCTGGAGACCATGTCGTGGAACACCCAGTGCAGTCCAACGTGGCATCCAGCATGAGCTCTGGTGCCAGGCTGTGCCAGGTGCCCACGAGTGGACCAATGCTTGAGCCCTTAGCCTTGCACCAACTACTACTTCCGAGTCCAGTGACTGGGCAGTCCTGTTCTGATTTGCCGGTCATTTTACTGTTTTCTTTGGGTGACAAGCGAGTCAACACATGGGGGTTGGCGATCTTCGGGGTATCGAAAGGGTCCTTCTTATGAGGCAAGGGGATCCCACTATTTTTGGGGCCTATGTTAGGGGTTCCTTGTTCTCGCAAACTCCCCAAACAAGCCCTAAACCCTAAACCCTAAACCCCAAACCCTAAACCCTAAACCCCAAACCCTAAACCCTAAACCCCAAAAAATATGCGGGCTCAGCAGCCTCCCGAAGTTGCTGCAGCAGCTCCTCGCGCCGCGACTTCAGCACCTCGAGACTACTCCGTCGCGAATGCATGAACATATCTTCCTCCTGCTTGTGTTTATTCCAGTGGCTGTAGTTACGACTTGTATGATGATTCTGAAGAGTCAGACTGTTATTATATGAGATCTGGCTGGGTGTCAGGGCTGTGTGGTGATAGCATGCTGGGGGCTCCAAGCCTGCACTTGCTCCTTGCTGCACTTTTGGGCCGTCACGCCGTGAAGCTCCTGGGAGGCTGTTTTAAGCGGCACTAAAACGCAGCGAATTGAGAAAGGGGCTCTAAGATAGGCTAAGGACCATGCAGCACAGCCGGGCAGAAAGACCAGCTTCAGCTCGATCTCTAGATCGGCAGCCTGGAGAATGGCAAGGAGCCGAAGGCTCAATGGCCATCTCGGAGAGCTCGCGGCTGGCCTCCTTCTTGTGCTTCTTCTTTTGCTTCTTTTTGCTGCGGGATGCTTTCTGATGTTGGAACACCTAAGGCGGTCAAGCACACACCGACTGGCAACAGAATCTGTGACTCGAATCGGCCTCGACCCCGTGCAGAGCGTCATGCAGCTCGACTCGGAGAGGTGCCCATGCCTTCAAACAGCCGGGTCCAGGAGGGGGTGTGTCCGGTCTCCCCATTTTTGTACAGAAACTTAGGCATGCACTTCAACGAGCGCCCGCAAGCAGTTCACGGCATCTGCGCGATCCCATTGTACCTGACATCGGTAGGACTTGGCAGAGACACATGCACTGCGTGTGTGTGAAGCTCACATGCCACAACAGAGGCCGCACTGGCACAGCCGGCAGCGGGCGTCGTTCACGAAGAGCCGTAGCAACCTCTGTGAAAGCGTCAGTCACATGGGTACTTCTCTAAATTGGGGTCCCTTTGGGGCAGGGGTCCTCTTTTTAAGGGTGCTGCAAGTACTTCACATCGGGGACCCCAAAAAAGGCACGTACTTTAGAGAACCAATATGCCATCATCACTCACAGGGGGTTTCCATTGTTACCTTCCCAGCTCGATGCTGCATGGCGCATGGCACTTGATGATGCCAAGATGTGGGGATTCCGACATTAGGGGGTACCTTATTGGGGTCCTTATGATAAGGGAATCCTACTATTTGGGGGTCGATTGTAGGGGTCCCTTATTTGCGTAAACTCCCCTGCAGCTGCCATGCCGCTTGCCTGGCCCAGGTATCCGCCAGTCTTCTGCAACGCTTCCAGACTTTTGCCTCGCCAGAAGAAACCACAACCGGTCAGCCATTAACACACAAAAAAACAAACAAAAAACAAACAAAAAAAGAAAACAACGCCGCTGCAGGAAATTAAAGCTAGCTCGGTAGGCCCTTGGGACATGTTTCTATTATCCGTTTAATCTTATTGGGGTTTAAGAGGATCATATCCAGGAATCTTTTGTCCGAGGGTTATAAGGGCCTTCCTACCCGGGAGTCTGGTCCTCAAAGCACTTGGCCCAAGCATGGATGGGCAAAGCAAGCTGATGCCAAGATCCGGGCGGCTCATGTGATTGGAACAGCTTGAAACATCTTGGCCCTGCCACAATACCCTCAACCCAAAACCGTGGCTGTACCCTTTCTGGGTGTCCTAACCTAGCCTGGTGCGAAATTGAACCGCCACCCCCGCAGCACCACTTTGGAGAGTCCGCGCTGCAAAGGGGTCTGAGAACGCAAATCATCCTATGGGAATGTCGATACAGCTGACGGCAGAAACCAACCTGAAAATCCCTGCTGTCCCAGCAAGTCCCAGCCTCCTCCTTCTGCTTTGTCCAAATTTTCATCCTGACCAGTGTAATTCAAGGGGAACTTGCGGACAACCAACAGCTGCGGATCTCAGGCCTGCTCCTCCGCGTGATGGACCGTCACCGCAGCCAGGTCTCGTGCGTTGAGGCCAGGGGCCACGGCCCGTGCCAACGCCCGAAACACGTCCTCACGTTCCTTGTGGAGTTCGCCGTGGATTGTCTCCGCCTTCTTCAGCTCCGCCGCGCGGCGCGGCAACCCCGCCTTCGAGCGAAGGGGCACTGGATCAAAGGCTCTGACGATGCTCGTCTCAATTTCACTTCTTAATGTTACAACCCCCAAATTTTCTGCATGGCATTGCACCGGACTCGATGTTCGAAGCTTTCGAAGCTCCAACCTCGGGTCTGGCGAGGTACCGCAGCTCATCCGTCAGGACCTGCGGAACCCTACACTGACGGATGGCAGACGATACATGGGAGCAGCGAGATATTGTGACGGCAGGCGGTTCTTTAACGGAACGCACGGCATCGCGCCGCGACAACGGCAGAAACTTTGTCTGCCCGAAGGTGAACCAGCAGCTTCATTCAGGCTGGGCTGCATGGTCCCGGACCTGCCGCCAAACCTCACAGCTCATGAAGCGCTGTGGACACGAGTCGCAAACCACAAACCCGCCAGCACCAGCGAAAGAGGCACACCGCGCCTTGTGAAAGGCTTCGAAGTAGCCAATCTCCTTGTATGGCAACCCAAGCCTAGGAAGGAAGACACTTCATCTTCACCGTAGGCAGAATGAAACAGATGTGTTGGCCGAACGCAGCTTCGAAGCTCTGCGCAGGTGGTCTTCACGATGCGCGACGCTTCCTGCAGCTGGACGAAGCTCATGGCCGGCCACAGGTGATGCTCCACCTCCAGTCTCTGCATGTCTCTGAAATTTCTCTGGATGTCTCTGAATGTCTGTTGCGCAAGATGGTGGAATTGTGAGGGCCTGCAGGCTGTCGCCATGAAACCTCGTAGAAATCATGCAAAGGCCAGGCCACATTCACATTTCTCCCAACGACTGCGAGAGATTCTTCTTGCTGCAACTCTGAGACCGGCACATTAGAAAGTCGAGAAAGCGGCAGCATGCGCTGGTGAAGCGAAGATTTGCCGTCGTTGAGAGCTGCCGGAGCACGAACTCCTTCTGATTTTGACGTTAGCTGAAACTGCCACTCATGTCACAACAAGTAGGTTTTTGCATGCCCACTGTGCAGAGAGCTGCAAAAGGGGCTTCAAGCGCCTCGTCCCCACTCGGCGCGTCTGGCCTTGGGGCATCAACAGCCGCAAGAAGCGTCCTTCTAATGGTCCTATAATGTTCACGTTGCGTTCTCGGATGCTGGCATGAGGAAGTGTTGAACCTGGAAGCTGTCTACATGGAGGCACAAAAGCCCGGCGTACTGCATGGTGCTTCCAAGCTCGGAAAGTTAGGGCGCCTCTGCGAATGGAAGGAGTACCAGCTTGGCCACCGCTCTGCTGAGCAGCAGGGCTGCTAACGCCTGTCCGAAAGGCCTCAAGCTGGTTGGCTTCAAGACCCAGCTAAACCTAAACCCTAAACCCTAAACCTAAACCCTAAACCCTAAATAGTACTCTGAATACGTTAACAACGGGGCAAAGGCGAGAGGAGGCATTCATTGTTGGAGAACCTCGCTCAGTTCGAAGGGTCGTTCTTGCGTCAGGCTATTGCGGTTCACAGTTCACACAGGGCGATCAAAATCCTGTTAGCAATACAGCCGCTTCCTTTGCATGACTCTGGGCTTAGAATGTGGGATGTAAGGTGCTTTGCCGGGGACTTGAAGTGCCTTGCTCAAAGGGACCCTGCCCGCCAGCACAGCTTCTAACACAGGACGGAGGATGGGGTTTGAGGTGTTCTGTTCAAAGACAGGAGCCATGACAGAACGTTTAGGAGTCATGGTTTGGGGTATAGGGTGTGGGGCGCGGGGCATCTTGCTCAAAACTGCACCCAGGTCACCGTGCAAGAATGTGCGCAACCCAAAACCCTGACTTACCCACCCACCCCTATCCGACACCCTGAAGAGGACCCTCGAACTGCCCCTTTGAAGTACGATATGCACACAAGTTCCACAAGTCGTGCCACCCTTCCAGTTGCAGTAGGTCCTGGCCTTACGGTTCTGATGGGACCGGTGTGTAATTCAATTGCTGGGGCAAGTCCCGCGTGGTTGTGGTTGGCAAGGTTTTTTTCATGAACGGGAAGGAGGGTGACTAACACCCTGAACAGCCACGCAAAAGCAGCCGCAGGGCTTTGTGTCCAACACCTGCTCACGCAGGATTAAAGAGAAAGCAAAGAAAGACAACAAAGAAAGAAGGAAAGCAAGAAAGACAGAAAGACAGAAACAATGAAATACAGAAAGAAGGAGTGAAACGACGCTAAATGCTTGCCAGACCACTGGAAGAAGAAGGCCAGGCCCTGGTAACCCGGGCTGATGAGAGCCTTTCGCTCTTCAACTCAACGCCTTTCGCTCTTCAACCCAACGCCTTTCTTCCACACCCTAAACCCTAAACCCTAAACCCTAAACCCTGTACCTCTGCCCCTGCCTCGGCCCACCAGGATCCCACATCCTTGCAGCGGTCGAAGAACTTCTCCGCGCTGGCTGGAGGCTCAAAAACCTGCTACCGTGCACTGTGCAGCAGTGCAGCCAGCAGTTCCATGGTGAGCGTGGCCCTCAAGGCCTGCGAAGCGCCATTCATGCAGGTAGACAGCATGGTGAAGATTTCCTTGGAGGCTGGCACCAGGGCACCATTCATAGCACCAAAGGATGCTCAACTCAACAACGACCTGTATCTAGTGACTCTAGTGCCTGGCCCAATGCGTTCGAGCTTCGGAGGCTGGCTCCAAGACGGAACGGACCGGAAGCCAGTAGAAAGCCTGCCGTCACTCCAATGAGTTTCTGTATGCGGAGACATCTTGCGATCATGAGAAGCCTCCAGCAAGACAAAGCGTAAAGCATGACCTGCCAAGCGTTGTACGGCTGCCAAGGGTTGCACGCATGTCGCCGAACCCAGTTGCGGCCGACGGCAAAGACCGTCCAGTCGGGGTCTTGTCGGAAGTCGTTCGTGTGCAAATGGTGTTCCATGTGCTGTGAAACACCAGGTAGGCTTCCTCCCGGGTGGCAGACTCAACGCAATGCCCTAAACCCTAAACCCTAAACCCTAAACCCCAAACCCTAAAGCATTTCATGGCTCAGTCCTTGGTAGTGGTCCAGCATGTGGTGGCAGAGCACCGAATATGTGCGCAGCAGATGGTGATGCAACGACAAAGAATACCTGAAATCCCCATGGACAACCTGGGCTGTCACGTGGTGTGAGTCGTGTAGGTTTAGGGTTGAGGGTTTTGGGTTTAGGGTCTAGGGTTTCGGTGCACAAGCTGCGCACTCAGCGATGAGGCTGCGGCACTGTGCAGTGCAGCGTCCAAGTGCCTCCACCAGAACCAGCTGCTGAACACGTTCAACCAAAAGAAGCCTAAGCTCTGAGGACCGATTATCACACAGACCGTGGATGGGGCAGCTGAGGCACAGCTTACTCCTTGCCAGGGCACCCTTCACATAGATGAAGAACGTCCAGATGCAGAAAAGCAGCAGCATGGAAACTGCAACGGCCTGTGAACCAACAAACGGGGCGCGGCTCGTCAAAACACTTCAGAATGCTCCGGGTCACTCCCAGCCTCTGCGATTGGAGTCGTCGGCTTCTTCAGGAGGTGAGACACTCTCCTGTTGAGCTCTGCTCGAATCCCAAGGCCCTCCTCAGTCATGCAACAGTCAGCGTGCAGCATGCCAGAATTTTTACCAAGCGTCAACTGCATGTCAACAGCGTGTCAACAGCGCATCAACGCTGGCTTTGCAACAAGGCGCCTTGAGCCGCTTGCGTGGCTTCTGCAACGCGAACTGGCCAACGAAGCACTTCTCGAGCGCGGCTTCCGCCGTCTTGGAGGCGTGGTGGGCACGGAAGAGGTCAGTAGCTTCCTGACCCACTGCCGACCAAATCAGACGTCCACCAGGATGCTCCGGGATGAACCCGTCAATGGCCTCAATTCGGTGACACTGCACAGATCTGCACAAGCACAAACTTCACATTCTTCACCTTTCCAATCTCGGTGCCGAGTCCATCCGAGTCCGGCCGAAGGGCAAGCACTTTGCCGTCAATTATGGTCCAGTCAAAGTCCGCATCCGCCAGATCTTCAGCGGTCCACACGGGAGAGAGTACAGAATCTGGCTGCCTCCAGTGCAGAGGTAGCGAACATGCAAGAGCACCACAGGTCGGGCGGTCACAAGCAAAACCTGCAATCAACTTCCGTTCACCTTCAGTCATCGTAGTCTGGCGATTTGCTCACTACCCTGAAGCCTCACACCTACTGCTTCCTGCATTCTCGTGGTCGTGGTCTATGGCATTGCATCAACCCGGCCCTTCTTTGAAAATTAACGCGTGAATTTAGTATCGAATCTTGGGCATGTGCCCCCACTACTACCACTACCACTACTACCACCACCACTACTACCACTACCACCACTCCTACCACTAACACTACTACCGCTACTGCCGCTCTCAAGGGGGAAGAGGGGGAGAGGGGGGGTTGATACCTCCTTCAACCGGTTCCCGGTCGCCGTGCCTCGACGTGGCAAGAGTCGAGTCAGCCGCACGGGCATGATCCAATGGCGAGATCCTCGCATCACTCCGAGTCTGAACATCCCTCCGAGTCTGAAGTATCACAATGGCCTTTTTGGGGCCACTCAGAACTCTGAATTGTGACACCGAAGTGTCCTGGACCGCTTTCTTGGTTGGGAGTCCATGTGAAGGCTGTGAAGGTACAGAAGTGGAGGTCTGATGTTTTGAGCTCATGTGCCTTACATTGCATGCCTGCTGGCGGGTGATGCGTCCACAAGCAATCGGCCAAGAGCGCCTCATCTCCGTATGTTTGTTGTTTGATTCAGAGCCAAGCTGGCACAGTGTTGAAGACGGCTCAAAATTCAGAGCTTCGCAGAAGCGCTCGAAAACAGGTCTCAGCGTACAGGCAGTGCACAGGGAGGGCTGAACCAGCCGCTGACTTTTCGACGCGTAGCGCCAAAGATCCTGCATTCACCGCTTGAAGTGAGAGACACAGAGAGGCCATGCACAAACCTTCAGGTACCAGTACCCGCAAACGTCAAGTTCCTTTCAGAAGTCACGAAGCCCTGACTGAATTAACCTCATGTCACCGGCACGCGGTAATTGGGAAACGTCCAACGGCTTGGCATCCACAAGCATCCCAAAAAACCAGTCCAAACTCACCACTGACGCCTCCGGAAGCCTCCCAATCCCTCGAGCCTCCAGTGTTTCCAAAGTAGCCTGGCCCTCGGATTCGCTGACCAAGCGGTAGATGCCTGTGCAGGTGAAGGGCAGCTCATGGGCAGTCTCTTACGCCTGCCGCCTTTTGCCACAATGCTGGGAGCGAGGCGCTCTCGCAGCTTCGAGGCCTCTGTCTGAAGGCCTCGCTGTCCATATGCAGTTTGTGGACCCCCCCAAGGCGGCTGTGACGGCTGTGACAGCGAGCTCATGCACTGCAGTTAATTTCGGCAGCTGACACCTCCCTTTTTGGATCCCTTGCCACCACGGGCACAGAGTGCATGCTCGCTGCATCACATCCCAGCCCATCAACTCACGCCGCATTAACAGGCCGATGACGCCGAGAATTCCTAGAGAATCGCAGGACATCTTGGCGCGCTTTGCGACAGCCAGGAAAAGCATGTCGAGTCTCGTCGTTGGAGTCCATCACGATCATGTGAAGCCTGCAAGCGGCCCGGGATTGCTATCTCCAACCCCTCTCCTTGAAGGTTCAGGGGTAGTAGGGTTACAAGCCCTCTACACAAGGCTTTTAGAGCTCCTTGCTTATAACCCCAGTTCTAACTGCCCGTGAACCTCGAAGTCCTCACCTCTCAACCAAAGCAATCATAGCAACAGAAGTAAGCCGTAGCAGCTGCACATGTCTCAAGGATCTTGAAGGCAGGCATGACCCTGAGAACTCTTACTTTTCTTCCACATCCTTAAACCCCACACCCTAAACTCTAAACCCTCAACCCTCAACCCTAAACCCTAAACCCTAAACCCTAAACCCACGCCTGCTGAAACTTGGCAGCGATGTCCCGAACCCCCTGTGGCTCTGGGCAGTTAGCGGCTTGGGGCGCCTTCCCAGGTCCAGCGAGGCTTGTCTTAGGTCCACCACGCAAGATATATGTGTATGTATATGTATATATATATATATATATACATGCTTAGGGTGTAGGGTTTAGGGTTTATGGGTTTAGGGGCTTAGGGCTTAGGGCCCAGGGTTAAAAACATAAACTCTATACATATATATATATATATATTTATTTATTTATTTATTTATTTAGCTAAATATGCTCGAGCAGAAAGCATAGAACAGAGTGGAACGCAACTAGGAGAAAAACAACAAAACTGATAATGTTAGAAAGTAATATAATGCGTCCATATGCATGTAAAGAAGACTTTAAAACGTATGTCATCGCATATATGCTGCCTGTTATTAGAACCCAGGCCTGGTGGCCCTCTCTGCACCTGTAATTGCGTCCGCGCTTCCACCAGGTCAAACTCGAGCTGCCGCATCCTGCACGGATACGATCCAGTTGCCCCCAACACCCAACACCCTCAACTGCCCCAAAACCTAAACCCTAAACCCTGAACCCGAAACCCTAGACAGTCCTCATGGCTTCTCTAAGCTAGCAGCAACTCTTGACACTGATCCCGCAGCATCATGCAAGTCGCCGACTGCTTCTCCTCGACATCTCCACTTCCGCTGCTTGGCGCGGAGCGCCAGTCCCCTTGAAGCATGAGCAGCAGTCAGCGACTGCCGCGCTGAACCTTTGCAGCATGAGTGCAACTACGCAGTGTTCAGGTCCCGAAGATGCTGAGGTTTAGGGCTTAGGGTTGTAGGGATTGGGGTTTAGGGTTTAGGGCGTTTAGGGTTTAGGGTTTAGGGTTTAGGGTTTCGGGTAGGTTTCAAAGCATCCTTCATAGGACGTCATCTTCTCCCAGAGCAAGATATGCAAAAAGTGCCGAGGAGCCGATGGATGATGATTGCAACGGAGAGCAGGATCAAGGCGACCCAAGGGAGGTTGTGCTGAAGATAATCTTTCCACCTGAACTCGTGACACAGGGCCGTGCTCTTGATAATGATAATCAGAACAGATGATCCTAAGAATCATCATAAGAGCTGAACTGCCACTTCACAGCCTGCCTTGCTTGCTGCTCCTCGAAGGTACGTTGTTCTGCTTCGCGAACCTGCAAGAAACAGAAGCCCACTTGCCGTGCTTTTTGTGCTTTTGATCTGAAACACACCGTGCCATGAGCCCAAACCCAGAGTCTGTCAGATGCAGTAGTTCCCAGATCAATGCCCCCAGGCCCTAAACCAAACAGTAAGCACCAACAAAACCCGGATGCCTTCTGACTCGCCTCCTCTGCCTTCCGTCTGGCCTCCTCTGCCTTCTGTCTCGCCTCCTTTGCCTGGTCGAAGGATCATAGATGTCTGCCAACCGCATACCCAGCAAAATCAGCATACAACTGTGCACCATTGCGGCGGTAGAGCCGTCTGTGCCCCAAAGCATGACGACAAGCCTGCTTCTCGGCTTCACGAAACCTCTCATCTGCCTGGTGGCAAGAAAGCGAAACAAATCCTGGCTCGTTTGGCAAAGCATGCAACTACGTTAAGATGATGGGATCTAGAACCTTCATATCGACCCAGCTGCATGTAGACTAAACGGCAGACTACTGACGGCCATGGTTTAGGGTTTAGGGTTTCGGGTTTAGGGTTTAGGGTTTAGGGTTTAGGGTTTAGGGTTTAGGGTTTAGGGTTTAGGGTTTAGGGTTTGGGGTTTGGGGTTTAGGGAGCAGCATCTGATCTGCCTCCTGGAGCACCTGGTCTTTGAAAGGGCCCACCACCTTGAAATGCCGTGCAGAGTTGCGAAACTCTCTCGAGGGCATGGCATCCCTTTGCCTTAAAGACCCTAAACCCTAAACCCTAAACCCTAAGCCCTAAACCCTAAACCCTAAACCCCAAACCCCAAACCCTAAATCCTAAACCCTAAACCCTAAACCCTCCCTGAAAGGGGGTGTGCAGTCCAAGCAGCCAGGGCCCAGCTACTTTCCTTCATCCTCTCACAAGCCTCGTGTGCTTTGCCACTTCTCCTGAGGTTTGGCCCTTAAAAGCCCTTGAAAAATGTGTGTTTAGGGTTTAGGGTTTAGGGTTTAGGGTTTAGGGTTTAGGGTTTAGGGTTTAGGGTTTAGGGTTTAGGGTTTAGGGTTTAGGGTTTAGGGTTTAGGGTTTAGGGGTGCAAGGGTTTAAGGGTTAAGGGTTTAAAGATTTTAGGGTTTAAGGGTTTAGGGTTTAGGGTTTAAGGGTTTAGGGTTTAAGGGTTTAAGGGTTTAAGGGTTTAAGGGTTTAAGGGTTTAAGGGTTTAAGGGTTTAGGGTTTAGGGTGTCGGGTTTCGGGTTTCGGGCTCAGGGCTATTCCAAAGTACGGTACTCTCTTGAACCCAATAAGGGGACACATGCAAAACAATTCCCAAGGGCACCCAGTTTCCTGAGATTGAGACTTTCAAAGAAGTCTTCCAGCTGCTTTGTAGAAGCCGACAAAGCTTCCACCAAGCCAGATTTCCTCGCTGCAATTGCCGTGAGGCTCGCCTGCAAGTCGTCGATCTTGTCCTGCAGCTTCTTCTTGCAAGCGTCGATGGCGATCTTCTCCCACAGGTACACGTTGCTTAAGGGGCCAACCTTGTTCATCTCCTGAACACCCCACTTCAGGAGCTGTCGAAATGTCTCCGGTGTGATTGAACGGCCCCGACCATCCAGTCGAGCTCGGCTGACATTTCGGATCTTGTCTCGCAGAAAGTCGATGTCATCCAAGAATGCTTGGCCGGCATTGTATAACGCAGAACTTGGCTCCTCGTTCATGTCAACTAGGCTTTTGACTTTATCAATCAGGTCGCCGGGTGTCATGGTGGCGTCTGTCAGCTTCTGAAACCTCTTGAACATGGGCAGCTCGTACAGAGTCAAGTAATCGAAATGCAGCCCCTGCCCATCCTTGCGGGCAAGCTCCACATAATTCTCACTCACTGTCTTGATGACTTCGGGCTGTGCGTCCAGCGCCTGCCTTGTGATCTCGAGCGCTTTGGCCTCCTGCTCGCCTTTGCGAAGATGAAGCCGCATGACGTGCGCGATCACGAGGGCGGGAAAGTTATCGGTCGGCCCCGCATCTCCTCTTGCAGCCACAGGCCGCTTAAGCAAGGTACTCCGCACTTGCGACACAAAGGACGCAATGTATTCGAGGTCGGAGGCCTGAATCGTAGGGGTGCGCCGAACCTGGACGAACACCGACGTGACTTCGGAAAGAAGAGCAAGAAGCTTCAGCACTGCCTGCACGGGGCATGCACACATACCGCGAAGAGGGTCTGGGGAGGGGGGGAGAGGTGGGAAGGCTCAATCTACTCTAGCGGGACAAACACATGGGACAATTCGCCACCATACCGCCACCATACGAAACAACACCCTCTCTTTTTCAACACCTTAAGGTGGGGGCCTCTGCAACCTTCTGGTCTTGCTCACTGTTGTCGAAGCCCTCAATGTCCAAGATGATGAAGCGCTTGCCATCGCTGTCTACAACCGGGGATCCCCAGAGACCCCGCGTGGGCTCATGCTGCGGACCGATGGTGGAGCTCGGAAAGTCGGTGGGCACTCCCATAGAACAGGACAGAAACCTGCAGGTGGTCGACTTGCCACCAGAAGTCGTGCCAAACAGGGCAACGACGTGCAGAGGCAGCTTGGAGGCAGGGCCCTCGTACAGATCGTTGTCGATGAACTCGATCTGCCCAGTTTCGCGGGTAACGCGGAACATCTCGACTGCCTGCGGCTCCACCCGTGCAAATTCAGAAGAACAACATAATCGCAACGCATTGGTGTCCACTTAGTGAAAACTTGAGTGGGATGTTGTGTTGCTAGGGGCCTTTTGGTTCTTAACTGCGCACGAATGTATGGGACTCAAGGTTGCTAATTACTTCATCCCACGCGTGGCTCATCAAGATAAACGCCAGACCCAATCAAGAAGCGGAACAACGTTCTGATTCAAGGCGTGCAAATATTGCGGTACTAGTCTGTAAGCCACCAGCAAAACTCCAAATTCCCCAATGTCCATGGCAATCATTGTCCTTGTTCCAACCGGACTGTGGCTCAGCTGCCGCAGGCACTGCACAAACGAGCCATACAAACCACGGTGGCCAAGAGATGGCTGCCATGGCTTCGAGGCGTTGAAGTATTCGGAGGGCTGGCAGCACGTGACCTAGTGAAGCAACTTGGGTCTAGGAAGCATAGCATCGTCGGCTTCGTATATGACACTTCAATTGCTGATGCTGCTCAATTTTGTCCAGTCAAAGCAATGCATTGGGAGCATGACTGAGCTCTTGCTCTGGGCTTGCTGTGCGAGGGCTGAAGAGGCAAATCATAACCTTTCGCGTCGAGCCACGCAAGTGCAGCCTCAGGACGGAAGTGCGAGTAAGAGGGCGCGGCCTAGCAGTCCCCTGCCGCATTCCTTCGAGATGTAGCCTAAGCAGGCCCACAGCCGTACAATCATGCAAAGCCCCAATCAACCGATGTAAGAGACTAAGTGGCCCACTGACGAAGGGATGAAGCCTCCTACCCCCAGGCGGGCGAGGGTCTTTGGCACGCATGCGCTGGTAGCAGCGGAATTCGTAAAGCACCTGGCATACATAAGCGGAGAACATTAGACTAGATGTAGCCTCAAGAAGAGACACTTTACAGCCCTAATCTGCCCCCTTGCTACTTGTTGGCCGAGACTTCTAGGGGTGCTGGAACCTCTCTTGCATGGCAATGTAGCTGACGCCTCTGTGCAATCCGCCCCACAGAGATCGCAGCGCATGTCCATGTCTCTGGCTTCTTTTGTGTCCACCGGCACCATTTCCTCCACATTCCTCACCAGGACCGAGCAACTGAAATGAAGGGATAAAGAACCGCGGGTTTAGGGTTTACGGTTTCGGGTTCAGGGTTTAGGGTTTAGGGCTTAGGGTTTAGAGTTTAGGGTTCAGTGTTGAGAGTTAAGGGTTTAGGGTTCAGGGTTTAGGGCTCTAACTTGCAGCCGGGTTTCCAGGTGTATTTCTTCGCTCGTTGGGCTTGCTCGGGCTCCTGTGCTTCACCTCTTCAGGAGCTTCCACTGACGCTGCGCACGTGTGCTGCAAGCAAGGGCCACGACAGAAGTATCTGTGACGTGACACAGCGCAAGACACCGATGAGCTTTCAGACGACTCTGGGAGGGCTGGGTGCAATTAACCAGCCTTTGCCATTTGCTGGCCCTCTGGCCAATGCCACCCAAACGTACAGGGACCGCTGGTCCTTGATGCAGTCAAACCGTCTCGGCGAACAAGGATACCAAACATGCAAACTGAAAGCACATCCGATTGCTCGAGCAGGCGAGTATCGCAGCAACCGTCTCGAATTTGGTCGACGTAAGCTTTGGTGAGACTAAGTATCAGCTCTCGTGTGAACCTCTCTTTGGGTCAGTCAGTCTCTATCTGCCGAAACCACAAGGAATGCCGAGAGTGTGCTTGCTACGCCAAACCAAGGGTGTCCTTCGCGACAGGCACGTCCAAGCCTTCGGTGATGAGTTGCTGGATATCCTTGCTCTGGCGGGACGCGGTAGAGCCAACCTGAAAGCACCAGGCGTTAACAAAAGCGCGTGGCCCCATCTGATTCTGCTTGGAAGAGGCCTGCGGTGGATCCTCCTCATCGTCGCCGATGTATCCGATCACAACATCTCGAAGCGCATCCTTTCTCGGCTCGGCGTGGCACTCAAATTAACACAATCATCATCACAATCCCTAAACTCTATACCCCAACCCTCAGCCCTAACCCTATAGACCGTAAATTCTCCCGAAACCCTACTCCCTACTCCCTAAACCCTAAACCTTAAGCCCGTCATGATGATGATCACTTGACAAGGTGGCTCCTCAGGGGCGCAGCGGGTCCGTCGGTTGGCCGAGCTCCCCGTGGTCTGCTTCCTGGAAAGCTCTTGAGGGGCCTCGTCCTGGGTGTTTCCTGGCAGCGGGAGCCACGGGCTTGAAGCTCGCGATGACTGTAACGTGCTTCAAACCCTAAACCCTAAACCCTAAACCCTAAACCCTAAACCCTAAACCCTAAACCCTAAACCCTACTTCGCCTTCTTCGCCTTCTTCTTCTTGGGGCGGATCGACTACATGCGCAGCTTCTTCCGGGGCGAGTGTTGCACTGGCCTCGAGGCAGCGTGCGACTGCAGAGTAGATATTAGGAGACGGACACGGAAGACTTCACGTCTGTGGCACAAGCCGCCGCAGGTTCTTCATCAGCTACTGGCCTGCATGCATCTGCAGTTCTGAATGCATCCACCACGTGCCTTTGCACGGTCCACCAGTGTGAAGTACCGACGAACAGGCCCTCTGCCTCTTCTTGGCAGAACCTGCTGGGAATGCCAAGTCATGTTGCCCGGGCGTCGATTGGGACCTCCAACACTCCACATGCGGGCGCCTTGAGCGGTCTCGCCAGCCCCAGCTGGTGCCTGAAGCAGAACGAGCATGACCGCATCAAAGCGAGAAGGCGAAGCCTTTTTCTGGGGATACTGTCTCTGTACACAAACCTTGGCAACTCAAAAATCTCCCGCAGCCGAGCTTCAGCTCGCTTGGCATTGCGCGGTGGCATGGGGTTCAGCCATGTGCCGCCGAATCGGTCTGGGATGGCTACCCTGAGAGAGCTGAGCTGTTGCACTACTGATTTCCTAGTTGGGCTGTCAAGGAAAATTCATGCTCCAACATGCACTCGATGACGAGACGTCGCCGCTCTGACCACGTTACAGCTTGAACAAAACAAGTCCAGAGAACTGCACTTGCCCTGATCATGCTTAGCATAACATGCAGACATGCACCGCTGCTATCTGCAGACAGCAAGCGAACGATGCAATTTTGAAGTTGCAGAAGGGTCCGCCGAGGATCAGGCTTGCATTTCAGGAGTTTTGAGTGATGATGTGACCACGAACACATCACGCAACACATCACGCTGAGCTGTGGCAGCACTTGCGGCAGCGTTCACGCCCTGACTGCCCGAGGAGTGATGCCTAGACACACCCTAAGTCCCTAAGTCGTCCTAGAAGCTGCTGCGAAGGTTGGGTTGTGCCTTGGGCGCATATGCCTCAAGTGCTGACAAATTGAGTGTCAAACGGGCTATCAGACAGATTCGCTACGCGCTTCAGTAGCGTCCTCGGCGCCTTCGCCAAAGCAGAATGCATCAGATGTCTCTACCCTACTTGCGAGGTGTGCACGCACTCAATTCCAAGCAGGTAACACAATAACGACATGGGACAAGTCAAGCAAACAGGCCTGGGGGCTGTCGATCTCCGACCAGAACAGGAGCCGCCTGAGAGGCAGCTGAGGCGCAGCGCAGCACAAGGCACCCAAGAGGTGAGAGCTCTTGGGATCCTTGGGTGTGCACCAAAGAGCTGGCTCGTTGACCAAGGTCGATTCCTTTGGGCTCCACCTGAAGAGGAACTCTGTCTCCAAGAGGCACTTAAGATGCTTTGCAGGAGATGACTCATTGAAGTTCCTAAACTGAAACCCTGGCGTCTGTTCTGCAATCGGTGCCTGCGTCTCGTGCATGGACTTTGCATGCGTCATCCGCAGGTTCGCTGGAGGGGAAGCAGGCCCCGCGGGAGTCACCGCGGGTCCACAGGGTCGATTTATCGGGCGAGGGCAGGCGGCCACCTGCATCAACTGCAGAGGTTGCGGTCCAGTTGGTCCATGACCTGGGGAAAGGGGCTGCCAGACCTGCAAGGCAGCCGTCGGTGACATCTGCACGACGGCACCGGGTGACAGAGCCTGTGTCTGCCGTTTGTGCTGCACGGGGGAGAGTCTCACTTGCAGTTGCGCCTGGTGCAAGCTTGCCTGCTTTGGGTGTGCAAAGTTTGGTGAAGGCAGGAGCACCTGGGCCGCCTGGGCCTGTGCAGCGGGATGCGCCTGGCGAGGTGGGCAGTTGACCTGGTGGGCGTGCTGGAGGAGTTGGCCCAAGACTTCTGCCGACTCCAGCTGGGGAAAGCCAGGCTGTTTCAGCGCATTTTTGGGTGAGGCAGTCGTCGAGTCCTCCCTGCCAGGTTGGAAGATTACATGGGCTTTGGCAATTGGTGTAGCTTGATGACATACTTCAGGTTGGTCACCCTGATCTCGACCAGGAATGTCCTTGAAGGTCCGCAACCTACTTCGTTGGGCAAGGGCTTAAAACTGCGCGATGTAAGAATCTAGGCCGCTCACGATTCCAACAAGCTTCTTCACTCAGTTCTTGCACAGCTCAGGGGTTTACGAGGGCACCCAAACCGTCAATAAAAAAACACCGCCCGACTCTGTTTGGGTCTTAGGTGTTGGTTGAGCACCATCGAAACCTTGAGGGCACAGGGGTTTAGGGTTTAGGGTTAGGGTTTAGGGTTTAGGGGGATTATTGTCGTTTGTTTCCCGAAAGCATCGGGAACGTGGATCTGGCGCTTCTTGCAGGGTCTAGCGAGTTCGAAAATGCGCACGCAGCGCCAGCAGAGCAGCGGGCGTGGACGACTCATCAAACACAGCGACCGCTTGCCTCCGCTTGCCTCCGCTTGCGACACGGGAACACGGGCTGAAGTTAGCAGCCGCGCAGAAAAGATGACGAAAGGATGGAATACTCCAACACTGAGCGCAATCAAGCCATCAAGCATGTACCTAGACCAACCTCGCACCAAATCAAAGAGGCAAATAGAACCGACAACTAAGGTGCATTTGTCTTGGGTGTCAAGAGTACTCTATTGTGCAGCATGAAAAGCCTCCTAGTCCTAGTCCATTTCGTTCCGGAAGTGCGGCAGCCATGGCTCAAGCAATGTGCGCCTAGGCGAGAGCGCGATTTTAGCCCAAAATGTGCACGGGACCTAGGCGAAGATCCCTGCATGTCCTTCGTGAACGTCATGCCCCCCAACACTTACTCTACAGAAATCCCAAAGCAACAAGATCAAAGCTAACCCTGCCAAGCCTCTCAGCTCACTGCCCTGCTATGCATCGGCCCTATCAAACGCTTCTACACCGAACTCCTGCCCATTGACTGTCAGAACACAGCTAAAAACGAGTGCTTCATTTGCATTGCGAACAATCATTGCAGCAAGTACCCGCATGGCCTTGTAAATCAGCCTTCTAAGGCTTCTGTGGCTTGTTGATGCCATATGGGCACGCGCATGGATGTCAGATGCTTTTTCTCGTGACTTCTAGTAAATTTGACACTTCATGCGCGTACATGGACGCTTCTCAATGCACGGGCTAATCAGCTGGCTCTGCTTTCTTTCTTGTACCGCACTGAGCTCAAACCCCTACCTGAACCACAAAGACCCGACAAGCCTTTCAATTTGGGGTTTCGAGATATTCGTACAGCGCGCGCGAAACCCTCAACCTGTAACACCATACCGCAACACACAAAGGCTAGGACCAGCCCTTCAATATTGAGTGTCGAGAACCTACTTGCAGCATCCATGCCTAAGTACTTTGACAAAGTTGAGGGCCCAAACGACACTGAACGCTTTCACTTCCCCGGCCGTTGAGTACCTCAAAAGCTGTCGACCTGTGTTAATGAACCTTAATCGTATCCTCATGTGAACGCTCAAGAACATCCTGTACATCCTGAACCCTGAACAGTAGACCTAAACCCCTATCCCCCGAACCCCTAAACACTAAACCTCTCCCTAAACCCCTAAACCCCCAAACCTCTAAACCCTCAACCCCTAAACCCTGAACCCAACAACTGGCGTAGTGGTCTCCTCGTTTTTGGGCCTGGGGTGACTGGAGCTGGAACGATACGGTGTTGGCGGGGGAGTTCTAGAACAAGTGCAAGTGCTGGAAAGATCTTAATGCCCTCAACCCTAAACCCTAAACCCTAAACCCTAAACCCTACACCTTAAACCCTAAACCCTAAACCCTGAACACCAAGCCCTAAACCCTTCAACATCCCTCAACCCTGAACATGATAATCCCTGAGTCTCCTGTTCGGCTTCTTGTGCCAGTGCAGCAGCCGTCAGGTCTCTGAGCATGTCAGTTGCCTGCCAGATATGACACATATGTCCCCGCAACCCAAAACCCTAAACCCTATAGCCCAAACCGTAAACCCTAAACCAAACCCCAAACCCTAAACCCTAAACCCCAAACCCTAAACCCCAAACCCCAAACCCCAAACCCCAAACCCCAAACCCTAGACCCTAGACATCCGCAGACCGTAGTGAGATTGGGGACTTGCAGTGTACGTACCCAGGTTGGCCACCTTAAGCCCGGTGAAACTGTTTCGTAGATATTATTCCCCTAAACCCAACAATGGAAAACACACAAACTTTCCCCAACACCGAAAACCCCATTCCCCCTAAACAGCGCTGCAAAGGCAAAGGTCCTGATGGTTCCTCCCTCAACCCTTCCCTCAACCCTCAACCCTCAACCCTCAACACTCAACCCTCAACCTTCAACCTTCAACGATCAACCCTCAACCCTAAACCCTAAACCCTAAACCCTAAACCCTAAACCCTGCCTCGAGGAAGGTGGGGCGTCGGTCGGCATCCTCGTGGATGCAGAGCCTCAAAGATGAGGACCGGCCAGCGTTTAGGTTTAGGGTTTAGGGTTTAGGGTTTAGGGTTTAAGGGTTTAAGGGTTTAAGGGTTTGGGGTTTCAGGGGCATGTGAAAGCTAAGTCTGTTCGTTTGCACGTTTGCCGCATCTGGTCGGCCTCTGAAAGTGCGATGCGGCTCGCTTCTGCTGTTGCCACTGTGTCAGAGCCCCGATCTGATTCTCAGACCATTTTTCTGCGGGCTTAGGGTTTGGGGTTTCGATTCGGGTGGTGAGGACCTAGTTTCTTCTTCCGAATTTCGGCCCCTAGGCCTCAGGCCGCATACACTAAATCCGTGGAAAAAGCCCCTCGAGATCTCACAAAGCCACGTGTCTGCTCTCTGGGTCGACCTAGGCTTCCTCTGCATGTTTGGGGGATAGGGTTTAGGGTTTAGGGTTTAGGGTTTAGGGTTTAGGGTTTTAGGGTTTAGGGTTTAGGGTTTAGGGTTTAGGGTTTAGGGTTTAGGGTTTAGGGCTTAGGGTTTAGGGTTTAGGGTTTAGGGTTTAGGGTTTCAGGTTTTACCGGTATGCGTCGACAAGAAAGGGTGCTTTGGCATTGCTTTGACGCAACAGCTCAAGGCCCGAGTCCAGGCCCACTATATTCTGAGCCGCAGGTAATGTCAACTGAGCTGTCCAACTGCACACTTCTGAATCTCAGCTAGAGATCATGATGTTCAAACAGCTTTGGCAGATAGATGATTTTTCTGAGTCCTCTGCAGTGCCAGCGTCGAAAGTCCGGCAGCAGTGTAGAGAGGCCACTGCGCACCTCAAAACGCCCCAAGTGTTCCGGACACGGCAGTGCTGCCGCTTCTCCGCGTCTTTTTGCACCACCCGAGCGCCGGGCGCATGTCGAGGCGACTCAGTACACGGCTCTTGGCACGATCCTCTCAGCCACGAAAAGTTGTGAAGGCCAAAAAAAGAGAAAGATGCGCAAAAGCGCAGGTCCTCTCTGGGCCGGAGCTCGTCGCTCAAGAAAACCTCAGAGAGCAAGATGCAAGGACAAAGAAAGCACGCGCACTCTTCACCCTCCCTCTTCTTCACAAGAGAAAAATCTGAGAAGCAGACGCAGCTATGGCCGTCTTGTGCAAGCACGGCTGGAGGGCGGCCGACTAGGATTTCAATGAGGACCTCCGGGTTGGCCCACACGCGGATACAAAACAGATGAAGGTGTTGCACTCAGAAGCTCCGGTCCTTTGCAACATGCCCGGGAGCCATGCGGGACTTGCTTGCGTGGTGCGGATGGCACACGTTTGGAAATGTGCGACGAAATCAAAGCTTGATCAGATCAACGCAGAGCTCAACACACAGCTGACGCCTCACTGAAGCTTCAGCATCTTGCTGCATCAGAGGCGTTGAGGACACCATCGTCAATTATGATTACTCATGCTAGTCTACAGTAGCAGGCTAACCACGCGCGAGCCTAGCTGACCAGCTTTGACCAACCCGCTTCCACTCCACTTTTATAGGGCTTAGGGGCATACATAGGGTTAAGGTTTCGGGTAGACAAGGCTAACCCCCCCCCCCCCTCCCCGCCCCCCCCCCCCCCCCCCCCCCCCGGCACCTGCCCAAAGGAGTAGCACTCGCTGGACTCTGACATCACGCCCGTCCTGCTTGTAACAACCCATGCTACCGTCAGAAGCACGTGAGTTGCTGTCAAACTTGGTGCTCTGCCTGGTGTAGAGTGGGTCTGAATAGCCCACAGTGCCAGCAACTTGCCTCAGGGCAAGGACACAGCACTCGTGCACGAGGCGAGAAGCGGCTCCCTCGAGAAGAGTATTGCCCCAGCGGGCCCAAAGCTCAGATGAAATGCAGCTTGCTGAACAAGAGCTTCTTGGTTTGGTAACTCTCTTCTTTTGCTGCAGAATTTAGAAACACGGATCGGAAACTGGGATATGGGGCGCTCAGGAAAAGTCAGGAGGCTGAGTCACACAAACACACAAACACACAGACGCACAGACACACAGACACACACACACACACACACACACACACACACCACCCACCCACCCACCCACCCACCCACCCACGCACGCACGCAATCACGCACGCAATCACGCACGCAACGCACGCACGCACGCACGCACGCAACGCACGCACGCACGCACGCACGCACGCACGCACGCACGCACGCACGCACGCACGCACGCACGCACGCACGCACGCCCGCACGCACGCACGCACGCACGCACGCACGCACGCACGCACGCACGCACGCACGCACGCACGCACGCACGCACGCACGCACGCACGCACGCACGCACGCACGCACGCACGCACGCACGCACGCACGCCGCACACGCACGCACGCACGCACGCACGCACGCACGCACGCACACGCACACGCACACGCACACAAACAAACACACAAACACACAAACACACAAAACAAACAAACACACAAACACACAAACACACAAACACAAACA
Source organism: Symbiodinium natans (assembly GCA_905221605.1). NCBI lineage: Eukaryota > Dinophyceae > Suessiales > Symbiodiniaceae > Symbiodinium > Symbiodinium natans. Next base: position 233,864 of record CAJNDS010002414.1, read on the forward strand.
CGTTATTTGACTTCGAACATCCCCACCCTCTCTGGGTAGAGATACTCTGGCGTTGGGCACTCCAGGGACACTCTGAGATTCGGGATTCGGCACTTCATGGCAGTCATGGGCACTCCAGGGACACTCAGGGTTGGGCACTCCAGGAACACTCGGGGATTGGGCACTCCAGGGATGAGCGAGGAGAAGACCGGGCGAGGAGAAGAGTTCCGGGCGAGGAGAAGAGTTGACTTTAATTTCTAACAACCCCACACCGAGGGCGGGGAACAAACACAGACAGAGACAGAGAGAGGGAGAAAGACTCCGGAGCACGCGACCACATGTTGCGAGTTTCATGGTGGCGCCCGTAGTGTTTATATAGCTCTTTAGTGTGAACCTCTGCAGGTAGACTCCTCTAGACTTCCTGTTGGGTAGTAGGGAATGGGAGAATAGGGTACCATATCGAATCCCTTAAAGGGTCTATAGGGGACATCTGGTACCTTCTTCCCCCAATTCCCTAAGCAACAGCAAGTAGAGTAGCCCTCCATGGCCAAGGCAAGGTGGCCATCTCGTGGACTTCGGTGTCAGCGGCCATGCATGCCAATCCTCAAGCGGTGCCACGCGGACCCACACAGGGGGGCCAGCATGTGAAAAAGCATGGCTGAGCCCATCCCAAAGCAACAAGCTGAACGCGGACCACGGCATCATATGGGCATCATCTGCATCGCTCTCAAGTCCCATGTCAAGCGGCCAAAGTCTGCTATCTTCGCGGTGCCATCACTGCTGAAGAGGATGTTCTGGCTCTTGATATCACCTGCCACGAACCGTCAGAGACTTCAAGCCACAGGGAGCAGAAAGCGTGGCAGAAATCTTCATGGCGGGCGCACGGTGAAAGATCTTGGGGCGATGCTTGTGGAGATGGGCCAGGCCCCGACAGACCTTGCAAGAATAGAGAACCCGCAACTTAGAACCTTAAGCACCGAAGCCGAAGCTTCCCAAAAACCCAAAAGTCCCCCTAAAGGCATCCAGAGACCTCCTACTTCCATATGACTCTTCTACTGCAATACTATACCATCCTTTTCTTCACTATAATTATCACCATCATTCGATTGCTCCTCAGCCCCCAGAAGTGTTCAGGGCTGGGCTTCGGTTGCTGTTCGCAGTCTCTCATGCCAGAGGTAAGCTCTGGAGGCCTGCAGCCTGCTGCAGAGATGCTCAGAGGGTGGGCTTCGAAACGTCGGGGGTTGAGGGTTGAGGGTTGAGGGTTTGGGGTTTAGGATTTGGGGTTTAGAGTTTAGGGTTTAGTGTTTAGGGTTTAGGGTTTAGGGTTTAGGGTTTGGGGCTTAGGGCTTAGGGTTTTGGGTTTAGGGTTTAACCCTACATTCCCGAAACCCGAAACCCTGTAGAGAGATGTTCGGAGAAGTTCGGAGGGTTTCGGTTCCTTGAGGAAAGCAAGGTGCAGTGAAGGCTTCGGCATCCACACTGGCATGAAATTAACACTTTCCTCACACTGTACCAGAGCACGGATAAGAATATAAGAACATAGCATATACCAAGATAATACTAGAGTAGTCCAATATAATCATGCAAAATAACATACGGCTAGAATAGTATAACACTTTTAGAATTCCGCTTAATCTGACTGAATACAAAAACCTAACAATACATTCATCTAATAACCCATCAAGCTCATAGTTTGGGATGTTCACCTGCCCTTAATGGGGAGTATAATAGGGGGTACGAGAACCCTTGTTCAGGAACTGTTACTTTCAGGGTTTAGGGTTTAGGGTTTAGGGTTTAGGGTTTAGGGTTTAGGGTTTAGGGTTGAGGGTTGAGGGTTTAGGGTTTAGGGTTTAAGGGACCATCCCAAGGCCTATGGATCCCCGCCTTCGATAAAGGTCGCCACCGTGCAGCAGCTCATAGACCAGAGCACAGCGACGATGTCGAAAAACGCTGCATAGGCTTTCTTCAGCAAATCCGAGAAGCATCACAACCTCAGATTCTGGTTGCAGGGCTTGGGTTTTGGGGTTTAGGTTTGAGGGTTGAGATGGCGCCGTCAACAGCTTAACAAGCCATGCAACGACTCCAAACAGACAGTGTCCTTCAACACTTGTCATGGCACTGCTATGTGCAGACTAAGGCTGAAGCATTCGGATGCCGACATCTGGAGAGGAGGCGAACTTCATCTTCAAAGCCCCCGCGCAATGGTGCATCCAGCACCTCCCAGAATTGCAAAGCTCAATTCACGTCTGCACAGAGGGCACAAGCAGGCGCTGCAAAAAAACAAAGAGAGATGCATGTAGCATGGGACCTTCACAGCTGCTTCCGTGCCCTCACACAGCGTGGCGCGGTAGACGGTACCTTGCAACATGTATCGACAGATCCGCTGAGTCGGTCCGAACAATTCACCGGCCCCAGGGGGCACCGCTCGCACCTGAACCCAGCTGACGAGCCGCCGAGAAGCCGTCCGTCGCCTGCTTTCGTATTCATACTATTGTTCTCACTAAGACCATTAATCTTATTAATATAACCAGTATTATTATCATTAATCCTACCAATAGTTTCTAATCTAATACTACTACACTTGAGCTGTGCCGGAGTCCCGGATTCCATTTCTTCAGCGTACTGCCTCCCCTCAATTTTCGGACCCCGATCTCTGCTGAAGCTGCGACGCAGCAGCTAAAGTCTGCAAGCCAAGTGCTTGCACCCTAAACCCTAAACCCTAAACCCTAAACCCTTGCACTCGGGCTGCCGAGTTCAGTTCTCCCCATCCGTGTGGATCGCTGGTAATCTTGGAGCGGTTGGTTGTCTTGAACAGCTGCAACAGTCGTTGTTCTGCTCTTTATTGAGCCGCCCAGCTTCAGTCGTTGACGATTTACATGAAGAATGCATTGGGATGCTCCCCCTTATCCCAACAGTCCTTAACGGGATTATAGGACCCCCTACCAGAATCCCTGTGATTAGAGTCACTATGAAGGACTGTTGAAGGACTGTAAAAGGGGGAACATCCCAGAAGGGGGGGGAGGGGAGGGGGGGGAGGGGGGGGGGGGAGGGGGGGGGGGGGAGGGAGAAGGGGGGGGAGGGGGGGGGGGGGGGGAGAAGGGGGGAGGGGGGGGGGGGGGGGGGGGAGAAGGGGGGGGGGGGGGGGCGGGGGGGGAGGGGGGGGGAGCGTGCCCTCGCATGGAGGGGGGGGAGGGGGGGGATGGGGGGGGGAGCGTACCCTCACATGGAAATCCTGCAGCTCTCCGCGCTCCCCTTTCTTGTCAGAAGCCCCTGCTTTCGTAGGGAAGGCCCAAAGACAACTGGCTTTGCTAGGCTGGCAATGTTTGCAACAAGTCCCTCTTGCACCAACAACAAAACATGTGGGGGGGAACGCTCCCCCCAACAAACATGCACGATGCTGCACGCAATGAAACACTTAACCCCAAACCCCAAACCTTAAACCCTAAACCCTAAACCCTAAACCCTAAACCCTAAACCCTAAACAACCCTAAACCCTAAACCTCGGCGGAGCCTGGTGCAGCTCCTGCCACGTGTACTCCAGCGCCAAGCCCTCAAGACCCTCGATGGCAGACTTGGGCTCTTCGCTGAACTCTGCCAGGTTCCTGCACTGGTTTAGGGTTTAGGGTCTAGGTTTAGGGTTTAGGGTTTAGGGTTTAGG
>CAJNDS010002414.1:242500-260000 GCA_905221605.1 Symbiodinium natans
GTATGCCTCAAGTCAACCCTAAACCCTAAAACCCAAAAACCCTAAAACCCTGAAACCCTAAGACCCTGAAACCCTGAACCCTAAAACCCGAAAACCCTAAACCCAAAAATTCCTAAGCAAAACTCCAAAACCTAAACCCTTCTTGTTCAGCTCCCCCTTTCCCCGCCTTCCCCAAGTCTTTGTAGGCCTGTGGAGCCTCGTCCCTCACCGCCGGATTGGTGTCGCAAACGATGCCCTTCATTGAGGCCTCGAAGTCTTCCTGCACGTGGTTTTAGGGTTTGGGGTTTTAGGGTTTAGGGTTTAGGGTTTGGGGTTTGGGGTTTGGGGTTTGGGGTTTGGGGTTTGGGGTTTGGGGTTTGCGGTTTGGGGTTTGGGGTTTGGGGTTTGCGGTTTGGGGTTTGGGGTTTGGGGTTTGGGGGGTTGGGGCTTGGGCAGTTCTCTGAGTTGGGGGCGCCCTCAAAATAAAGACCCCGCATAAGGGACCCTAACTTAGAGAGATGCTTGGCTGTTAGATCCAAGCAAAGTGGCAAGCGAACAGAAAAACCCGGAGGTGAGCTGTGAGCTCCTGTGGGATTACCTTCTTCGCACGTGTTCTGGACATGGTCCTGGCACTGCGCAGCAAAGCAGGCAAGGCCTCTGCCTCCAACATACACACCTCGGACATGAGCCAAGAGCCCATAGCTCGTTTAGGGTTTAGGGTTTAGGGTTTAGGGTTTAGGGTTTAGGGTTTAGGGTTTAGGGTTTAGGGTTTAGGGTTTAGGGTTTAGGGTTTAGGGTTTAGGGTGCACAAGAGCAGCTAGACTGCACAGCAGAGCTGTCCTGCCAGCACCATGAGAACAGCTTTGCCAGGAGCCTCTCACATGCGCTGCATTCCACATGCGGAGGCGGGATGGGCGTGGCACAGTTCAAGAGAACCCTGCAAGAGCCTTTAGCCCCACGCCCCTTGACAATGTAGCTCCCGACCTTTGATTTGCATTCTGCGACACATACACACATCCACACCCTTTGTCTGGGCTCAGGGCACCCATGCTGCCTGGAATAATGCCATACTGGCCATCACGCGCACTTGTGGCACCCTTTCGAGTGACCCAGAGGTCTTTCTCCTCGGATGCAACCCGACACTGCATTTTGGTGGCGCCCATGGGGGCTGCTCGGCTGTTCTCCAGTGCAGCAATCGCTCCTTCACGACCCCAGTTCGGTGATCGTAGAAGCGGCACTTCTCGCACCTTGGCTTGATCGGCAATTGCAGTGCCCACTCCACGATTGCAGAACATGCAGTACATGCACTTCACTCTATACAGGCAACTGAGCCCAAGTGAGACGTATCAAGTGCATGCAAGAATCACCAACCAGACTATGTCGAACAACTTCTTCGCACCCTTCAAACACTGACAAGTCGGGTGAAGATCAGAGCCGAGCTGCTGACAAAAGTTGTGATGGGCGTTCACGGCCCTTGACATGTCAGCTCGCTTGCCGGTTACCTCCTCCACTGACGAAACCATGATGTTCATCATGCTGTTCCTGTTCTCTCTGGCATATGCCTGACCTTAAAGTTACAGCAGGCGTGTTGCGATGCTTCAAATACCGATTGGCATGGTTCTCCACAGGTGCGAAAGTTGTGGTGCGGTCGGCACCCGGAACTCGGCTTACAGTAATGTATCCAAGGAGCACCACTGCATGTCTTTGAGATAATTCTGCCCATCAGCACTGTCAATCTCCAGGAAATTTAGTGATCCGTGGAGACCTCTGAGAGCATTTCCCCTGCGGAGCTATGGTCTCAGGATCGGAATGCTTGTGTGAACTGCAGACCTCTACAAGCTAGCTCGGTTCACAGGGCTCTCGGCTTTGGTTGCCCAGCCTGTTGCCGGCGACTTTGTCATAGAAAGATGCCGTCGTGTTGCCGACGTTTCGGCTGCCACTGTGCAACATACACCATACCTGCAACGTGTGGAGGCACAACCGATATGCCAAGTCCATGCGCGCACCGGCAGAGTATACGTAGCAATGCTTTGTATGCATGTACCTGTAGAAGCACATGGACTCAGTGGGCACTGCACTCAAAATGGGTCGAAGAGCTTTCCGTAGAACAAGTGATGTCGGTACTAGTAGCACCCAATGGCAGGCGTTGCGGGCGCTGAGCTTCAGGCACATTTCGACTACCATATACATGTATTTCTACAGAATATTCTGTATGAACTGCGTATATGAATTATACTTATTTATTTATGCACTTAGTTTGTTTTTTGTATTCACATTTATATTTCTATCTATATCTATAACTATATGTATGTTTTTGTTTATATCAATATTGTATGCTTTTGGAACACAAACCGGTGAGGCTCCTGAGATGCTAGATAACAAGTGGCCATGCGTCCTCTGAGCCTGTATGCCAACCCTCCATGCTGTCTAGGCTTCAGGGCTTAAGAGGGGCCCTTTAAACGAATGCTGGGTTGCAGTGGGCTTCCGTAGCCCTCTAGCCTGCTCATCGCCCTCCGAGTAGACGATCTCCAGGAAGTGATTTCCACCTCCCAGGGTCCCCAGCTGCTTGGCGATCTTGGCTTCCTTGTCGATGCGCTCGGCCAGGTAGTCGGTGGGATGGTGCTCTCCTTTCTGCACAAACTGCGGGGGACAAGGCTCCAAACGAAGGCAACTATGCCTTTCTGGCAGTCAAAGAAAAACGAACTTTGGGGGAAAAAGTTGCGTCCTGGAATGCTCCCAAGACGCTGCTGATGTCGTTCAAGGTTCCCTTGGCCCAGGAGAGCTGCACCGCATGCGAGTCGAAGGACGTCGGGATGCGCTCCTTGATCAAGGCCTGGAGTCTCCGCATCTTCTCCTCGGACAGGTCCTGCTTGAAGAGGCCATCCACGGGAACCGCGCACATCCCGCAGCCAATGTCGACTCCCACAGCATTGGGGCAGACAAATCTCTCGGACGCGAAGACTGCACCAATTGCAACACCTTCACACAGCGCGTCACAACACCACTAAATATCAAATAATACGAAACATACTATATTAAACAGTATGAAAAATCAAGCTAGAACCAGAATCAGACTAGACTTAGACTTAGAACTGAAATAGAAACACAAAAGAACAGAATACATAGAATAGAATGAAAAATATGCATACAAACGATGTTCCTTAATGTATGCATGTTTGCATATTATTGAACATACAACATCAGATACAAAGCAAAATATACTTCATAATGTGTGTGTACATATATAACATGGCGTACTGATAGATAGATTAGATAGATAGATAGATATGTAGATAGATACATACATACATACATAGATAGATAGACAGAATGGACTGCGGCCTTTGCCCATATGCACATCCGGCATGGCGGCGACGTGCCCCACTGGAAGAGGCGACTCCTCACAGGGCAGAGTCCTACGGCTCTGCGGTTCGGATGCGGCCAAAGTTCGCTGCGAGTCTCTGTGGAGCTGCGAACACAAAGAAAAAGGAGAGAGAGGCAGAGAGATGGAGATGGAGATGGAGAGGCAGAGATAAAGACAGAGACAGAGATAGAGATAGAGGTAGAGGTAGAGATGGGGAGAAAGGGATATTACATACACAAAGATTTCTGGATTTCGAGCTCGAGCCGCGGCCAAGCTGATCAGCTGCTCCAAAGCCTGCGCACTCTTGCCGGCCTACATCTGAGCATGTCTCTCCCAGACAACCGGCCTGCTCTTCGACCTCGGCCCTGGGCGCGTATAGGACAACCTTACAAACCCAGAGTAACTGGGGACGATGACGACATGATCCACTGGAGCCGCGCAACTGGCACCCCTTTTGTCTCGATAAACTCCGGCAAGGCCCTCCTCCAACGGGCGCTCCTCCTGTCCGAGAACAGCTGTGAGAACCATATCATGGTATGAGAGAGAAAGAAAGAAAGAAAGAAAGAAAGAAAGAGAGAGAGAGAGAGACCATCTTTAGGCTTCGGACGTCCTTTCCGCTCGACCCCGTCGTTGCAATGACACGGAGAGAGTCAGCGCACCTCTGCAGAGGGCGAGACCCGGAGAGCCTGTGGCCATGTGCATTGGACCTGCACCTGAAACCTGCGGCCGGCCTAGAGCAGGGACTGTTAACCAGCTCGATGTGCTCTTCCAGCTTCGCGCTGTACAGCTTGAAGCAAGCGAAGCGGTTGCCCGCGAAGCGGTTGCCCGCGAAGCCGTCGAAGCTGTTGGGTCTGTCACAAGTGGAATGGCGAAGGCTTGGCCGGCCATTGCTAGGTCAGGCAGAACACTGAAGTTCAACATTGACGCAGCACATGGTCTTCTGCTATTTCCGTTGCTTGCTGGCCCATCTAGTGCAGCATGCAGTCTGGCTCCTGTCTCCTGTCTGCACTGTGTTTCTGTAGGCTAGGGGCCGAGATGTTGGGAATGCACTGTTCTCATTGACCACAAGGAAGGTCACAGACACCAGAACGAAGCTCGTCTGAAGCCGCTGCCGATGGTTTTGGGCGCCATGTCGCTGATGATCACATCCAACATCGGGACCTCACAGCTGCAGCCGCTTTCGGTCTTCATTTTAAATAGGGGGGCCCCTAAAATAGACCCCAAATAGTAGGATCCCCTAATAATAAGGACCACAACAGGGTGGGTACCCTAGTTTCGGAAATTTCAATGTGAGGAGAGCGAGATGGCAGGCCTTGTTTCCTCTGAAGGTAAAAGCATCCTGGCACTTGCACGCCAAGAGAACAGGCACCGCACGGCTGCCCTGGTCTCCACAGGCACTTTGCAAGCAGACATGGCATGCCAGATGTCATGTCCTCCACACGAGTCTTTGCATTCTGCGGCAGCGGGAAGTCCACCTCCTTTAAGTCAATGCCTTTCACAAGGCGCTCGTAACCCCCTCAATGTAAGCAATGGGTGACAAGGCCCCCTGAAAGCGTCACAAAATGTGAAATATGTGTGTATGTGTGTTTTCATATATACATATATGTACACTACATATATATATATGTATAATCATGACACCACGAGAACATTCGCAGCCTAAAACACGTCCAGTAGGGCCAATTCTCCTCAAGGGCAGACGAAGGCAGTTTCAGAGCACATATGTCTCTGGGAATGCGGCTTCGGCTTCGGCTTCGGCGCCTCGCGGCATACAGCGTCCACGAGCCCGGCCAGCATCCCAGGTCAAGGACCCTGTGGCCTCAAGGGGCACACAAAAAGCAGGTGCTAAATCGAGATGCACACAACCAAAGTCAAATTCTGAGACCAAAGGCCTGGCTGAAACAAGCTCAGCCTGCCGGTTATACAGAACGGCTCACTCGAAGAACATCCACCGAATTTCAGGCAACGCGTCGCCTGCGGTCGATCTCCTCCAGCTTGTAGTAGGCACGAGCAGGCCTTGCATAGGAGCGGTTGCAGCCACAGGTCAGCGCGGATCAACTACCAGCAGCTACTCCACGATGCGCAAACCTAGCCGTCAAGTCCCAGGCACCCCCTCCTCTCTCGCCCGCCGAGTCCAGTACCTGTGGACTCTTCCAAAAGTACGGCCCCTGTTTTGGTGGCACAGATTCCTGAAGGGGCACAGTACCTAATTAGATAACACTCGGCAGAACCCAGAGTTGGGCACTCGTCTGACGTGTATGGTGTTGGCCCGGCCTTGCTTCTGCACTTCGTTTAGGGTTCAGAGTTTAGGGTTTAGGGTTTCGGGTTTGAGGCTTAAGGTTTAGGGCTTCTGTTTCTGCAAAGCCCAACAGGCGCAGGGCACATAGTACCAGCTTTCGAGGCAGCACGCCTGTCAGCAACCACAAGCACCATCACTGCAAGGCCAGCAAGGCAGCGGACTCAATGCCTCCCCATCTCCGTTGCATCATCAGTTGGGATGGTAACCCTTATACTAGCAGTCCTTGATAGGGATTATCGTACCCCCTATTCTAATCCCTTTTAGGGTTTAGGGTTTAGGGTTTAGGGTTTAGGGTTTGGGGTTTGGGGTTTGGGGTTTAGGGTTTAGGGTTTAGGGTTTGCTGTGATAGGGCGTAGATGCTGCGAAGGTTAGGTTTCGGAACAAGCTCGAAAGCTTCGTGAGGTGCTGAAGAGCAGCTTTGGCCCGATTGTGGAGGGCCATCTAACACTTTTCTCCCACCCCACGCCGTCCAAGGAGGCAAAGCCACCCAAACCTATTCCTTTTAGGGTTTAGGCCTAAACTCAGACAACAGTCCACTTTTCAAAACTTTGATGTTGGTTGAATCCGAGAGTCAAGGGTGCCAGCAAGGTCTTGAAGGTAAGATAGAGGCCCCGAAGTGGCGGGTAAAGAGGACAGGCTGCCGGCAGGGCAGGGGGTCACCAGTGGGCAACAAATCGCAGTAGGGCAGGGGTCAGGGGCGGGGAGCCAGATAGGGGGGCCCAGGGCACAGGGGGGCCAGGGGGGCCAGGGCGGCGCTTAAGCTCTTTGACCTCGATGGCACAAGCCGACCCAGGTCGCTTGCCCGCCTCCCACAGCATGGGGGTCGGTAGTGCCCACGATGGGCCCGGTACCGGAACACGTTCTCCTCGGGACCAGTACTGGTCAAAAATCAGGTCTCTTTCATGTTCAGTGGCCTCCGACCTGCCCGGGCCCTGAGTTTTAGGGTTTAGGGTTTAGGGACTGTTAGTGTTCGGGGGAACATCCCAAGTCATCAGTTTCAAGCCTACCCGACATGCAGGCCACCTCGTTGAAGCAGCTGCGGCCGCCTCTCTTTGCATCTTGAAACCCAAAAACTTCCAAGTCTTAACCAAGGGAAACGACTGCACAAAAAGGAGGGGAGGGTCATAAAAACCCAGATACCACTTCGTGTCCTAAGGTGGTCATATTTCAAGCCAGCGGGGGCGGGGGTGGTGCTTGGAAAAGGGCATCCAATTTCCACCGAGGCCTCCCCTCCCGGGCGCCGGGCGCAGAGTGCCCCCTTTTGCTTGATACCTTTTTTTGCTTGGAATGGGTACCCCCCCCCCCCCCACTTTTAGGCTGCAGACAGGCATCCGTGGACGGTGCTTCAGGACCAGGGAGCCTTTGGGGCCATGGGGAACAGAGCTACCTGGAGCCGACTGAGAACTGCATGCCCAACCCTGGGTGAAGCATAGCTCTCAAGATGCCCACGACTTAGGGGTTTCAGGTTTAGGGCTTGCCGGCCGAGGCGGGATGCGTAGCGTTCAGTGTGTCACCCAACAAGAGCATGCTTTGGGCTTTCTGACGCGAGATGCGCTGCTTTCAAAATGGCAAGAAATGGCAGCTAACTGCTGGCCTGTCCAGGACGAAACTGGCGCTGCCAATCCTGGTGTGACTCGAAAGGGAATTCCACTTTGCTTCTTTGCTTCTTAAAGCTGCTGTAGGGCCGGGTCCAGCAGAGGACAGCGCAGACCTCAAGCGACACTCTCGAGGGCTCAAGAAACCAAATCCTTACTGACCAACACTTTTGCGGCATCTCAGAAACACACAGGCGCAGCTCGGCAGGGTAATCTCCATTGCCAATGTGTCCCCTTGCATGAAGACATAACGTGATCGTAATGTGACGATGACCCGCTTGATAACTTGTGACTTGCGGTGTAGTTTTGTGTCAAATCTTACCTTTAAAAGATGTCACGCGGCCGGCTGCTTCGCTGCCGCCATGCCTTTTGCTACTTTAGAGTGTCAGATGGTTTCTTGAGCCACGGCTACGGCGAGCCACTAAGTGGGAGATCTGGAGAGCGGAACAGGCGCTGGAACAAGCACTGGAACAAAAATCCGAGAAGGCAAACCTACCCTTCTACCTTGACATCCACATAATCCCACACCACACATCGGCCTGCCCTACACTAGAAGCACGCCCGTTGCCCAGAGAACATTTTCTGTTCTATCCGAACGGCGTCGCTCTTACCATTCCAGCCTGTCGGCAGCAGAGTGCAGACTGCACTGACTGTACCGGCAAATCACAATATATTCTGTTTCTATCCAGGTTTGAGATCGGAACTCGGCTTTGCTCACTTTCTACCAGCCTGGTTGAAAGGAGTCGCTTGAGGTGGTCCTCGTGAGCTGCAGCTCAGGCTGTGTGATCCACAAGAGTCTCCACAAAGCCGGCAAAAGCACAAGCAACTCCTCCACCAGGTGGCGGGGCCTGCAGCTGCATCTCTCTGAGTCTCTGCAGCACTTGCTACTAGCCCCGGGCGAGTGCGGGCGTGAAAAGGGCACCCGTGGGCGTAGGATCTTAGGAGAGTTACCGATGCCCGGTACATCATGAGCTGCTTCTTGCTGGCCGGTTTGGGTATCTGTTGCAGGAGGAATCCCAACATTCTTGATACACAGTAGGCACAGCACCTGTAGAGTTTCCGCGGGACCCTCCAGCTGCAAGAGTACTAGTGCATCGATTAAATATGTTGAGGCTCACGGCAGAAAGGCTTGCTCCCAGCACATTGCCCCCATCTGCTACCAGAAAAGATTTACAGGGTCTTGCGCCGTCGTGGTTGTTCCGTTCCCGGCCCATACCCAACACGGAGAGTGGCACTGAGAACCGCAAAACCCTCCATCCACATGGGGAACACAACCTCCGATGTTGAGCTCGTACGCACTGGCGATTCACACCAACCCGGTGCTCACTGCTTTACTGACACGATCGATTCGCCGGCGTTGCACGCAACAGTCAAAGTCAACATACATGCAACGCGCTGCCCCAGGAGGTTACAACAACAGCATTCTACTGCAGCTTCCAGGGTACCGACACCCGCTCCTGGTCCCAGCCCGCCGCAGGGCCTTGCAAGGTCTCAAGGACGACAAAACTCTGCCCGTCAGCTCGAGTCGGAACATGCGCAATCGTGAGAATCGACCGAGGTGCAACGATCTTCTCTCAAAGGTATGACAGAAGTCTTGGCAAGACCCAAAGGCATGCAGCACGCCCTAGGGCTCTAGGACCATGGCGCTGCGCCACCTGAGCGCAACAGGCACACGAGCGTGGCGGCCCTGGGCCTGCAGAGGAAAGCTGCGCCTGCTGGTCCTCCAAGCGGATTCACCTGCCGGACTGCACCGAGTACCGGATGCTTTGCTCGAGGATCAAACTTGCCAGCCGAGCATAGAGGGCCGACGCACCGGCATTTCTTTGAAAAGCGCCGGCAGCATAGGGGTTGCCTGGCAAAGGCAAACCAGCAAAGCTCCACCGTGCTTGAAAGCTCGTCTTGCGTGCCTCCGGCTGACCCGCCCATGGGTGGAGGCCCACCCATCGGGGGAGGACCGCCCATGGGGGGTGCACCCATGGGTGGCCCACCCATGGGGGGGGCACCCATGGGTGGCCCACCCATGGAAGGATCCGAAGGGGAGTTCCCGGTGGGCGGTGGGCCCATGGGCGGCATGACGCCCGCAGGGGGTGGGCCAGCCATCGGCGGAGCTCCGAAACCACCCTCAGCATGACATCAATGCCCTCGAAGCTTTACAACCAAGGCTGGAAAATCAGAGCCAGACCATTGACGGCGGAGGCGGTATGTCTGCGACCTAGCAGAACTGAAGGCCGGACCAGGGAGTTGCTGCAGAATCAGGAGACCATCACGCAGAGAGCTTTATATGTACTTTATGTACAACTTTATATATACATCACGGCTTTTGCTCCGAAGCGGCTGCGGCCTTCGGCAACAACTTTTTGCCCGTCAGAGGGTCGTACTGCGATATGTCATCCTGCTGGTGTTCCTCGGCGTAAACAGTGCTTTCCACCAGAGATGAGGCAATCGCAAGAAAATCGCAAGCAACCGCGAGGTCGCCTCCACACCGTGCTGCATCCACCGACCTTTCTGCTTGTCGTAGTAGAAGCCCTGCTCCTGACACCACAGATTTCAGAACCACGAAAAGGCAAACGCAGAAGCTTAAACCCAGCTGTGCCTTCTTCTCTTCCTTCTCCGGACTTCGGTTGTCACCCTGCGTTCTGTTCATGGCAGCCTTGGTGCAGCGCTAGGCCCACATGGGTAGCAGAGCGCAGCGCTGAGGAGCAAGCCGAAAAGAGCGACTTGCCAAAACCGAGGACTGCCTGGTGCAGGGTGACCCCCATTCACGAACTTGGGGTTCTGAACTTAGGGGTACCTGGTACCTGATTGGGGTCCTTGTAATAAGGGGATCCTATTATTTGGGGATCAAATTGGGGGGTCCCGCTATTTCGGTAAACCCCCAAATGCATGAAACTGCCGGCAAGAATTCAACCGCTCTCCTTGCCAGCGTTGATCAAGGGGTCGTTCTCAAGCGTGTCCGCGTAGTCCATTCGTTCCGGTGGCTTCGATCTGTCCTGTCTTGAAGGTAAAGAAGGTCTCGCTTCAGTAGGGTGATTCAGCATCCCCAGGCGGCCTGCGAATTGTTTCCGCCGTCTGGCGGCGGCCCCTTGCCACATGCTCCGCGTGGAGAAGAGAGAAAGTCAAGCCGCTTGAAATCGCTTCTATCGCTTCTCTCCACCACTTGCCAGACTTACCACCAAGGCAGGCACGAAGCCATCCCCCATGTGGCCTCACACTGCAAGAGTCTGGTGGCTAATGCTTTCCTACCTCCGCCGCACGCTTCGCTGAGAAACAGGCCAGTACCCGCAAAGGGAGCATTTCCGCTGAAAGGCTGCGAGTGGCTTGCCGGAGCCTTCCAAAAGCAGCCGTGTGCTCAGACCGACTGCCTTTTCCAGCTTCTCAGGCGAGGCAGCCGGATTTTCAGACACTCTCGCCACAAGACTGCAGATATCTCTTCGTGCGAATTTTTGCGCTAAGATTCTTGACGTCATGAGTCCTTCTCACACTGCGAGCTGAGCCAGGCACAAAGCCATCTCCCGCTCCTTTGCATTCGCAACCGTCCGGGAGCCCTTTTTTGAAGGGACATCAATGGGGGGGAACCCCAAGAAGGGAACCACAAGAGCATAGTAGGAATATAATAGGAACATACCTACCAGGGTCCCTTCATATTCCCTTTGTGTTCCTACTCCATTCTTTGCGGTTCCCTGTTTAGGGTTCCCATGAGGATCCTTTTTACCTTTTCACCTTGAAAGGCCCTCTGGGAAGCCGGCCACTAAAAGGGGCGTTCGCGAAAGGCTGCGAGTTCATCGGCGCCTGGCGTGCAAAGGACGCTCTTCAAAAAAAACAACCTCAACCTTAAACCCGAAAACCCTGAATCCTAAACCCTAGACCCTAAAACCTGAATCCTAAACCCTAGACCCTCAACCCTTAACCCTAAACCTCATACCCAAAAATGTGCCCCGGTGTGCTCTTACTGTCTCTCCTGTCCAGGACCCGGCTGCGGCTGCTGCGGCGCAGCAGGGAAAGGAGAAGCGCCAAAGCCGTGTGAGTTCATCGGGCTTGGCCTCGGAGAGTTGCATCGGGCTTAGGGTTTGGGGTTTAGGGTTTAGGGTTTAGGGTTTAGGGTTTCGGGTTCAGGGTTTAGGGTTTGGGGTGTAGGGCAGCTTGAAGTATCGGAAATTCGTGCAACTTGCACTCCTTGTCTCAATTCTGAAGCCATGGGAGCCCTTGGAGACTCCATACACACCGCTGCGTACCGAGCTCGCAGCGGTGTTGGGTAAGCCGGAGTGGCGAAGGGGCCTCGCACAGGTGGCACCAGCGGCACGCAAAAGCAGCACGAAGCAGCGCGATAGGAAGATATCCCAGGCCTGGGGCAGCTTGGGCAGCTTGAGGCGGCGCGGAAAACTGGGTTGCTTGTGGCGTGGGCACGGGCGGAGTGGGCATGGGTGGTGCTGGCGTTTGTGTCGCCTGGGCAGGTATTGGCTGGAAGGGCTGCGGTGGTGGAAAATTGGATGGGAAAGTTGGGCCGCCAGGCTGCAGCAAAGGCTGTGAAGCTGGCGCAAGGCTGCTCTCTGACCTCAGGAAACTCGGGGGGAGGGGGGGTGGGTGCCTCTCTGAGCTGTTCTACCGTAGCTATTTCCTGGCATTTCTCTTCGATGTGTTTTTTTTGCATGTGAGGAGTTTCTGGCCATTCAATTTACATCCTTCTGATGCTTGCAAAACTGTCATGTCTGCTTCCAGGCTCAGGCGAGCACTCATCTGCTGGCAAAGCTGGAGGCGCAATCGGCTTGACGGCCAAGCCCGTTGTCTCGGCAAAGTTGCGGACGAGATCCTTCCGAAAACGCGCTCTCTCCCGGCACGTGCGAGTGCCACGAAAACGTGACACCATGTGACATTGCGCAATCTGGCTTACGAGGGCGATGTCCTTGAACACCTTGCCGACCCTTGGGGCATCTGCTGCCTGGCCTTGAGGCAAGGCGCCGTGGACAACATCTGCTGGGAATTGGGATGAGCTGAGTGCTCCACCCGTCAAGTTCGGGTTCAGCACCTTCCGACCATCCACATGCTTGCCACGAAGACAGGGGAAATCTAGTTCTCTGCCTCATGGAACTCACGCATGCTCGATCTGAACGCCTCAGGACTTCTTAAGTAAGATAACAGTACCCTCAGCAGCGACTCAAACACCGCGAGTATACTTGCTCAGCTCGCAAGCATCAGAGAGACGATTCTGCGGGACCGCTTTGACGAAAGCCTGCAACTTGCAGCGTCTCCACTCTACCATGGTAAGAGGAGGATGGATCCGACACTCACAGCACAAAACGGCCAGAATTGCACTTGCTGGCGCGCCTGCAGCAACGTCATGTAACGTCGAGCTTTGTCGACAAGGCCCACGTCAGCAAGCAGCATGGCCTGCCCAGGAGAGTGATCCCCACGAAGCCCACAATTTGGGCCCCAAGCCCTGCCAAGTACGATTGGTCAGTTGGTCTTGCTTGGCCCTCTCCCCTTCATGCATACACCCCGCATCCCCCCAATTTCTACGCACTTTTCAAAGCAGGAGTTCGTCCGGGTGCGTCTCTCTCTTGGAACACAAGCTGTTGTGCATGTCCTAAGCCGAGCCAAGCCACATGAGCCAGCTTGAAGGGCTGTATCGTTGGACACAGCGCGTCTGCATCTCCACATCGAATGGCCTGAATGCTGCAAGATTCTCTTGGGGCCTTGCTGGAGTCACCGCGTGAGGCACAGGCATACTCATATGCCTCGGACCTGGCGTTCAAGGCACCCAACACGAGCTCCACGCAGCGCATTTGGTACTTGCCCCCCTTTTAAGCGGTGCAAGGGCCCACATCTGCAGCGCTAGCGGATCGAGGAGGCGGGCCTTTGAAACGGGGAGCACAGCTTCACTTTAGCGCGACGAAAAGGGAAGAACCAGGCCAGTGCAACTGCTCAAGAAGGGGCCAGAAACCAGCTTTTTGGGCACTTACAAGTGAGGGCCCCACGAAGTTCTTCGGGCTGCGGTGCTCCACGCCCAGTATGCATACCATGCCTCGGCCAGGAGTCGAAAGAAGGAAGCAAACAAAGGGAAGCCAAGCAAAAAAGCGCGTTTCTTTTGGAAGGCTGTGGCTGGATGGTGCATCTACCTGTCATGCTCAGAGGATCTCAGGAGACGGAGAGTCTTCTAGCTGGCATTTCAGGCATCTTCAGGCCCGGACTGCTTCCAGAGTTCTCTCGCCCGTCATGAGATAACACCTCGAGTCTAGGGTTCAGGGTTCAGGGTTCAGGGTTCAGGGTTTGGGGTTTAGGGTTTAGGGTTTAGGGTTTAGGGCAGGTCCCTCAAGCAGTGGCATCAAGCAACACTGAGGTCCAAACACATGGGCCGCGAACACATCTCCAATGCCTGCGAGCCTGGTGAGTCGTTCACACTCGGCATGGAACATCACCATGTTGCGGGGGATTCTCGAAAATTAGGGGCCCTAAAATAGTAGGTGTCGATATTTTGCGAAGTACCCAAAAAGGCCCCTGTGATGTAGAGAGCTGCCCATATGTGTGGTTGCGGGCCTTGAAGCCATCACCTCCAGGAACTTCACCGCATCATTTCGATGCTCGCACGGCCGGAGCCTGGTGAGAAAGCCAATGTAGGGTTTAGGGTTTAGGGTTTAGGGTTTAGGGTTTAGGGTTTAGGGTTTAGGGTTTAGGGTTTAGGGTTTAGGGTTTAGGGTTTAGGGCCACTTTCGGAAGCTGCCAATCGTCTGCTTTTCCGGCGTTCGTAAGGCTGGCACAGCAAGGAAAACATTGCTGCAAAAGCTGGCCAACCTGACATCGGTTTGGCAGTGACTGCTGTGCCTCTCTTCGTGCGCTAGGCAATTGTTGCAAAGCATCGTGGCTGCTCATGTCAAAGGAGACGTTTCTCTAAAGTTCAATGGCTTCAACTGCAACCGATGCTGCCTCACTAAGCAGACTTAGCTAAGGCAAGTGTGTTCACCAGATGCCGCCGGGGACTGGGCCGGCCAACGCTTTTTCAGAGATGTCGGGCTGACCTCCTGGCAGATCAAACAGACAATCGGTGACCAGAGATTGAAAGCAGCCAGATTCAGCCACAACGGCGGCTACCACGGCTCAAGATCGCTCCTTTCGCCATTGTTTCGTAGAGCAGGAGCAGCGCTGAAACGGCGGGATCCTCCCACGTTGCAGGCTCTCACATGTTCGCATGGGAAGCACGCAGGCGCGCGCGCGCCCACACACACACACACACACACACACACACACACACACACACATAGAGACGTATACATACATGTACATATATGTATATATGCATATGTAACTTTATATATATATATATATATATATATATATATATATATCCGCCGACCCGAGCTTTGAGCGGGGGAGGCGCTAGTGAAGACCCATAGTCTTGCCGCTCTCTCCGCCACTCCGCCCGCTCCGCCCGTTCCATCGCGCCCGCTCCGCCCGTTCCATCGCATGGCCCCCATGCCTCCATGCCCTCGACCCCGGCTCCAGCTCATGGCCCCAGGATCCCACATGGCTGCCACCACCCACACCTCATGGATGTTTTGGCATTCTTTTAGCCACCCACACACCCTCCCCCTCCATGCACCCTTCCCATGGCCCCGTGGCCCCATGCCCCGCGTGTTTTAAGGGCTCCAGTGCATGCCCCACTCCCGCCCACCCCTCCCGCTGCCTTGCTGTTAGAATGGAGTGTTTTTAAGGGCTCTAGTGCATGCCCGAGCCCTCCCTTCGCTGCCCCCGCCCCCCCCCCCTCCCCCCCCACTCCCCCCGCCCTTTCCCACCCCCGCCGGACCCCCTCAGCCTCCCCGCTGCCTTGCTGTTAGTGTTTTTTAAGGGCTCCAGTGCATGCCCGAGCCCTCCCTTCGCTGCCCCCGCCCCCCGCGCCCCCCCCGCCCCCCCCGCTCCCCCCGCCCTTCCCACCCCCGCCGACCCCCTCCGCTGGACTGGTGTGTTTTAAGGGCTCCAGTGCATGCCCCACTCCCACCCTCCCCTCCCGCTGCCTTGCTGTTAGTGTTTTTAAGGGCTCCAGTGCATGCCCGAGCCCTCCCTTGCCCCCGCCCCCCCCGCCCCCCCCGCCCCCCCCGCTCCCCCCGCCCTTCCCACCCTCGCCGACCCCCTCCGCTGGACTGGCGTGTTTTAAGGGTTCCAGTGCATTCCCACCCCCGCCGACCCCCTCCGCTGGACTGGCGTGTTTTTGGGCTCCAGTGCATGCCCCACTCCTGCCCACCCCTCCCGCTTGTTGTTAGAATGGAGTGTTTTTAAGGGCTCCAGTGCATGCCCGAGCCCTCCCTTCGCTGCCACCGCCCCCCTCGCCCTTCCCGCCCCCGCCCTTCCCACCCGCTGCCTTTAGAATGAGATAAGTTTTTTAAGGGCTCAGTGCATGCCCCAGCCCTCCCTTCGCTGCCCCCGCCCCCCCCGCCCCCTCCGTCCCCCCGCCCTTCCCACCCGCTGGCCTTGCTGTCAACTGGCGGTTTTCAAGGGTTCCAGGCCATGCCCCCCTCCCACCCAACCCCTCCCCGCTGCCTTGCGGTCAGAAATGGAGGTGTTTTTAAGGCTCCAGTGCATGCCCGACCCTCCCTTCGCTGCCCCCGCCCCCCCGCCCCCGGCTCCCCCCCTCCCCCCCCCCGCCCTTGGCCACCCCCGCCGACCCCATCGCTGGACTGGCTTGCCCACTCCTGCCCACCCCTCCCGCTGCCTTGCTGTTAGAATGGAGTGTTTTTAAGGGCTCCAGCGCATGCCCGAGCCCCCCGCCCCCCCCGCCCCCCCCGCTCCCCCCGCCCTTCCCACCCACGCCGACCCCCTCCACCTGACTGGCGTGTTTTAAGGGGTGCAGTGCACCCCCCCGCTCCCCCCGCCCTTCCCCCACCGACCCCCTCCGCTGGACTGGCGTGTTTTAAGGGCTCCAGTGCATGCCCCACTCCCGCCCACCCCTCCCGCTGCCTTGCTGTTAGAATGGAGTGTTTAGAAGGGTTCCAGTGCATGCCCGAGCCCTCCCTTCGCCCCCCGCCCCCCCCGCACCCCCGCTCCCCCCGCCCTTCCCAACCCCCTCCACTGGACTGGCGTGTTTGGAAAAAAGGGCTCCAGTGCATGCCCGAGCCCTCCCTTCGGCGCTCCCCCGCCCCCCCCCGCCCCCCCGCTCCCCCCGCCCTTCCCTGTTAGAATGGAGTGTTTTTAAGGGCTGCCGTGCATGCTCGAGCCCTCCCTTCGCTGCCCCCGCCCCCCCCGCCCTTCCCACCCGCTGCCTTGCTGTCAGACTGGCGTGTTTTAAGGGCTCCAGTGCATGCCCCACTCCCACCCACCCCTCCCCGCTGCCTTGCTGTTAGTGTTTTTAAGGGCTCCAGTGCATGCCCGACCTTCGCTGCCCCCGGCCCTCCCGCCCCGCTCCCCCCACTCCCCCCGCCCTTCCCACCCCCGCCGACCCCCTCGCTGGACTGGCGTGTTTTAAGGGCTCCAGTGCATGCCCCACTCCTGCCCACCCCTTCCGCTGCCTTGCTGTTAGAATGGAGTGTTGTTAAGGGCTTCAGTGCATGCCCGAGCCCTCCTTCGCTGCCACCGCCCCCCCCGCCCTTCCCGCCCCCGCTCCCACCCCCAACTGGACTGGCGTGTTTAAGGGCTCCAGTGCATGCCCCACTCCTGCCCACCCCTCCCACTGCCTTGCTGTTAGAATGGAGTGTTTTTAAGGGCACCTCCCTTCGCTGCCCCCGCCCCCCCCGCCCCCCCCGCACCCCCCCCGCTCCCCCCGCCCTTCCCTGTTAGAATGGAGTGTTTTTAAGGGCTCCAGCGCATGCCCGAGCCCTCCCTTCGCTGCCCCCGCCCCGCTCCCCCCGCCCTTCCCACCCGCTGCCTTGCTGTCAGACTGGCGTGTTTTAAGGGCTCCAGTGCATGCCCCACTCCTGCCCACCCCTCCCGCTGCCTTGCTGTTAGGATGGAGTGTTTTTAAGGGCTCCAGCGCATGCCCAAACCTCACTTCGCTGCCCCCCGACCCCCCCCGCTCCCCCCACCTCCCCCCGCCTTCCCCCCCCGCCGACCCCCTCCGCTGTAAGGGCTCCAGTGCATGCCCCACTCCTGCCCACCCCTCCCGCTGCCTTGCTGTTAGAATGGAGTGTTTTTAAGGGCTCCGGTGCATGCCCCGCTTCCCCCGCCGGCTTTCCCATGCCTTCGAAGCTAACTCACGCCTCACCCCTGCCCCTAACCTGGAAATGAAGTGTTTTAAGGGCTCCAGTGCATGCCCAAGCCCCCCGCTGCCCCCGCTGCCCCCGC
>CAJNDS010002414.1:262709-438796 GCA_905221605.1 Symbiodinium natans
TTGTGTTGACATTTGTTCCAGCATTTGCCTCTCTTTTTGAGGTGTTCCTCTTTTCTCCTATGCCTGGGCAGGACATATGCCGCTACTTTGGTTTTATTTCCGTTTTCATTGTTCTTTGCGTCCTTTGTCGTTTCTCTGTGTTTTGATCAAGCATTTGCCCGTGTTTTTGAGGTGTTCTTCTTTTGTCCTATGCCTGGGTGGGAGATAGAACTCCGTCACCTACATTGCTTTTATTTCCGTTTGCATTGCTGTTTGCATGCTTGTTCGTGTTTTTTGGCATAGCATTTGCCTATGTTTTTGGGCTGTTCTCCTTTTAATTTGTTCTGCCTGAGTAGGAGAGAAACTCCGTGACCTATTTTGCTTGTATTTCTTTCTGATTTCATTGCTCTTTGCCTCCTTCTGCGTTTGTGTTGCTTTTGATCCAGCATTTGCCTCTCTTTTTGAGGTGTTCCTCTTTTCTCCTATGCCTGGGCAGGAGGTAAAACTCCGTCCGCTACCTTGGTTTTATTTCCGTTTTCATTGTTCTTTGCGTCCTTTGTCGTTTCTCTGTGTTTTGATCAAGCATTTGCCTGTGTTTTTGAGGTGTTCTTCTTTTGTCCTATGCCTGGGCGGGAGATAGAACTCCGTCACCTACATTGCTTTTATTTCCGTTTGCATTGCTGTTTGCATGCTTGTTCGTGATTTTTGGCATAGCATTTGCCTGTGTTTTTGAGCTGTTCTCCTTGTCATTTGTTCTGCCTGAGTAGGAGAGAAACTCCGTGACCTATTTTGCTTGTATTTCTGATTTCATTGCTCTTTGCCTCCTTCTGCGTTTGTGTTGCTTTTGATCCAGCATTTGCCTCTCTTTTTGAGGTGTTCCTCTTTTCTCCTATGCCTGGGCAGGAGGTAAAACTCCGTCCGCTACCTTGGTTTTATTTCCGTTTTCATTGTTCTTTGCGTCCTTTGTCGTTTCTCTGGGTTTTGATCAAGCATTTGCCTGTGTTTTTGAGGTGTTCTTCTTTTGTCCTATGCCTGGGCGGGAGATAGAACTCCGTCACCTACATTGCTTTTATTTCCGTTTGCATTGCTGTTTGCATGCTTGTTCGTGTTTTTTGGCATAGCATTTGCCTGTGTTTTTGAGCTGTTCTCCTTGTCATTTGTTCTGCCTGAGTAGGAGAGAAACTCCGTGACCTATTTTGCTTGTATTTCTGATTTCATTGCTCTTTGCCTCCTTCTGCGTTTGTGTTGCTTTTGATCCAGCATTTGCCTCTCTTTTTGAGGTGTTCCTCTTTTCTCCTATGCCTGGGCAGGAGGTAAAACTCCGTCCGCTACCTTGGATTTATTTCCGTTTTCATTCTTTGCGTCCTTTGTCGTTTCTCTGGGTTTTGATCAAGCATTTGCCTGTGTTTTTGAGGTGTTCTTCTTTTGTCCTATGCCTGGGTGGGAGAAAGAACTCCGTCACCTACGTTGCTTTTATTTCCGTTTGCATTGCTGTTTGCATGCTTGTTCGTGTTTTTTGGCATAGCATTTGCCTATGTTTTTGAGCTGTTCTCCTTTTAATTTGTTCTGCCTGAGTAGGAGAGAAACTCCGTGACCTATTTTGCTTGTATTTCTGATTTCATTGTTCTTTGCGTGCTTCTTCGTTTCTGTTGTCTTTGCTCCATCGTTTGCCTATGTTTTTGAGGTGTTCGTCATGTCGGGCGTGTGACCCCAACCAACCCGCTTCGTGAACCTCGCGCGCCGTTTGAAGCCTCGCTTCCAAACGCTCTTCTGACCGACCCCTGGCTCGCAATCCAAACTTTGCCGTTGTGCTGCTCGCAAGGCTAAATGCCCTGGATTAGCCGAAGGATTTGAGCCATGGGGGGCCTTCTAAGGGAGCATAGGGCACCGGGATTCGGTGGAATTTGGAATCTGCCCACTTTGACGCTTAGAACAAAGCAAAAAAGGCCCGACTCAACAGGACGTATAGAACAACGCAAAACGCAAGTTTTAAAACTTCCTCCTCCGCCGGTCTTTGGGTCGGTCGCCCGCTTCTCCCACCCTCCGCCGGTCCTTGGGTCGGTCGCCCTGTTTTTGCAGGATCCGCGTTGCTTCTCGGGGTGCCGGTTGCCCCGGGGGGTCCTTGGGTCCCCCTCCCGTGGGCCTTTATGCAAGCACATGGGGACAGATTCTAAATTCATCTAGGTTTTTCTAGTTGGGGGGGCTGCCCTGCTTGGTCCCTTCCTGGGACCCTGCAGGGGCCCCACAAAACTGATACGGAGTTACAGGTAAACTTAACAAATTTGTATTTTTCTTTCCTCGCTCACTTGCCCGCAGCCGCCTCAAGGGTCAGGAATCCTATCAGAGTGCCCAGCCTAGGTATGCACAGTAGGACACTCTGAGGCTGTACAGTCTGTACATGAACGAAGCCATGCCGCCAAACACCCACACCACCCGAACCCCACATCACCCCAACCACCCACATGACCCGAACCACCAAGACCGCCCCAAGCCACCCGCCCCCTGAGCCACCCACGCTGACGAGCCGCCATCCGCACCGCCCGCCACCAGTGTGAAGGCCCCCCCCTCCCAAAAGGCTGCGAACTAGCCCTAAACCCTAAACCCTCATAGCGTCATCCCTGCAAAGGGCGCCCAAATCCTCCAACTACCCCAAGCTGCCCAAGCCGAAGCCACCCAAGAAACTCCCTAAGCCCTGAGGCACCCTAAAATGGCGGGGGGTGGGGTCGGCGGCACTGGCGGTAGCCATTAAATCGGGCAGCGCGAGGTCCCCAAAGGACCGAGCAAATGCGGACCTTTTAGCCCGGGTCGTCCCGGGAATAGCCTTGCTGGCCTCTGGCCTTCTGCGAAGCAGAATTAGGCCGGACGCCAGTGCCGCCGACCCCCGCGTGCCGCCGGTGAACGGTTTTTTTTTCGTGGTTTTTTGCGTCGCCACGGAGGCCCCCAGAGGGCGCGCATCATGAGCATCAGCGGGTCCAGCCCGGGACCCCCAGGCGCGCATCAGGAGCATCAGCGGCTCCCGGGGCGGGACCGCGGGGGGGCATCAGGAGCATGATGCCCCCCAAAGGGCGGGCATAAGCGACGTGTCTAAGCCCGGGGCTAGGAAAAAGGGAGTTTAGGGGCCTTATAAAGTGCTTAGAAACGTTAAGGGAGTCTCGGAGCCTCAAACGCTTAGAGATTTGAAGGGAGTTTAGGGGCCTGAAAATGCTTAGAAACTTAACGCTTAGAGATTTTAAGGGAGTTTAGGGGCCTCAACATGCTTAGAAACTGCTCGCCCCGGGCTTCTGCGTGCGCTGCCCGCCCATGGGCGCAGCCCCTTAAAATATATATATTGCCCTGCTTGAGATGTCAGTCACATGTCTGCCGGCCACTCACAGCCCGACTCGACTTCCGATCCTCCAGCTCTTGAGCGGACAGGCCTGCCGCAGCCTGCTCTCGCATGGAGGATGGGAAAAGCCGCATGCGCATGTCGTGAAATTTCTCGGCATTCGGCCTCGCTGCTGCCAGCGCTGGCAGCTTCGGAGAAGCGAAGGAGGACCGTATCCTTGTGCCAGATTCAGGTATTGCCAGTTCCAGTTCAAGGCTGAGGACAAGTGATGCATAGATCGAAGCTCTCGCAACTGTTCGCACAATGGGGGTGCCGCAAAAGACGGTGGGTCAACAAGCCGCGAACTTAGCAATCACAGTCCGTGACAAGTGGCCGTGATGCTCATGACAGGCTACGAGTTTCTTTGCCAACAGTGTCCACTGAGATGCGCGCATCGCCATCGCGTGTGACCAAAGCCCAGCTTTGCCAGCATCCTGGCCCAGTCTCCAGCCCAATTGGAGCCCGTTGCACAACGAAGTCACCAGCAAGTAAACAGAGCTGTTCTTACTGTTGGCTAGCAGGGAATGAGGGAATCATAAGGCCCTATATATATATATATATATATATATATATACCCGTTGAGGGATTATGTAGGGTACCTCATTCCCCCCGTTCCCTACTCACCAACAGTAAGTCTTGGCAGGAGCCTCAAGAGCACCAGAGACTTCACCCTTGCAAAGCCGGGCCTCAGGTGGCCAAAGCGCGTTCCGCAACTCTTTGCAGCATTGATATGGGCATCTTACGCGATTTATGTATGACATTTATTCGTATCATATGACATTACATGATTCATATTATATGTATTATCATTATTTAGTGTTATTATTTGTATTGTCATTGCTTACTGTCAGTATTGTTATTATGAATATCATGATTATTCTTACTATGATGATGATGATGATTATGATGATGATGATGATGATGAATATGATGATGATTATGATGATTATGATTATGATTACTACTTTAAATCGAAGATCTTCTAACATGCCTGCAAGTCCTTGCAGACATCCATTGGCAGAGTCAAACCCTAAACCCTAAACCCTAAACCCTAAACCCTAAACCCTAAACCCTAAACCTTCTGATGGAACTCTGGGCTTCCGGCACATATCCTTTGCACTGGGGAGACCTCTCCCGCCTCTGTCAGAGATGACGCCCTGGAAGCCAGGACCTGCGGGGGCCCGCGAGAGAAGGGGTATCTGCAAACCATCTTCTTGGGGAGCATTGAACCCTAAACCCTAAACCCTAAACCCCAAACCCTAAACCCTAAACCCTTCGGGGCCCAGGCCGGTGTGAAGAGCTGCCAGAAGTCCTCACTCTGCACCTTCCCTCAGAAACGGCTGGAGCTCAGAGGGTCTTGGGTTTTAGGGTTTAGGGTTTTAGGGTTTAGGGTTTAGGGTTTAGGGTTTAGGGTTTAGGGTTTCGGG
The DNA here is from genome assembly GCA_905221605.1 of Symbiodinium natans. NCBI lineage: Eukaryota > Dinophyceae > Suessiales > Symbiodiniaceae > Symbiodinium > Symbiodinium natans. The sequence goes on from CAJNDS010002414.1 coordinate 267,480, forward strand.
TTTAGGGTTCAGGGTTTAGGGTTTAGGGTTTAGGTTTAGGGTTTAGGGTTTAGGGTTTAGGGTTTAGGGTTTAGGGTTTAGGGTTTAGGGTTTAGGGTTTAGGAGTTAGGGGTTAGGGGTTAGGGGTTAGGGGTTAGGGTTTAGGCTCAGGGGCGGATTCCGAAGACGACGGAGGAGGCTTGAGGAAGGGGCCGTTGGCTCTGACGAGGCTGCCAAGAAAACGGCAGGCGAGTGCCTCAGCTCTTTTGTCCTAAACCCTAAACCCTAAACCCGAGACCGCGGACCCTAAACCTTAAACCCTAAACCCTAAGCCCTAAGCCCTAAACCCCAACGCAACGCAGAGAGCCGAATGCAACAAGAAGGGACAGCTAGGGCATGCTGGGGGCATGCCAGGGCCCCCGGCAGCGGAATGCGGAAATCTGGTGGCAGACTCCAGCGTGCTGAAACTGGCACCACAGAAACACCAAAGAGGAACAGGGTTTCGCGTTCAGGGGTGTGTTTAGGGTTTAGGGTTTGGGGTGTAGGGTTTAGGGTTTAGAGTTTAGAGTTTAGGGTTTAGGGCACAAAGTGCTGCGGCCAGGATAGGCAGCTGAAAAGCAGTCTTGGCTCTCACGAAACGATGGGGGGGGCGGACCCCACATCGCCCTTGTCAAAACGCAAGGCCATGTCCTCTAAGTACTGGAGGAGCACCTGTAGAATCGCACGAAAGACACTGCGCCATTGCGGAGTTCGTTCACCGAGCATCCCGGAACCCCGACTTTTGAGGCCAAGACATCAGTCGTAGAGCTTTCAACGCGCCCAAACGGCCCAGGAAATGCCTGCAAGCTCTCCTGCCTCGCGAGCGGACAGCAAGTTAAAAAACGCACTGCGCGAGCAGATGTCTGCGACGCTACTGCTGCCCGCTTCAGGTCAGGGCCATTGTCCTAGATGCTGCCCCAAAAGCTCCTGCCACACATGCGAGCTGCCTGGCATACCCAGCGGCACTCTACATGCCGGCTGTCCTCGACGCTGCGCTCCGTGACATTTTTACCAGGCACCTGGTACTTATGGAGACTCGGGTAGCAAAAGAAGCCTTACGAGCATCAACTGGGATGGCAGCTGCTTGCAACATCTTTCCGTCCACGCTGAAGGCGACAATCGCGCCTGAGACATGTCCACACGGAGCTTTGTAATTTGTTGGAGCCGGGCACCCCTTGTGAGGCACATGGCTTGTCAATAGAAGTTCTGCACTGAGGCCAGGAAAGGCCGGAATCTTCGCGACGTGTGTATAAGGCTTCGTGCCACGCGCCAGCCTTGCCCACGTGGAACAGCCATCTGCCCTCGGCTGTATTGCAGCTCAACTTCAACATGAAGGACGGATAGGGTAGGGTAGAGTAGGGTGGGCTAGGTCCAGGAACATCCAAAGCTCCCGCCAGAGTCCCATATAGTCCCATCGTAACTTCAGGATGAGGGCTCTAAGAGTCGGGTGGGGCGTGAGTTGAAATGCCATCTTCCCGCACAATTTAGGCAGGCTGCCGGCCAAGTGTTTGGCAGCAGTGTATTGACCCCCACATTGCCCAGGTAACTGCAGTATCAAGCGCGGCTTTGAGCCAACACATCCCACCCAGTCACTCCTGGATGCAGTGCGACTCATGCTGTGGTCAGTCCTTGCTGTGAAGGCGGCAAGATGCATCGGGTCATGATTGCACAACATACAAGCCTTTCAGCCTCTAGAGGTAAAAAGGGGCCATAAATTATTGAGCTCCTGCTTCTGTCCTGGCAGCTCCTGCCCTTGTTGCGTAAATATCTTGCTGGACATGGCTTTTCAGGGACCGCGACCCGCGGCCTGCTGTAGGGCCCTGGGTGTTGGGCGGCTCAGAATCAACATGGGGGGAGGGGAGGGCAACTGCAGGACTGGGAGTCATGCCAACAGGGAGGGAACCTGGCAAAATCAAAATGCCAGTTCCATAAGCATCTTTGACGAAAGCACGAGCCCATAGCCCAAACATTTCAGCAGCTAGGCCCCGCTGCCGTGCCCACAATCATTCGGTCGAAGCGTTGTCGGGTTCATATAATCAGGGTCGTACCCGTCCTTCTGCGCCGATGGGACTGCACCAGAAGGAACTGCTGACAACGCAAGCAGAATGCACGTCAAGAGGGCATGCGTCTGTTTTACCTTTCGTTGCTTTCTTTGAGCCACACGTCGCGTGAGAAGGTGAAACGATGGGGTAGCCCTGTCTGCCTGGGCTATTGCACCTCTTCATGAGCGAACCTTCGGCAAACCTGGCATCAAGAGAACACAGGACTCGCCTTACCTAAACCCTAAACCCTAAACCCTAAACCCTAAGCCCTAAACCCTAAACCTAAACCCTTGTAGAAGTGGGCGAGCCTCCTCGATGGCCTCCATGCGCTGCACCCAAGCCACATCACAGGCCCTGGGCCATGGACGACCAAAGAACACGCCACCGCTCTGCAAACATCTCCCCGAAGCCCTAAACCCTAAACCCTAAACCCTAAACCCTAAACCCTAAACCCTAGGGGCGTCGAGCTTCTGACCCGGTGCCGATGCTGGGAAGTCTTCTCTCCTGGACTCGGGTCATTCGGGGCGTACCCCTCGAGTACGTAGGTCTGTTTAGGGTTTAGGGTTTAGGGTTTAGGGTTTAGGGTTTAGGGTTTAGGGTTTAGGGTTTAGGGTTTAGGGTTTAGGGTTTAGGGTTTAGGGTACTTGGAGGTTCATGGTACTTCGTTACCAATCATAACTGTACTTATAACCCACTTACAAGCCCCTTAAGTGCCCTAATATGATTAGAAGTACAGTTATAAGTACAGTTATAATTGGTTAGTACGTACCATGAACCTCCAAGTAGGTCTGCTGAGTGCTGGACAAGGGGAGGAAAGCAGGATGCCGTGGCAGCAGAGCACACCGCCTCGGAACCGGGGTCGGATGGCAAGAGATCGCCTTTCCACGGATCCTGTTCAGAAGCACTTTGCCGATGAACGGCCTGCTGGAAGTCAGAATACGTCAAGAACACGGATCGGCTTGGCGAGAGTTCCTCCATCCCAGTGCTTCGAGCGTCTTTAGGCGGGGGGGCAAGCGCTCCTTTCTTCGCAGTGCTTGTTGGTTAGTGCGGAGTGGGCGGATGAAGGTACCAGATATCCCCTATGTACCCTTTACGGGATTCGATTAGGGTACCTTATTCCCCCCTTACCCCTACACAGTAAGTCTTCACAGCGCCTCTTGGCTGACGCGCCACTTGCAGATGCAGGCCTCGGTCAGGGCTAGTGCTTGTAGGGCTCGACCTTGTGCTCAACATGTCAACAAACTTGGGATGTTCCCCCTTGGAGTTAAACAGTATTAAGAGGGATTAAGGGATTATAATAGGGGGGGGGGGGGGGTAGCTGAATCCCTATTAAGGAGTATAAGGGTATAAGAGGGGGGGGGGGGTAACTAGAATCCCTACTAAGGACTGCGAGTGTAAGAGGGAAAAAACATCCCAACATCAAACCCTTGTAGCCCCTGGCATGTGAGGACTCCCGCGCACGGCTGCCGCCTGCAAAGAGCGAAGCCAAAACCCCAAGGGTGAAGTCCCTAAGAGAACCCTAAACCCTAAACCCTAAACCCTAAACCCTAAACCCCAAACCCTAAACCCTAAGCCCCTGAAACCCGAGAAATTCCATGCGGCGTGCCCGACAAGGCTGAAAGGGCCCATAGGGCCTTTCAACAGGGACCAAGGCCACACAAAATGGGGGGATTCCCGAAGTTAGGGGGGTACCTTATTGGGTCCTGCCTAGGGAATCCTACTATTTGGGGGGACTATATCAGGGGTCCCATATATTCCCCTAAGGGTCCATGTACCTAAATAGGGAGTACTTGGGCCTTCAAGTACTTGCTTTCTAGGGTATTTGGGGCCCAAGTATACAATAATTCGGTACATGGACCCTTCGGGTTCGCAAACCCCCAAACACCGTTATGCGGGACCCTAAACCCTAAACCCTAAACCCTAAACCCCCAAACAGGGAGCCTGGAAGATGAACGCTGAGGTCATCTGCACTCAGCAAGCCATCGCAGTCCACGTCCAGGTAAAGAAAGGCCAGGTAAAACACGTCCGTCCACGCCGCCTCACAAATAGTAATAAACCCCAGTAATCAACCCAAAAAAAAGAGAGCATCCTGCAGAGTGGAGGTTTCCCAATCTTGCTATTTTTTGGGGGGCCATTTCCTGGCCTGTGAGGTGAACCAGGAAGGCGACGCCACGGAGACCTTGGAGGCTATTTCAGATTCCACAGCAAGCAGCTGCAAGAAAAGCACGAGCGCAAGCTCGAAACCTGTCTCCCCGCTTCTACCCTGAGACCACTGCCAGTTCCATGGCCAGGCGCTCCACGTATCCACTGCGGCCACATTCATTCCGAACGAAGTCCTGCGGAGGGCTCGTGCTGGGCGCGCTTTGCGAAAAGACGACCCAAAGTCCCAATCCTTAGGAGGAGCCCGCGCGAGCCCGGTCCCGCAAAAGCACCGAACCCAAATGACCTGGTTAACTACCCCCCCCCCTTCAAGAGCAACCCCAGATGCAGGCGCTTTGAACAACCAAAAGGGAACTACTGTGACTGAACCTGCTTTTGCCTTGGTTCGACGCCAGCCACCCCATCAACGGGCAACGAGATGGCTGGGAGGGAACGTTTCGCAGGTCGGAGCACGCCCCAAGTCGTCCACTCACTCACGTACTCATTCACTCGCTCACTTTTTTGGTTTATTCGAAACGAGGTTTTCGACAGTTTACAAGCTGGTACTCTGCGCAAGGTTTTCCGGGCTTCCTCAAACAGGAATTTGAAACAAAACTTGGGCGTTCAACAGTCGAGTTGTGAACCATCCTCTGTGTTTGCCCTGGCTCTTCCCGAGTGTCTACTTTGCCCCAGCTGCACCTCCATGCTCAGGCACTTGTTCAAGTGTGAGCGCCGTTCCTCTGCTTAGCTCTACATCTTCCTGAGCATGTCTGTCTGTCGTGTCGCCCTTTGACATCCACTCTGTTCTGCCACCAATCTTCCCAAAATCCACTTGGAGCACGCTGTGGCTGACACAGTTCTGAAGTTGCGAAGCCCCTGTTGCTCCCGGCTCCTCTTACCCCTCTGCTTCCTCCATCGCTTCCATCGCTGCGGCTCTAGCTCTCTGGGTCTCTTGGTCGCGCATTCTGTCTGCTCGCACACCGAGCACAGCTCAGATGGCAAAAACCGGAAGGAGTCCGTCTTGTCAACACTCCCAGAACACCGTGGCTTAAAGGACTCGTGCAAGGACTTGTGCTCCCTGGTTCTCGGGTCGCACTGCCGGCTTCTTGTATCTGAGGCGGCAACCTGCGCAGGTTATATAAGCTCCAGGGCGGTTAAAGACTCGAAGTCGGCATTTCAGATTCCGCTTGGTTCTTCCTGTTGCTGCTGGCCACTCCTCTTGCAGCCATGTTTAGCTGTTCAGCCCTACCTGCACTGCGTAGGCGGATGCGCGAAGCGTGAACAGTGACTGGTAGTCAAGGCATTAGGTCCAAAACAACTGTAGAAGAGAGAACCGTCATGTACTGCAGGTGCAGGGATGGCCGAAAATAGGGGTACCCCCTTATCCCCAAAATACGATATAACCCCTTTCAAAGGAGCCCCCTCTTTTCGGAAAAACCCCCCATGTAAGCTCTCCTTCATTCTTTCCAAAGCCATGAGCTCGGGCTCGGCGATGGCTCTCGCAATCGCCAACCAACCTTAGCAGTTTAGGGTTTAGGGTTTAGGGCTTAGGGCTTAAGGTTCCGAAACAAACTTTGCTCTCATCATTCCTGAACAATGAAAATGTGCAGGTTGTTTTTGACTCCCCTAAACCCCTAAACCCCTAAACCCCTAAACCCCTAAACCCCTAAACCCCTAAACCCCTAAACCCCTAAACCCCTAAACCCCTAACCCCTAAACCCCTAAACCCCTAACCCCTAAACCCTAAACCCCTAAGCCCCTAAGCCCCTAAGCCCCTAAACCCCTAAACTCTGCACCTTAAACCCTAATATGGTTAGCACAAAAAATACGGATGTCGAGCCAGGACACCAAGGCGTTGGAAGAGGTCCAAGCCATGCCACCTGCATGCTGGGCACTCGGAACTTCCAGCATCCTAACAGAGTTTAGGGTTTAGGCTTTAGGGTTTAGGCTTTAGGCTTTTGGCTTTTGGCTTTTGGCTTTTGGCTTTTGGGTTTAGGGTTTAGGGTTTAGCACTGTAACGGGAAACCGCGACTGCGGAAAACCACGGGACGGTATGACCGGGTATGACCGGGTATGACCGGGTATGACCGGGTATGACCGGGTATGACCGGGCATGACCGGGTATGCCCGGGTATGCCCGGGTATGACCGGGTATGACCGAGTATGACCGGGCATGACCGGGTATGCCCGGGTATGCCCGGGTTTGCCCGGGTATGACCGGGTATGACCGGGTATGACCGGGTATGACTCGGGCATGACTCGGGCGTACTCGGGCGTACTCGGGAGTACTGGGACGTACTCGGGCGCACTCGGGCGTACTCGGGCGTACTCGGGCGTACTCGGGCGTACTCGGACGTACTCGGGCGCACTCGGGCGTACTCAGTCGCGGAACGCGGCCGCAATGACGGGTTTAGGGTTTAGGGTTTAGGGTTTAGGGTTTAGGGTTTAGGGTTTAGGGTTTAGGCTTTAGGGTTTAGGGTTTCGGGTTTAGGGTTCAGTGTTCAGGGTTTAGGGCACGTTGACGACTCAACCTGTTCGTTTGTCAACGCGGTTATGTGAACCCTAAATTTGAGCCCTACTTGAAGGTTCATGGGTAGTTAAAAGTCGGGCTACATGTACCCTAAACAAGGTTATAACCAGCTATAACTTTAGTTACAATACCTATAACCCCTCTTATCACTACCCATGAACCCTCCAAGTACGCTTTTGTGGGTTCCTCATGGCAGCTCCATTCATCCAACCACCTCCAAAGCACTACTATCCACTCCTACTCGTGCTCCTACTATTGCTGCTCCTCCTGCACTGCTCCCACGGCTACTGTTCGAACTCTGATTCTGGCTACGGCGGCTACTGCGACCGCACTACAGCGATTTACCACCACTACCAGCACACCACCACCACCACCACTACCACCACCACCACCACCACCACTACTCCATTTTCACCACCACGAAGAGCTACCGAAATCCTTTTCAGGTCGAGGGCATAAGCAAAACGGGGCTTGGATCTGTTGCACGTGCCATTGGAGTGGCAAGCTTGAATCTCTGAGGCAGGCATACGGGGCGTTACTCAATCTGCTCTGTATTGAACTTTGTGGAGTACACAGTAGTACCTCATACATAACAAACATCTGATTGCCTCATGTTGCCACCTGGCACGCTACAGGCATGAGCCTCATCGCCACATCCTCGAGCATGGACGGATGTGGGCAGAGCCTGCGCAGCCCTAAAGCCCCACATACACCCCTATAACCTTAAACCCATGACTCCCTGCTTGCCTAAGAGCCTATAAACCCTACACGCATAAACCCCTGAGGCCCCAGAACCCTACTCATAAGGTTTCCGAAAATTCTGGGACCCCTCATATCGACTCCCAAAAAGGTAAGTTTCCCTTGTCATAAGGACCCCAAGAAGGTACCCCCTCATTTCGGAAACACCCCCCCTATTCCCCAAACCCTAAACCCTAAAACCCTAAAACCCTAAAACCCTAGAACCCTAGAACCCTAAAACCCTAACACCCTAAAACCCTAAACCCTAAACCCCAAACCCTAAACCCTAAACCCTGAGCCCCCGCTCATAAGCTCATCTTGCAAGCCTGAAGCTTCCGCAGAGATCTGCACACAGCGCTGCCGCAGCTATGAAGGCATGGTGCAGGCCAGCTGACGGCGACAACCTCTTTGCCTCAACAAGGCAAAAGGAGGAGATTTATGGTATACTAGAGTATAGTGTACGATACTATGTTGGAGTATATTTTTGGTGTTTTTGGGTAGAGTATACCATGTTACCCGCACATGTTGCAGTATATTCGGCACACTTGAAACTGAGGAGGCCGCTGGGTCTGGCCTGACCAGCGCCAGAATGAAGTCTCGAGCCACCGGGGACAGGTCCATGTTCCACGCCTGGCCGCGCGAACATCTTGGAATGTCGATACGCACCCTGGAATCCCTTTCAGCTTGCCCTTAGACCCAGCCAACTCTTGCAAAACTTCTTCGCGCGATAGGACATGATACCCTAAACCTAAGCCCTAAACCGTAAACCCTAGGAGCCAGAGGGCTTTGCGTCTCACCTTGGTGGACATGTTGATGTCTCCAAAGGCCGCCAAGCGAATCACCTCTCGCAGAGAATTTTGCATTCCAGCTCGCTGCATTTGCAAGGGTTTAGGGTTTAGGGTTTAGGGTTTGGGGTTTAGGGTTTAGGGTTTAGGGTTTAGGGCTTTTGCAAAAGGCACCTCTGCTTCCCTCTGCACCGGGTCTTTCAGGACCAGCGCTTTGTTGAAGGGGCTGTGACCTTGCGGGTTGTAGCCTCTTTGCATGAGTCTGCCGGACGCTGCAACGTGACAAGGCTCCTGCCAGTAAGGAGGAGATAGGTGATGATGCCCGTACTGGCAGTAGCGCTTGTTGCTGCCATGTGATACTGGGGATGCGGATGAAGGCTGGCTCGAACCTCCACATGTCGCTCTTCCCGGCTTGCAGCTCATCGCTGACGATCTCTGCACCTCTCACTGGCGGATTCCTTGGACCGCATGGACTTGCTGCGCTTCGTCATTGAGTCATATCACGCGCCCCCCCCCCCCCCCCCCCCCCCAAGCATTCAGACAGCGACAGCTCCGGCGGTGCATACCAAAGCCTTGCACGAAGTTCTGCTCTGCGTTAGCTGCAGCTTTCCGAAACTTTCCCCTTAATCATATACCCTAATATACTCGAATGTGCTCGAATATCCCACAATAGACTATAACATACTTGAACATACTACAATAAACTCAACATGCTGCAATAAAATATAACATCCTCGAATATACTATGATATATACTCTGATATGCTTCAATGTACTCTCATATACTATTACTCTAATGTACTCGACTATACTCTAGTATATGCTCTTTTAGACTCTATCTATGGTAGTACACTCGCATATACAATAATGTACTCCAGTATACTCGGAAAGCAAGCCAGGGGTGCGATCCCACCCCTTCCGAAGGAATGGCCGGTGGCGGTGACGGCCGATCCACCTCACAATTGCTCTCCAGCAGCTGTAAACTCCCTAACCCTCTACGCAGGTTTAGGGTTTAGGGTTTAGGGTTTAGGGTTTAGGGTTTAGGGTTTAGGGTTTAGGGTTTAGGGTTTAGGGTTTAGGGTTTAGGGTTTAGGGTTTAGGGTTTAGGGTTTAACCTGCTAAGCTAAGCCAGCGACGATCACCGCCCAGCCAAAGTCAGCAAGCTTGATGAACGGCGCCTTTTGCACGGGCTGCGTGCGACATGCCCTCACGGCGTTGCCATGCTCCGCCTGATGGTTCTTCGTGGCTTCCGGGTCGGAGTACAACAACAAGTTCTCCGGCTTCACCTGACTTAAAACCCTAAACCCTTAACCCTTAACCCTTAACCCTCAACCCTAAACCCTTATCCGGCGCCACTTCTGGCTGCAGATGGAACGCACGTGCAGCAGGAATCGGCTCGTGCACGTAGCGTGTGCGAGTGCTTTCACGCTTTTTGACAACTGCACTGGTTTCGATTTCCAGCATCAATGATCATGTTGGCCGAATTCTATGCACCTCGCTTTTTCTGGTACCAAGCGCAATCGAACAAATTGGGAAACGGTGGCAAATGACAAAAAGTCGCGGGTCCAAAGGAATCAAACGAACCCAGGTTGGATCTCAATGATGCAAGGTCTTACATCTCAGGCTCACATGCCAGACGGAGCAGTGTCATGGCATTTCACAGTCACTCAACAAATCTGTGCAATGCGGGTACAAACAGTGCATTGGTCTCGCGAACGAAAGTTTTACGTACAAACTTGCGCAAGCCTGCACGCGCAAGATTTTAGCTTGTGGGGTACGCTCTCCACCCACGACACCTGCGCAAACCCACGCGAAGCATGATGCATCTCAAAAGCACCCTTAAGCAAACAAGGCCAACCTGCGGCCGGGGAAAAACATCGGGCAGAGCTTATGCATACCTAGTCGGGGCAAAAACTTTTCCGGGCCAGGCCCGAAGAGACACCCATGTAACTACATTCCATGCAAGCTCCCTTTGGTATATTTGCGCAGGTCAGATCAAAGACAAAAGGCTTCGGAAATGGTATCGCAATAGATCTCAAGAGATGTCGTCAATGGCCGAACATGCCTGCCGACTTTGATATGAGTGCAAATCTGAAACATTGTAGGAAATCTCCAACCCAACCCTCAACCCTGAACCCTGAACCCTAAACAATAACCCTAAACCCTAAACCCTTAAACCCTAAAGCCTAAACCCTAAACCCGAAACCCTAAACCCTAAACCCTAAACCCTAAACCCTGAACCTGCCCTCACCTGCTCTCTGCTGTTCCTCCACGCTATGATGGCTGGGGTCCAGGCGTCCCGGTGTTCAATGCCCCGGTCAACCCTCAAGGTGAGCTTAGGGTTTAGGGTTTAGGGTTTAGGGTTTAGGGTTTAGGGTTTAGGGTTTAGGGTTTAGGGTTTGAGGGTTTGAGGGTTTGGGGTTTGGGGTTTAGGGTTCAGGATTCATCTGAAACAAACGTTCCCCCTGCGATGCATGTCTGCCCGTACCCAATCTCAGCCCGCTGCAAGTGTTGCAACGCTAGCCTGATCACCACAACCACGCAAGCATGCGGCGCACCAGCCCAGAAAAACAGAAAGACCCTAAACCCTAAACCCTAAAAAGACAAGCCAGATGAGCAGTAGTTGGCGGATCAACTGGCCGACAAACTTTTCCTCCATGCAGCACCTGACTCAAGGAGATCTTCCGTCGAAGTTGTCAAACCTAAACCCTAAACCCTAAACCCTAAACCCCAAGGCTGCATGGAGGCACCCTTTGCTTGACGCATACAGCTCGTAGATGTCTCCACCTTCACCTGGAAGCTGCAGGCTTTACCTACTGATAGGGTTTAGGGTTTAGGGCTTAGGGCTTAGGGTTTAGGGTCTAGGGTTTAGGGTTTAACCCTAGGGTTTAGGGTTTAGGGTTTACGGTTTAGGGTCTACCACTCGTACAGCCCGAAAGGCACCTTGAACGGAACACTTGCGAAGCCATAAGACTTCAAGCTCATGCTGCGGCTAGAAGGCAGTGCTCCAGCACAATGGCATCCTCTTCACTGCCAGCCTGATCAGAATCGCACCATTGAGTTTAAAGTGCAGGGCACATGGCTCTCTTAGCGAATTGATAAGTATCAAACATGTGGGGGTTTCCGAAATTGGGGGCACCTTACTGGGGTCCTTATTATAGGGGGATCCGACTACTGGGGGTCTATTTTAGGGGTCCCCTTTTTTTCGCAAACCCCCATGCAGCTCAGGGTGAAGTACAAGCTCCTCCCGGCCCTATGATGCGGCACGAAGCGTCACAAGGTGCAACGGAGAGGCCTCGAAGCTTTCAAGCAGCCGAATCACGTGCGGATGCACGCCGGCGGCCAACAGAGCCTTCCAGAGAAGGAGGGATGGCCGAAACAGCCTCGAAACCCTAGACCACAAACCCCAAACCCTAAACCCCAAACCCTAGACCCTCTAAACCTGAGGCCTCTCACCGAGACTCGGAGGGGTCGAGCTGTATTCCAACGGACTAAACACATGCGCTTTTCACGGCAAAGTATGCAAACGACTCCATGGGTAGCTTCCTAGATTGCGGTCCCTTCTTGTGATCCCGTTTTAAAGGGTGCCGCCTGATAGTGGGAACCCAAAACGGGACTATAATTCGAGGAAACTACCCAGCTCATCTCCATGCTTCTTGGTTTTATGCGCAAAAGGCCTCACCTACATCTGTTTCGGCAGACTCGCCACGCACTTACGACTTGACACAGCCTTGTTTTGGTTCACGCAGAACTTCGGATCCTCCTCACATGACTGGCCTTCTGCTCTGCCTTGAACATGGTGGTCCTCTGACGGTGAAAGCGCTTCAACCTGAGCGCTTGACATCTGTAACACCCGCCTTAGATTCTAAGGGTAGTTTCATGGTCCCCTAGTACGGGCTACCCCTTATATGGCCCTTATTTTCCCCTTATATACCCCATACAGATTAAGGGCCCATACATCAGAACCCTTTAAAGCCCATGAAACTACCCTCAGATAGGTGCTCGCAGTCTTAGGTTGTGGCGCCACCCTCCGTCCAGAGGAAGGGCTTGATCCACCCCACCTCTCGTCACCTCGGGCAGATGCCACAGCTGCAGCGCAGCAGCTTGCGGCGACGCAAGCCCTTACTTGGAGGTTCATGGTAGCTTTAAGTGGGTTTAGAAGTAAGGTTGCTGTATCCATGACTGATTGTAACCTTATTTAGGGTGCTTAGAACCCGACCTATATCTACCCATGAACCTTCTCAAGTACAGCGCCAGCACGTGCCTGGACGTGGGCTCGTGACCGGCCTGAGGGCTTCAGATGGCGGTGTCAATGCGCCAGTGGCGTCCCTGATGCTCTCAGCGCTGTGAGCCCCACCCCTCCACATCGGGCATCTGGGGCGCCGTGGCAAAAGCCTGGTGCTTCCGGGGTTCAGAGTTTGGGGGTTTAGGGTTTAGGGTTTAGGGTTTAGGGTTTAGGGTTTAGGGTTTAGGGTTTAGGGTTTAGGGTTTGAGGCCTAGGGTGTCCTGCAAAATCAACGCCATCTGAGCGCGCTCCGAGAGCAGGTCTGCCTCGAAAACGCTGGCCGTTTGCCCGGAACCGAGTTCACGCCCAAGAGAATAACGGCTGCGCCAGCTGGATGCAGGCCTCCCTGGCAGGCGGCTACGTTCATGGGTTTAGGGTTTAGGGTTTAGGGTTTAGGGTTTAGTGTTTAGGGTTTAGGGTTTAGGGTTTGGGGTTTAGGGTTTAGGGTTTAGGGTCTAGGAACGACCTCAAACACTCACTCGGAAGGGTCGCAAGACACGACAGCTCCTGATCCTGATCTACTTCTTTGCTACATACATAGGGATGGAGATGTTCGGATTGCCGTTGGACGCCGTTGGTTGGTTTTTAGTTTCGAGTTTAGGGCTTAGGGTTTATCGGGATTTGCCGATTTGACCCCCCCCCCCCCCCCCCCCCCCCCCCCCCCCCCGACCCCCCCTCCCCACCCTCAAAACAAGCCAACCCCCCTGCCCCCCCCACAGCGGTAAACTTCAACATCACCTCGCCCACTGTGCAACAGTCCACTGCCTGGTGAGCCATGCAGAATGGCAAAGTTGTGGAGAGTGGGCGCCGCCTCGTCACCAAACCCTAAACCCTAAAACCCTAAAACCCTAGACCCCAAACCCTAAACCCCAAACCCTAAACCCTAAACCCTCAAGCCAAAAGCCTAAAGCCTAAAGCACGTCCATATACGCCCCTCGTGGAACCTCGCATCTTGCTTCGCGCCTCCCAGTCGAGATCACTCTGCGGGGCCGCCTGCGCTTTTAAGGGCTTTGGGTTTAGGGTTTTGGGGTTGTGGGTTTAGAGTTTAGGGTTTAGGGTTTAGGGTTTTTGTTTGGGGTTTAGGGTTTAGGGTTGAGAGTTTAGGGTTTAGGGCTTAGGGCTGACACGGCCTCGTCTTGGATGTCGTGGTGCGACAAGACCTCGACTGAGGTTGGGGCAAAACAACCGGGCTGCGAATTGCTAAGGAAACCTGAGCACTTTTGCAGGCTCAGTAGCCCAGTAACACCCTTGTTTGGCTGGTTACTTTAGAAGGGAACCCAGAACCCAAAAAAGTGTGAAGTGTAAAGGGCACCACTGGGCTACCGAGCACGGTGCTCTCTGCAGCAAAGAACCAGCAACACCATCTCGTTCGACAAGTGGAAGATTGACACACATGCGGCTTGAGGCACCTTGGTGGTATGTACCTGCATATATGCTTTAAAAAATAACTGGTACTCCCCCCCAACCCCCAGGTGTCTACCTATTGTGTGTTTCGGTTTAGGGGTTAGAAGGGGGTTGGGGGGGGGCCTTTTGCTTTGCATACACACACACACATCGCACAGCATGTTCAACTCATAACTTCTAGAAACGTGCTCTTCTCCCACTCATTCCTCAACCCAAGTTACCATTGCATTCAGTCGTGGAAATAGCATTCCGGGAGGATTCAAACTGAGGTTATCAGGGCCGAGTTCTCTTTTGCGATTGGGGGCGTCTCATACCTGGAGTAAATAAAAGGTAACTTCTACTTTAAGAATCATCGCGCGCACTAGGTCACTAGAACTTATGGGGCTATACAGTTTCTACCGGGTCGGACGAATGCTCAGCAACACCGCATCGCCTAGTAGGAGGTTGACGTCCAGATGCCTCGATGTTCTAAATTGTTCGAATTTTCGAATGTTCCGAATTTATAGAATTAGGGCCCTTTTCGGAGACTCCGGGATCTTCGCAAAGATGCCAAGCAGAGCATTTCGTCACTAACATTTCTTACATTTCGACAGGCACATCGAGACCCCACCTGGCCCATCTGGCCCATCCGCCGTTCAGGCGATGAACTAAGCTGCGGACGCTCCAGGTGCTGCAGCCCGGGCCGTGGGAGCAGTCCTGTAGAGACGACGTGATACACAAACGCCCACTTGCTTCGATCCAAGAGCTCTGCTCCTTTCAGAAGAGGCTTCGGCCTGCGCTGTCAATACCTTTGCATGTGCTGATGAGCCTCAGACGTGTCCTGCACGCAGCGACACCTGTGTACAGAAGCGGCCCTGCTGGAGAACTCCTCAAGCCAGTGCCACGTGCACTTATCAGGATTCTGGTCACGCTCAAGATCGAGGCCGAGAGAGGTCGCTTTGGCCAAAATTGGGGTGCCCGTAGTGGCAAGAGCTAAGGAGGGGGCTGGGGTCCTTTGTCCCAGAAAGCGACAAATCAACAAGCTTCTTCGCCTGTCCTGTTGAGAGTACTCAGCCTTTGTTGACGCGATGTCAAGCCGCGTGCAGATGGCACCTGGACTTGTGCGTGAAAGCTGCAGCGACAACTTCCCCAACTGCTCAATGGGGTTCTGACCCATTGAGACGACGTTCAGGCTTGCCAGGGTGCCACAGATGCCATTGCAGACATGTTCAATGCATGCTTCACTTGTGACCCCGTGTCGTGGTCATTTTGGCTCGAGTGCAGTGTAGTGTGCCATTTGCTGATGTTTGTTAAAGAAAAAGATCTGGCGGACTAGGCGGACTGCTCACTGCCGGCTGCGGACAGGCACCAAATCACGCAAAGAAGCGGCCACAGGCCGTCTCTTGTGTTCCGGCACCTTCTCATAGAATGCACCCGGCTGCTTTTGCGCCGTTGTCAGGCGCCTAGCCCAAGGCGCCGCTCGCCCCGTTGTCTCGACATTCCATCCATGTACTGCCTTGCTTCACAGAAGATACTCATGGGATTACAAGATGGCAAAGATCCACTCTGCGGCCTCTCCAGGTCTTGCGCACGCTCTTGGTGGTCGTCGGTGGGCGGGGCCTTTCCGTGCATCTCGCATCACCGCATTCCAACAATGCTTCTTGAAAACTTGTCGAGGAATGCTGAAGAATATTGAAGAAAATTGGAGAATCAGCGCAGGCAAACGGCGCTAAGATGCAAAGGCATGAGGAGCCGTTCTCATGCTTGCAGCTCTAGATGCTGAGCACTGCTGAACTGTGACCAAAATCATTCAAACTCAGGCTGCAGCAACGTCCACCCACTCTCCTGCAGAACTGTGCTACTGGCAAACCTTGCCTCTTCCAGGCATCTGTAAAGGCGAAGGGACACCACATGTTCACAAACAAAACCCTGAACCCAAAATCCTAAACCCAAAACCCTAAACGGTGAATTTGGGCCCCGAAACCCGCGAAAGATTTGCAAAACAGCCCCTCCGCCCAGGACTGTTTGACCAAGACCATCTTATGTTTCCTCAACATATAGTTTATTTCATAATGTTTCTAGTAGGAAGTGCGAATTACATAAAAGTATACAAAAACTTGTGTAGAATATGTTGAATACAACATATAACATAGAAATTAGAATATGGAGCATCGAACGCGAAATAAAGAATATGGAACAAAAAATAGCATGCAATGATATATATATATATATATATATATATATATATATATTTATATTTATATTTATATTTATATTTATATTTATATTTATATTTATTTTGTGAGCAGGTCAAAGCATGCATGGAGTGCTTGCTTAGTGCTAGTGCAGCTTGTAGTTTTCCCTTGCATGTGTAGTTTTGCAATTCGTAACAATGCCAATATTTTGGCTCAAGTACCGAGCTTGTGCCTTTGAGCACGGTAGAGTCGTACAGTAGCTCCTAGGTTGCTGTGCGGTCCGACCGGACGCACTCAGGCGTAGCTGCACAAGTGCTTGGACTCACGAAGTCGTAAAACAGCGTGACCGGGCTGTGATTGCATTGGCTTAGTGCAAGTCCAGTGCTGGTCGACTTCACAATTGGGGGCTGTTCTGGGAAACGTACAGCTCTTGTGCCTACGGCCCGAGTGGGCAAGCATTGCTTTGCTTGTCTGTCGCGGTCCGTGACCTGGACGCGTGGACTGTGTGCCACGCTTGCGGCCTGTTAACCAAGGCGCGGCGCTTCGCGTGCCACGCCTGCGGCCTGCTAACCAAGGCGCGGCTTCTCGCCTTGTGTTGCGACAATGTCCGCAGAGGTTGCAGGTCAGGCTGAGGGCGTCACCCTCCTCGAAGCTATCGAGGGTGGAGACGTTCCCTATCCCGAGCGGATGGGCTACGTCGCTTGGCTTAAGTGGCGTAGGGAGACTGGCAGCCGTCCGTTGTCCAAGCGGGATGGGGTTAGCACTACGCCAGAGCAAGAGGCGGCTCTCTGGCGGAAAGTCATGAAGTTCCTCCATGACGCCGAAGAGGAGGACGAGGATGAAGAGGAAGAAGAAGAGGACTCCGAGCTAGTCCCTGAGGCCTCGGGCGCTGGAGGCGACAGTCCGCCGCGGGTGGACGTCAGCGCCGCGGCTAGGGAGCTGGCCATGGTCCCTACCGGTGCTGCCTATGTCCCTGCTACGGCACCAGGGTCCCGCCCGGCGGGACCGTCCGGTCCGCCGTCGACAGCAGGTTCAGTGCCAGGCACCGCAGAGGGCTTGCAGGCGGAGCTGCGCGCGATTTTCCGTCCAGACCAAGAACCGGTCGCGGACTACTTGACGCGCGTTTCGCGGATTGTCCTCGCGCTGAAAGCGCATGGAGTCACGGTGAGCTCCCGTGACCTTGACGCCTTAAGCACCAAAGCCACCCTCCTTGCGGATGAGTTCTCCAAGATAGGCGGGGACTGGCATCCTACGAAGATGGTCCGTCGGCTGCGGACCAGATTCTCGGTCGCGGCTTTGCGCGGTGGCGAGGACCCCGAAGACGCAGAGGAGATTCAGCGCGAAATCCAATGCATCGGGGAGCTTATCCTCGCGTTAGGGGGAAAAGAAAGCTCGAGCCAAGAGAAGGTTTGGAGCTCCCCGTCCGATGTGCCAGTTGAAGCCGTGGGGCCGCGTTCCCCAGGGCTCCCACAGCCTGCGACTGCAAGTGGGTTGGGGGTAGGATTGGACCGTGGAGGTTTGCACACTGCTGAGGTTGCAGGTGGTCCTTCCGCGGCCCGTGTCCTGGGCGCGACGGACGGCGATTCCCCTTTGCGCGCGAAGCTTGCTGCGCTAGAGATGGAGATAGAAGCCCTGAAGCGAGGTTCAGACGGCGGAGGTTCGCAGACCGGGTCCCAACACCCGGCGGGCGATCTCGCCGCCGCACTCGCCGCCCAAACTGAGGCGCTGAAAGAAGCGTTAGCGCAGAGGGGCGGGCAAAGCTCCATAACTACGGTCAAAACTGACCTCACGTGGCCGACGCTGACCGACGACAAGTCGGACGCGCGAGACGTTGTCCTGTTCTACGAGGAGTTCGAGGACGTCTGCGCGCTGGCCAACAACTGTCGCGGTATGAGTGCGCGCGAAAAGCTGTTAGCGCTACGCGGGCGCTGCCGCGGCTCGCGCATGAAGACGTACACGAACGCGTACCGCGCAGCGTGGAAATCGGGAGAGGTTCTCTCAGATCCACAGGCGGTGTATGACCGCATCAAGAACAAACACTTGATGTTCGGGGAATCGCGGGAGGAAAGAGAAGTCCGCGTGGATGGTGAGCACGCCTCTCTCGCTAAGGGTAAGCTCACAAGCCACCAATTCGAGCCTTTGTTTGAGGCCTCGATCGCGGACCTTGAGGCAGTAGGTCTCGGGAAGACCCCTCGAGAGTTGTATCTCTCATACCTCCGCAAGATGCCCCCTTATCTCCAAAAGGAGATCCGGAACGACAAAAGGTTGTGGCCTGGCGACCCCAAGGATGGCGGGTTGCGAGGACCGCAGACTTGGGAGGAGAGCCACAAAGTCGTTCTGGAGTACGAGCAGAGAGAAGCAGCGCACAGGGCTGTTTCCCACTCTGTGTACACGGCCACCGGTTCGCAGAGCGCGGACCCGGCGGTCGCGCTGGCTGAGGCTCAGAAGGAGATTAAGAGTCTCAAGGCCGCTGCGAAGGCAGCTGCGAAAGGAGCAGCTGCCGCGGCCAAAGCTGGCGCGGACCAGACGTTAGCTGCTGCGTCGAAGGGAGCTGGCAAAGGAGCGGACAAGAAGATCTGCTTCCACTTTCGCGATCATGGGAATTGCCCGAAAGGGGATGCCTGCCCGTACAGCCACGACAAGGAGCTTCGCAGAAAAGCTCTCGCGGCCAAGAAGGGTGACCAAACCTTTGCCACTGCGAAAGGTAAAGGCAAAGGGAAGGGAGGTGGCAAGGCAAAAGCCAACGCAAAGCCTAAGGCTGCGGCCAAAGGCGCGGCAAAGCCACCAGGCACTGTTTGCCCCTTTTTCTCCAAGAATGGGTCGTGCAAGAAAGGAGCCAGCTGCGACATGGTCCACAACCTGACGACCTCAGGAGGGACGCCGGCCTTGCCTGCCAACTGGGCCCCGCCCTCCGGTGCTTCCATGTCTAACCCCTTCGCCGCGTTCAGTGTCCAGATAGGCAGCTCAGGCGTCCAGGCAGGCGTCTTAGGAGCCGCAGGACACGCCGCGGTGCAGCAGCACGCGCTTCCGTTAAGCAAGGGCGGGCGGGACAAGTTCGCCACCTTGGACGATCTGCCGAAGGACTGGTGGAACCTGGCGGACAACGAGCCAGGAGGCTACCAGTACAGGACGGTGGTCCAGGTCCTCGACCGTAAGGTCGAGTGCATGCTTGACGGTTGCGCCGGCGCAAACCACGTGACTGAGGAACTCGTGGTAGGCATGATGAACCGGGCTGCAGAGCTTGGGATCGGCACTGAGGATCCTGGCTTCCCGGTCGTGAGACTTGAGAAGTGGGTCCACCCCGAATATGTGCATGGAATTGCTTCGGGAGCCCCAGTTCCTTTGAAGGGGGCAGCAGTCTTGCGCGTCACGCTGCTGGAAGGCAAAACGGCGGACGACTGTCGCCCCAACACCGAAATTTTCGTGCGGTGCAAAATCGCAGCCAGGGGCACGTCCGATTGGCACGGACTTATCCTTGGCGGCAGAGCGCTGGACTGCGCCGGAAGGATGGGCTTGGGATTCAGGCCGGGTCCCGACTTTCATGTCCTCGACACGCTGGGAATCAGGATGCCCAGATGTGAGGATCACAGTAGGACTCGGAAGGACAGGGCCTATGCCTTTGAAGCGCGGTTGTCAAGCCTGGACGACGCGTCATGCACCGAGCCTGGGGGCGGAAGTCGTGAGCTTCTCCGCTATGACGGGGAAGAGCCGCTCGAGCTCTCGCCAGGTGATGGGGTGCTGGTGCCAGTCGTGCGGGAGTCAGGAGTCTCCGCAGAGGGATCCCTGTCCGAGGTTGTGCTTCCGGTTGAGTGTGGGGTTGAGGCTGTGCCAGGTCTCTGGCCCACAGGAGAGGGTAAAGGGTTTGTTTTGCTTGCAGCCCAAGAGTGTGATCACTCTCTCCAGCCGGGCGAGGTTGTTGCGGAAGTGCGTTCCGGCCTCGTCAGCACTGCGGCTTGTGGTTGTGGCGCGATTGAGACGGTGTTCGAGTCAGAGCCGTCTCCGCAGGCATGTGCGGATTGTGGGGTCGCCGTTGCTTCGGTTGACCATGACCCGTGCTTTGCTTGCGGGTCCGCGTCCAGGGCCGCGGCAAGAAGCTTCCAAGGTTGTTCCTCGTGTGCGCGGTCCTTTGGGCGGCTGCGTACCGGCGCCAGGATCGGTGTGCTATCGGTCCTTGCTGCGGTGACTGTTCTCGCTTCGGTGTGGGGCGGGAGCGGCCCGGTTGGGCGCCCTGTTGAGGAGCCTGGAGTGCTTACTTGCTTGGACCACCTTCCAAGCGTCGACAGCTGGTGGGAGGCGCCAGGTGGTTACGCGTCTGTGTGGGGTAGGCGCCCTGCGCAGAAGGACCTTGGGACCGTGGCGGTCGAGAAGGCGCCTTACGAAACGTGCTTGCTTCAGCGCGCAGGTGAGGCGTGGCGTCTTTGGGACACGAGGGATTTGCGTGTGGCGGAAAGCGTTGCGTGCAGCGATGAGGTTCCCGTCACCGAACGCCTCGCGGTCTTTAGGACGCGCAAGGGGCCACGCTGGGCTGGCTGGCGTGAGGGATCGGCCACGGCTGGAAGAGGCGCAAGTGACGCTGTGCGCCCAGCAGACGCGGTCGACACGGCGCGCTGCCCGAGCTATCATATCGTGGAGAGCTGGGACATCGATAAGATGATCGAGGAGCCTCCAACGGACTATTATTATGAGCAGCTCGCGGCAGATATGCGCGCCCGGCACCCTAAGGCGTGCCCGCACCTCCTCGACCACCTCGTTTCCTTAGAGGGTTTCCTAGATAAGTCAATCTTGTTTGGGTTCTCGTTTGGGATCAGTAAGGCCGAAGTTTGTGTCTCCAAAGGTAAGCTCCTAGGACACAACATTGGGCGGGGCGGGAGTTCGCCTGACGAAGAGCGTTGTCAGGCGGTGATTGACTTTCCCCCGCTCTGGGAGAAGCTTCACATTCAGCAATTTTTGGGTTGCGCAAATTGGTTGCGCGGCTACCTGCCTGTTGAGTATGGGCACGCAGCCAAGATTTTAGGGCAGTGGCAGAAGCCAGGCGCCGTCTTTCCTGAAGGCGGGCTGGGCTCAGCCGCCACCGAGGGTTGCAAAGCCTTTAAAGCGATTAAGCGCATGATGCAGAACCGCATCAATTTGGCTACCTTCGATGAGGCCTCTGCTGCGGATGGGTCGTGTCCCCTTGAGCAGATCGCGGATGCGTCGGGCATCGCGGTAGGGGGCAGCGTCGTGCAGATGACACGTGACTTGAGTCAGCTCAAAGTGCTTATGACGCACTCAAAGAGCTTGACCCCCGCGCAGCAAAACTGGCCGCCCTTGATACAGGAGGCGTTTGCCCAGCTCGAGGTAAAGCGGGCGACACGCCGCATGTTTGGCTCTATTCGGACTCTGTGTTGGACAGATCATGCCAACCTTACCCGAGCGCAAACGTCGGACATCGGAATGGATCCGAAACTCGTCCGGTGGGTTGCGGAAATCCTTATGGATGGGTCCGAAATAAGGAGCCTTAGCGGTCGCTCAGCGACGCTGGGTGACAGTTTTAGCCGCAATCCCAAAGATCGGGATGCGCTCCTTGCGGCGAGGACGAAAGATCTCGAGGGCCTTTCGGGCCAACTCCGAGGTTTCGACCTGGACCAGTACCTCGGAGAGGGTACTGAGGGTGACGGACCCGTGCCCTGGGCGGTCGGCAACGACGCCGTCCCAGAGCCTGCGGGCCGTGTCCAGGCCGCGGCTGTGCCGATGTGCGTCGTCGCAGCCCTTCCGGTGCGCGTCATGGTTGTCTTTGACTACGCGCGTTGGAAAGAGCAGGACGCAGAGCTGACTGAAATCAGGCGCGTTTTTCAAGCGAGCCTCCCTGGAGTTTCTGTGGCTGTCAGGGGTTGTTGGGGTCCGTTTGAGGATACCGACGGGCTTGCCTCGCATTTTGATTGCGGGGCCGGCAGGCTCGCAGGGACCAAGAAGATCAAGCGTCAGGGTCGACTTGCTTACTTCGTGTGCCAAGGTTCTTAGGGAAGCTTCGGGGTTTCGTCCGCAATTCCTCGTAGGACTAGGGCAAGGCGGGCTTGTCACAGCCGTCCTTAGGTGGCCTTTGGTTGTTGAGCTCACGCTCCAAGCAAGGAACCTGCAGCGCAAGGAAGCCAGGGCTGTAGGAGAGGCTTGGGCAGGCATCAAGGCTATCTGGGCGGTGCGGCCACGCCTTTGGCGCACGCAGCAAGGCCACTTGGAAGTGGCCGAGGCTTGTCCGGAACTCAAGAAGGATTTTCCGGAGCCTCCCCTGCGAGGTTTTGGGATCGTAGGGAAGCAGGCATTGGGGGCGGAGGTTCTGCGGTCCTTGAGGCTGGACGCGGTTCGTTCCATTGATGATGCCAGCATTAGAGGGATGCTGGACGAACCGTCACGACCCCTCTCAGACCATGAGGGTCTGTGCATCTGCGGCAAGCGGACCTACCTGTTTTCTCGCTGCCCCGCCTGCATCGAGAAAGAGGCAGTCGATATCTCGGTAGAGATAGCCGAGCGGGAGGAGCCCGAACCTCCGCTTGAGGGCGACCTTGAGGCCCATGAGGTGGGCCTAGAGGTCAACTCCGTCCTTGCAACTTTGGATAGGACAGGAGGTTTGGTTAGGGTTAGGTCCTCAACCCTCCAGCAATGGGCGGTAGGGTTTAGGACTACGCCCAAAGATGCTCCAGTTCCCACTGCATATGGCATGCTGAGTGGGAAGATATGGAAGAAGAGCCATTCCATGAAGCTCAGCCTCGGCTCCCAGCACAAGGATCTTTCCAAGTGGGGCGATGTGAAGCCTTACTGGACCACATGGGTGGTTAGAGAAGATGGTGCTGTGGTGGCGGGGCACAACTGCTCGCCCCTGAATGTGGTTCAGGGCGACATCGTCGTGCATTGGTCGTCAGTGGTGAACTGGCACGGCCACAGACATGTCGTGAATGAGCAGTGTGAAGTGCTCTGGAGGTCTAATGGTAAAGAGGTTGCCTTAGACCCCTCCTTCGGCAAGCTGATAGCCCTTGTGGGTAGGGTTACTCAGGTCATTGGCTGGCGGGCAACCGGAGAAGCTTCGGATCCCCGCAGTTCTACCCGGCAGGCGTCAAGGGTCCTTGCTCAATTCTCTTCGTCCAACGAGGGCGTAGAAGGGCATTGGACCGCGGGCGCTATCAGTCGCGGGAAGAATGCCAATGAGTGCAAGCTGAAGGGTAGAGTTTTGGCGTTTATGGGTGAAGAGCACAAGGGCCCTGCAGTGGTTCTAGAGCTCGTTAGCCATAGCCCCATCCTGTGCATTTGGGACCATTCCTCAACCAAGGTCAAGGTCGAGTTTAAGGGCGGTGTTCCGTCTTTAAGCCTGATCGCGGGGGAGGACGAAAATCGTCGTGAACAGCTTGCGGTCGAGGCAAGGGACGCGGCGAACATTTCGGAGTTCCGAGTCACGGGATCCCTTCGTACGGCGTGGTACGAGGGTCAGCGGCGCGATCCCTCATTGGCGGGCTCGATTCGCAAGCCAGAGCCGCCAATGGAGATATCCGGAGACGGGTTGCTCGAGCGCGAGGTGACCCTCAGGACGGGTCAAACCGTCGTTGTCCCAGTGGTTCCCAACGGGGCTGCGGGCGCGAATGGGGTGACCTGGCGCCGCGCTTGCTACAATTCAGTCCACTGTGGAGTCCTTGGGGCCCATAGGTCTGCTGAGGTTACCGTCAAGCTGCTAGAGAGGGCAGTCTGGTGGCCCGACTTAGAGAAAGATGCGCGGACCTGGGTCGCCAAATGTCTCGCTTGCATTAAAGGCCGCTCTCGACCGACGAAGGTTGAAGCTCGTGCGGTCAAATGTGGCGCCGAGACATGCTGGCAGGAAGTCAGCGTGGACTGTGAAGGTCCGAACCGAGAGGACAGGGAGGGGCATAGGTACTCGCTTACGTACTTCGATTGCCTCAGTCATGCTGTCCTCCTCGAGCCGATGAGGTCTCTGACTCATGCTGAAGTCAGGAGGGCGTTCGTGCGCTGTGTGCTTCGCAGCAGGACGATCCCGAGCCTCATCAGGTCGGATAGAGGGCCAGAGTTCAAGAATGCGCTCATGGCAGAACTCAGCGCTATGCTTGGGACCGAGTGGCGGTTCAGCGCGCCCTTGAGGCCTTGTGAGTTAGGCGCAAACGAGCGGGTCCACCAAGAAGTTCAAAAGGTGTTGGGGGCGGTCGTCAGGCAAGTCGGCGCCTCCCTTTCCGAAGCTTGGTCGGATTGGCTCGTGGTGGCGGAGTACGTCATAGATAACACTCCGGGACCCCACGGGTATACCCCGAGGGACCTAGAGCGGAGCTGGTCGCTCGCTCTACCACTTGAAAAGGACGTCCTGCGAGACGCCTTGCAGTTCGAACCCATCTCTGATTGGGCTCGGAGCCAGTTTAAGCAGTTCTCGGAACTAGCTGCTGCGGTCCGAGAGCACTGGACGCGGTCTTCAGAAGCGCGGGCGAAACTTGCAAATCGCCATAGGCGCACTGTGGACCTTAAGCCAGGCGACCGAGTGGTCTGGAACGCTCCGAGGGCCCGTTCAGAGGGGGCGGGGCGTGTGCCTTGGAAACCGGGTCTGACCGGCCCCTGGCGCGTGTTGGAAGTCAAGGGCCACAGGCTCACCTTGGAGCCCGTGTCGATGGAGTCGGGGGGTACTTCTTCCGCCCGGCGCGGCCCGATGGAGGCGCACGCAGAAGACTGCATTCTTGTTCCTGCGGATGCAGATGGAGCGGAATCCCGCGAGCCGGTCGTCTTTGAGGACGATGGAACCGGCGGGGACGACTCGTCTCGCCCCAGCTTAGGGCAACAGGTTCAAGGCGACGCCAAGCAAGTGGAGTTCACGCTGACCAGGCGCGGGAGGGACTTCGTCCTCCGCCTTGGCGACCGCATTGCCTATCGGGGTGTAGGTGGAGGCCCTAAGGTGTGCAGGTTAGGACGGGTTACGCAGGTAGATGCTGCCCGTGCGCAGGTCGGCGTGCACCGCTATCTCCCCGACGCCAGCGGGGTTCGCGTCAAATGGCGGCTTGCATTCATCGCCGAGGACGGTGCGCTCACGCTTTCAGAGGGGACTCGTCCGGCCCACGAAGCGGTTTCCGTCAGGGAGATCATTTCCAAGATCGACCTGAACCGCGACGGCGTGCTTGCTGCAGCCTCGGCCAGAAAGTTGGACAAGGGAGCGTACTCGTTGCAGGACAGGACGCTCGAGAGAGCGTCTCGCGCCAGCACGGGTGTGCTCTCGATCCGAGAGGCCCTCGCGG
Source organism: Symbiodinium natans (assembly GCA_905221605.1). Taxonomy (NCBI): domain Eukaryota; class Dinophyceae; order Suessiales; family Symbiodiniaceae; genus Symbiodinium; species Symbiodinium natans. Next base: position 292,846 of record CAJNDS010002414.1, read on the forward strand.
ACCTCTTGGTCGCGGAACCCCGCGTGTTGCAGCCTAGGGCTTCCCCAGAGTCGGGTGCTGTCGAGAGTTGGTTCCGGCAGTATTTCCTTGGAGGGGTTGCCGATGTCTTAGAGGTTGCTTGGGGTGACGCGGTCGTTTCCGACGCGGCTAGGAGGCACGGGTACAGGGTTGTTCCAGCTTTTGTGCAAGGCAAGCAGGCCTACGGGATCGCCTGGAACCTGGCCGCAGAAGGGCACTTAGAGGCAATTAGCGGCGCTGTTTCGCGCGCAGAGCCGAAGGTGCTCGTGATTGGGCTTGAGGGCAAGAATGTGCCCCGAGCTTTCCTTCAGCTAGTCGTCCGGTGTGCGCAGGAACGCACGCGCGCGGGCGCCCACGTCGCGCTGCATTTGCAGGCACAAAAGGGCGAGTGGGAACCCTGGCGGCTAGAGGAGTGGGGCGCCTGTTTGGGACGCTCGCAGAGCCACGCTGGCCTTGGGCTTTTGTGCGGGCTGACATATGCCAGTTCGCGCGGGCCAGTGGCCGCGACAACCTCGTTGAGAGCGGGGCCCTGTGGCTCGCCGATTTCAGCTTAGAATCGGTAGGTTTGAGGTGTAGTAGGCCGGATGCGTTAGGCGCAGTGCAGCACAAGCACGTTGGGCGCGCGCAAGCCGACTACAACCTCATAGGGGCGGCTTTCTGCGCATCGCTCCAGGACCTTGGTCTGAGGGGCGCAGAAGAGCTGTGCACCGCTGCAGTTGAAAGCTTTCCAGCCACTGCGGGTGCGATAGCGCCGCGGCTGCGCCACAGCCCTCTCCAGTCGTTCCCCTCCCGGACGTGCGCTCGGGCGAGGACCTCACGCCAGCAGAGCGTGCGGAGCTGGATAAGGAGGTGGATAAGTATGCCGCTGAGAAGGAAGCGTTTTGGCGGACCAAGGCGGACGCCAAGGACTGGGATTCCGTCCGGGCTGACCTTGAGGTCTATGCTCTTGCGGGCGAGAAGGTCGCGGAGGATCCTAGGCGCACCGAGGCCTATAGAGACCTCGTATGGTCGGGTTTGAAGATCGAGCCTGGACCAACCAGACCAGGGCTGACCGATGCTGACATCGCAGCCGTCAGGGAGGTCGTACGGCGAAAGGCCGCTGGGTTCTGGGTGGAGGACACCACCAGGACCACGGTCAGGAAGTTCGCCCATGACTGCATTCCCACCGGGCCGCCGGTCTCGTCCCAGCCTCACAGTTTGAGGGGCGAGTCCGCGCAATGGGTCGACGACAAGCTTGAAGAAGAATGCAAGCGGGGTCAGTTGATCCGCGGCAGCTCGGCTTGGGGATCTGCGCCGTTTCCGACCAAGGAAATGCCCAGCTACAAGCGGCATAGGAAGCGACGCTTGGTGGTTGACTACCGCCGTGTGAATGCCCGAATTAAGCGCTCCACGTACTATTGTCGGCGGGGTAGCGATGTGCTCGCCGCCGCAGTAGGTTCGGTTTGGTATACCTTCGTGGATGCGGTTAGTGGGTTTAATCAAATTAGGAACACCAAGCGTGCTCGCGAGGTGTTGGCCATTGTGGCAAGATCAGGGAAATATCTCCCTGTCGGCCTCACCTTTGGCCCGATTAACGGCCCAGATGATTTCAACTTTGTGGTTGATAGGGCCTATGCCCCCGGCAGAGGTAGGCGCCTTAAGTATACTAAGGAGTGGATAGCCTACGTGGATGATCTTACTGTTAGGACGGGTAGGGTCATTGATGGGCAGTTTTTCACTGATGCCCAAGCCGAGGGGGCGGTGCGCGAAGCGTGCGCCAAAGGGGCAGTCGCAGCTCCGCAGAGCGCGTCGTCTGCTCTTGAAGCCTTAGGCGTTCGCGGTGCGCACAACACCAAGCGCGCGAACCATGACGCGGCGCGCTCAGACCAGAATCACCCCACGCGCGTTCTGATGCTCAGGATGTTGGGGCTGTTCGGGTGTTTCTGTGTTCAGGGCGGGTGTTTTTGGGGCGGGCCGTTTCCCAGGTCGCCGGTCTGCGGGCAGAAGGATTTTTCGTCGTTCGTTGCGTGCAGCTTCGTTCCTCTGTCTCGCAGCCAGTGTTTTGCAAGCAGGCCTAGAGGTTCGGTCCAAGGTCGAAGCAGAAGCCTTAGAAGCCTTAGAGCCCAGACCTTAAGGAAACTCCCCAAACCCCCGCCGCAGCGGTTCAAGTGTGTTGTAGAACCTAGGGTAGGTAGTCCCTCCCCGCGTTCGTGCCTGTGCACTGCGCCCCGCTGCGGGTCGCGACCAGACCGCGCGGGAGCGACCGATCGGTCGCCCCCTTCGTGGTCAACCACAAGGCCCCGCTGCGGGCCGTGCCCTGGCCGCGCGGGAGCGGCTGCCTACCACTACTGCACACCGGCCCCTTGCAGCGGGCCGTGTCCTGGCCGCTCAAGGGCGCGTCAGGTTTTCCTCGCCCATCGGAGGTCCAGCAAAGCCGCGGGCCTCAGTGCCGCGATGGGTGGAGGAGGGTCGAAGGGCAGGGGCAAGAGCAAGAGTCCAGGCCCTAAGGGCCGAAAGGGCCCGCCCACGATCGACGACGTGCAGCGTATGCTAGTCCGACGCATGCGGCACGGCGAAGCTGGTTGTAGAGGCCGGTTCGGTCCGGGCGGCCTCTACCCGGTTGATGAGTTGATCGAACAACTCGGCATCACCATCAACCAGTACAACCAGGCGGTCGCGCACGACGCCAACCAGCGGAAACCGAGGTTGGATACCTCGCACGCTGGCTTCTTGCGTGCCTTTCAAGGCCACTCGGCCGATTGCGGCCATCCTATGGGGTTCATGATGGAGGGCCTAAGTGAGACCGCCATCAACGATCTTATAGAGCGGTATGGCCCGGCCATGTGGCACGGCACGGACCTGCATGTCGTGCCAAGCCTGATTCAGAATGGCTTGATCCCCGGCGGCGGGCCGGGAGGCCGCCTCGGGGTGCACTACGTCCTAGGGCACTGCCCCACGCAGTGGGAGGACGGGAGACGCGGGTTCCGCCGCGGATCGACTTGCATAGTCGAGGTCCGGTTGGCGGTCCTGCGGGACGCCGGAGTGCCTATCTATGCGGGAGCAGATGGGGTGGCTCTCACTGGCCAGATTAGAGCCACCGGCATCTCCCGCATCTGGGCACTCCCCAAAGGCTCACCTGTTTGCTCAGTCTTAATAGCTGAGTTAGAAGTGGATCGGTTGATCCAGCATGTCGACCTAAGGAGTTTAGGCGACACCAGTGCGGGCCCCCACCCGCCGTTGGGGCGAGGACCGAAACTGGGCACGGTCCAAGCGTCCCAAGCTGCTGCGGCCAGCAGTGGCGCGGCGAGCTCCTCGACGGTTGTGCTGGCCCCTGCGGGCCGTGTCATGGCCGCGCGGGGCCGCCCAACCTGTTACCCCTCCTAAGGCCGCGCCTAAGGCCAAAGGGCGTGCTGTACCCTAGGCGCAACGTCCCTGGCCCCAATGTCCTCGAGGCCGAAGACTCGCTCGAGGAAGAGGCAGCCCAAGAAGATGAAGGTGTCGAAGGAAGATAGTTCCAGCTCGGATCTTCCCGACACGCGGGCGCCCCAAGCCGCGGTCAAGGTGAAGGAGGACGAAGAGCCCGCTGGCGGGGCCCAGGCCGAGAGCACAGAGGAAGGATTCCTCGAGCTTGGCCAATCGGTGGTCAGCAGCGCGAAGGAGTACCTCGCGCGGTCCGAAGCTCTTCTGAGAGCGCAGAAGCTCCAGTCGAAGATACTGGAGGTGGCGGGAACCGCGATGGTGAAGCTAGAAAAGATCACCAAGCGTGAGGAATCCCTCAAAACTCTGCGCCGTGAGGGAGAGAATCGGGCGGCCGGGGAAGGCGCCGACGGGGAAGAGGTGTCTGACGATGGTCAGGATGCCCCCGGGGGTGCGGGATCGAGCAGTTCCGCCAGGCCTTCAAGAGGCGGGACCGTCCAGTCCGCCCCGGCCCCAGAGGTGCCTCGCCCCAACGCTGACGGCCACTATGGATGCTCAGCTCCTGGATGCGGGCTGGCCTGTGAGTCGCTGGTGCAATACCACTTGCATCAGGCGGCCTGCCATGGCGCCTCTCTTCCGCCCAACCTGGGGATCAGCCCCTCCGCACCTCTTGACCCTTTTCGTCAAGACTGGCGGGGACGGTTGTTCCGCCGAGGAAAGGACGGTGGGTATGGGGAGGTGCCCATGCTCCGAGTGATTCGGTACCACAAAGCCAACGGGTACGATCACTCTAAGGTCCCGCTCCTGAAGAGAAGGGACCGAATCCAGCTTGAGGACGGATCGCACCACATTTATGGTGGTAGTCATCCACCGGGGTGGCTTCGCGATGACCCCGAGCTGGATCCCGCTCCAGAGAGTAGCGGTGGAGGGTCCACGCCCAAGAGCGAGCCCACGGAGGAGGCCGAGCCGGGACCTCCGCGGGAGGCCGCTCCGCGCGGGCGGGCCCTCGAGCCGCCGACGAGCGACGTTCAGCAACGCCTTGCAGAGCGTCGTTCCAAGCGGGATTACTCGCCAGACCTGGTAACGCCTCTTGACGATCTCCATGCCCAGGAGATCGATTCCTTCTTCGCGGGCGACCCAGCCGCGGACAGCCTTGACGTCATTTTGACGCGCGCCGAGGTTCGCACTGAGTCCCACCTCAACGTTGGCCGGGAGCAAAAAGAGCCCCTGGTCAAGGAGGAACAGGAGGAGGAAGCTGAGGTTGTCAAGGACGAGGAGGTCTCGGTTGAGATGGAGGCAGGCACCGCGGATGAGGCGGACGATGTCGCCCTCCCAGCCAACCGAGCCTACGTCGAAGGCCGCTTTTACCCCTACGGCAGCTGGCGGTGCTTCTTCTGCGAAGCCATCAACCCGGTTACCGAGGACCAGTGCCTCACCACGCACGCGGGCGGCCCGAATGCGGGTGCCCCGTGCGACGGCCGATGGATCAACGGGATCGACATCGGGTGGTGGGAGGTAGACCCTCAAACCGCGCCAGGGCAATGGAGGCGGAGGTTTTCTGCCGAAGAGCTTGAAGAACAACAAGCGCGGGCGGATGCCGCGAGGCTTCTCAGCGATGAGGAACTCGCTGAAGCCCTCCAGGCGGCCGAGGAGGCGCAGGCGGCCGAGCGCGCCAAGAAGCGAGAGCGGCGCCAGGCGGAGAAGGCGGAGCGCGATGATCACATCAGCGAGGCGCTCCGCATAGCAGGGTGGCAGTGCCCTAACTGCTATGAATGGAATCTTTCATTCAGGCAGCTGTGCTTTCGCTGCAGCACCCCTCTCCGTTTGGCAGAGGTCGTCTCTCGCGGGATCCCTGATCCGCGGCGTGGCGAAGAGAGGGACTCTGGCTCCGAAAGCAGCCAGGACGAGCTGGAGTACGAGATCCTTCTGGCCAATCGTGCGATGGACCAAGAAACCATCCAACCTCTTCTTAGAAACAAACACAAGAAGAGGGGCGGTAAGCGACGTCGCGAAGAGGCGACGTACGGCAAGGGCCGCGACCCTTGGAGTGCTTGGGCAGACGCCCGTGGCAAGGGCCAGGGCAAGCCGAAGGGCAGAGGCAAGTCCGATGCCAAGGGCAAGCCCAAGGGGAGGGGCAGGTACGCCTGGGGCGCTTACGCCGCGGGCATAGTTGCCGCGCTCCAACCCCGCCCAAGCACAAGCTGGGTCCCAGCCTTCCCGTGCGGGTCGGCCCGGCCGCCGCCAAGTGTTCCGCTTCCGCCGCGGACCCCCTTTTTCCTGGGTCGCGGGCTCCTCAATCGGTTGATGCACGCCCTCAACGGGAACATCAACGGCTGGTGGGGCCTGGCGGCTGCAGCGTCGGCGCCGATTGCCTTGCAGTTGCACCGCGGGGCTGCGCATGTTGTCGAGGACTCCATGCACGCGGTTGCAACGATTTCGGCCGACGTGGTCGAGGAAATCGGTCATGGGGCCAGGCGGACAGTGTGGGTCGCCGGAACAGCCATCACTCTGGTAGTAGTGATCTTGCGCAGCGCTGTTCTGTGGTACGTGAGTCGTGCCGTTGCCAATCGCATTGCGCATCTGCGACATGGCAACACCGCGGCCCCTGAGGCGCGGCTGTCTCAACTCCTTGGCTCTGAAGCGACGTTTGAGGTCGCGAGCACTAAGAAAGGGGTGACCCATAAAGTTTGGGTGCACCTCAAGGAGGAGACAGCTGCCTGTGGCTGTCGTGCTTACCTAGCAGAGGGACGTTGCGGGCATTGCGATGCCGCAATGGAGGATCCCTAGTTTTTGCACGCGGCCCAGCGAGGCGCGGGTCCTGCGCTCACAGACTCCATTCGGAGTACCGCCTCCGAAGCCCTGGCTAAGGGTAAGGTTGTGTTGGGTTTGGGGAACAGTGAAGGATGTTTCTCCCAACTTGCGGCCAAGAGCCGCGGGCTCTCCTGCTTTCAGGGGCTCGCGGGTCGTGACCTGGCCGCGGCCCCAGCAGATGGAGCGAGCGCCGCGGACCCCCTTTTTCCTGGGTCGCGGGCTCCTCAATCGGTTGATGCACGCCCTCAACGGGAACATCAACGGCTGGTGGGGCCTGGCGGCTGCAGCGTCGGCGCCGATTGCCTTGCAGTTGCACCGCGGGGCTGTGCATGTTGTCGAGGACTCCATGCACGCGGTTGCAACGATTTCGGCCGACGTGGTCGAGGAAATCGGTCATGGGGCCAGGCGGACAGTGTGGGTCGCCGGAACAGCCATCACTCTGGTAGTAGTGATCTTGTGCAGCGCTGTTCTGTGGTACGTGAGTCGTGCCGTTGCCAACCGCATTGCGCATCTGCGACATGGCAACACCGCGGCCCCTGAGGCGCGGCTGTCTCAACTCCTTGGCTCTGAAGCGACGTTTGAGGTCGCTAGCACTAAGAAAGGGGTGACCCATAAAGTTTGGGTGCACCTCAAGGAGGAGACAGCTGCCTGTGGCTGTCGTGCTTACCTAGCAGAGGGACGTTGCGGGCATTGCGATGCCGCAATGGACACCGCTCGATCCCTAGGGTTTTTGCACGCGGCCCAGCGAGGCGCGGGTCCTGCGCTCTCAGACTCCATTCGGAGTACCGCCTCCGAAGCCCTGGCTAAGGGTAAGGTTGCGTTGGGTTTGGGGAACAGTGAAGGATGTTTCTCCCAACTTGCGGCCAAGAGCCGCGGGCTCTCCTGCTTTCAGGGGCTCGCGGGTCGTGACCTGGCCGCGGCCCCAGCAGATGGAGCGAGCGCAGCTCACGCACAGTCCGGCTTCGTGCAACGTGCCGCCACTGCCACTGTGGCGCGCACACCCAGCCGGAGGAACAAGGGCCCAGTCCCCGCTAGGAGTTCTCCAGTCAAAGAAGCGGAATTCCTTGCGGGCGGGCCATACGTTCAGGCCGCCCAAACGCTGCTTGGGTCTGGAGCAGCAGAGGATGTGATCTACATCCGGGCGTACAGCTTAGATTGCCCATCCTGCATCGAGGCAATCGAAGCGTCGCTTAGCAAGGGCGCAGGCGTTCGGATTGTCGCCGACATGGGACAATGCCACCGCACCAAACTGCAGTGGCAAGCGTTGAAACGCTTGGCGGCTGCAGGCGCCGAGGTGAAGGTGGGTTGCGGCACATCCGTGCGCGACGCCTATGCTCGCGACGGCCGCGGGGCTAAAGTAGGTACCGGTATCCAAGGGCTTCACCATGCCAAGGCCCTTTGCCTACTGCGGCCTGATGGCGCGGTGGTGCTGATTGGGAGCCTCAATTTTACCACAAGCAGCAAAGCCAATGCGGAGGCAGGGCTTAGGCTTGAGGTCCCCAAGACGCACCCGGTCGCGCAGTCCTACATCGAGGATTTCCAGAGGGTGTCGGCTGAGGCATTCTCCCTCGATGAGGCGGTCGCAAGGCGCCCTCAGTTGGAGCGAGCCAGTAGCTCCAACGTTGCTGGCAACGCCACTCGTGCCCCCAACACTGCTCCACAGGGTATCGAGTAGGCTGCGGCCAGTCGGCGCGGCGTGGTATGCATCCACGCATTATCAGAGCAGGCGTTGCAGCACGGCACGTTGCTTCGCCAACCTTTCGCATTTTCTTTTGCTTGACTGCGGGCGAAAAGCCGCGGCAGGTTGGAAACCTGCCCATTTTGCATTCCCCGCACCTTTCTCCTCCGCCCTGCCTGTGGCCCCTCCTGCTGAGGGTGCTCTTTTGCAGGTGCTGCGGACCGTGTCCTGGTCGCGGCAATGCGCTCGCCGAAGCGCGTGTGAGCTGCATTGCCTGCGGCACAAGCCATGTGCGCGGCTCTCGCTGAGTCTGGTAGCCCGTAGGGTAGTTCCGGATAGATGAGTAGCCGTAGCCGTAGCTTAGGACCGGTAGTGTACAGTGTACCATTTGTACCATAGCTTTGCACTAGCAGCACAAAGACCTGCCCAGTACTCTGGAGCCTCGCCTGTCTGCACAAAGGTGAGAGCTCGCGACTTGGGGTGGTTTAGGGTCGTGGAGGGTTGCTGTCGTCGTGCGTCCGTCCGGTAGTGCGGGCTGCCGCCCAAGCCGCATGCCAATGCTCATGATGTGCGGGCTCTACCAGAGTCGCACGCGACACCCTCACCCTACCCCATTTGCCGCGTTGCTGAAGTGCTTGACGCACTATGAGCTCTTGGTGAGCCGGAAGCCTCGGCTGAGGGGCGAATGTGAGCAGGTCAAAGCATGCATGGAGTGCTTGCTTAGTGCTAGTGCAGCTTGTAGTTTTCCCTTGCATGTGTAGTTTTGCAATTCGTAACAATGCCAATATTTTGGCTCAAGTACCGAGCTTGTGCCTTTGAGCACGGTAGAGTCGTACAGTAGCTCCTAGGTTGCTGTGCGGTCCGACCGGACGCACTCAGGCGTAGCTGCACAAGTGCTTGGACTCGCGAAGTCGTAAAACAGCGTGACCGGGCTGTGATTGCATTGGCTTAGTGCAAGTCCAGTGCTGGTCGACTTCACAATTTAATTATTTATTTATTTATTTATACTTATATTTATATCTATATTTATATTTATATTTATATTGATATTTGTATTTAAATTTATAATTATATTCATATTTATATTTATATTTACATTTATTTTTTATATAACATTAAAGAATATAACAATATTAGAATATAAATATAAATATATATATATATATATATATATATATATAGTTATATAGTATATGGTATATAATATAGCATTTTGAATATATACATATACAATATACATATACGACAAGTACATGATATGCAATATGTAACAGTTCGACAATGTAATGTTTTATGCATAAAATAGAGCTGATGGTTGGCAGCCTTACCCAGTCCGTCCTGCCAGTAGCTCCACTGTGGGAGCATCGGCGTTAACTTCAAACTCCTGACGCCCGCAAACGACTCAAATCTTCAACCAAGTGGAGAGCGGGGGAAACACCTCACATGGGCCCGCCTCCTCTTCCTCAGCCTCCTTTGCTTGGACCCACTCCCCCGCTATGAGTTCAAAGACCTGGTCGTCATCGACACCAGCCTCCTCGGCTCTTCGAGCTGCAGATTCATTCTGTTCTGCACCCGACGTCTCTCCAAGGTAATGCAACCGTGGTGCCAGAGCTTTTGCGGCTTCTGCAAACTTCTGTCCACCCATCAAGCGAAGAAACTTCATTCGCTCCTGCACGACATCGGTGACACAGCGGCTTTCAGGCACAGGCTTTCCGAGGCTTCCCCACGCAGATCCTTGCTGTTGTGAAACTGGCTGCTCTCCCAGCCGTTGGCCGTGAGCCTAGCAATCTAGCGAGCGCCGAGCGCCAGCCCAACTTGGCAATAGCATGACGACGTGTAAAACCCGCAAGCGTCACTGTCACCTGCCTGCCATCTTTCTGTTCGGAGCTCAGCTTTTCAGCCTCTGGCATGCTCCATATCGCCTGCATTTTGCAAACAAGCTTTCGGGCTCGTATAACAAAGTCAGCAGCATGTCCTCAGATGAAAGCAACGAGACACACACCCACCTAAGGTCAACCCCTACCGTACTCGAACTGCTGGTGCGTGTCTACCTAAAATACCGTTAGGGGCCAAGGGGTTGGCCAAAAATGCAGCCTTCCGGGGAGTCCGGAGGCAATCAGGCGAATCCGTCAAAATCCGGACTGGCCCTCGAGCGGGTGGGATCGGCCCTCCGGAACCCTGCTGATGTGCTTTGGATGCTAAAGCCGAAGTTAACCTGGCTTCGTTGCGGTATCACCCGCATCATCGGACTTGCCAGTCAATGCTGCCGGAAACCAGATTGTAGGGAGGGAACCATTGCCCGGAAAGGTGCGTCATGAGCACTGCCCAAAGTAAGGAAAAACACCGTGAGTGCCGAGGTTTTTCCGGTTTCGTCGAGCCGCCCCTGGGGTGTCCATGCTGGCCCAGGGGCGCATCTCTCCTTTCCGGGGTGCCGAGGCATCAGCAGCAGCAGGCCGGGTCGCCAGAAATCTGCTGCAGCTTGACGGGAAGAGAGCCTATCCCGGCCTGCGTTCTTGCATCATGAGCATCGGGAGACACAACCAGAGCCCGGAAGCCCTAAAAGAGATCCCACAAGCCATACGCCTGAACCCCAAAACCCCCTCAATGGTCTTGGTGCCTCTGAACGGCAGAAGGTTTCAGACTGGGTTTAGGGTTTAGGGTTAAATCCAGTTCTGCACCTGTTGAAGGGAGCTCAGCCTTTTCACACACCGGAGTCCCCCCCTGCAGCTTTTACCGAACCTTCTTGGCCCTATCTATACACAGCCCACTGAATGCGACCACGTGCAGAAAGTAAAGGCAAGAGCTGGTTCAAACAAGTCTAACAGCAGTGCTCTCATCATAACCATAATATATATATATATATATATGTAAATGTATATGCATATTGTATTATATACATATATATATATATATTGTATATTATGTGTGTATATATATATAACTGAGACAGGCCTTGCGCTTCTGCCTTGCCTCCTCTCGCAGCCGCTCCCCTTCCTTCCTCCGATGGTCGGGATCGAGGCGCTGCCTGACAGACGTGGCCCCAAGTGCCTTTCTCAAAAAGTGCTGAACTTTTACCCCCGGGGCCCCGCAACTCATCCAGAAGCCGTTCAAAAATGCATGCGAGGGACTGCTCCGCTTGGACCAGCCGCTCCTGTAACCTTTCCTGGTTTCGCTCCAGCCAGTCTTGCAGGCGCTGCTTCTGCTGCATGAGCTCTGCGCTCTGTGCGCTCTGCTGTAAAGCTTCAGCGCGTGCCTCCTGCACAGGATCCAGCAAGTCTGCTTACCGCGTGTGCGTGCATCCGCGGATTAACACAGCTTGTCAGCATCCAATCAAAACTGCGAAGTTCCTCCGGTGGTGGAGGTGGCGGCACGTCTTCGGCCACGCTCGGAAGACTTGAAAGACTTGGGAGGCTGGGAAGACCTGAGCACTCCCCAGCTGCCGAAGCAAGAGGACTCTTGTCTAAAAGCTTGCCAGGGCTAAGACTTCCTGTCTCTGCTTGACTTCGTAAGCGTGCAAGAATACTGTGCTTGACCTGCCAGATGGAGCCAATCATCCGAGCAACAGCGGTTAGCCATCCTGCTGAGAAGAGGAGGATTGGGGAGGGATGGGGAAGGATCTGAAGAACACCTTGACTAACCGTGCTGCTCGCGCAGCAGGTGCCAGGTTCTGGAGCGCCACGTCGGCCAGCTCCTGCAGATCTTGCCAGCCACTTGAACTTCTGCACCCGACTTCTGCCCAGCATTTTTTGCCTGAGCCCGCTGTTCGAGCTCGCGGTCCGCCGGTCCACATGTGACCTGCCATTTCGCAACAGACTACCTTTTCTTTGGCTTTCCGTGCCGACATGTTCGGCCTGTTCCTGGCTGCTTTTGAGCAAGGCGGGTCCCTGTCAAGGAGCATGCTGAGCTGCCCGAAATCTATACGAGCACGCAACTGCACCTCCTCGTCAGACGACAGACACACAGCTTGCGCATCAAGGGGGGCAGGCTTCTCAGCTGCCTCATGTATGTCAACCATGTCTCTTCGCTTCATTCCTTGAAGTGTTCAATCGAAAGCAAAGAGGATGCTGCCTTGGAGCCGTTGGCACCTAGAGAGCAAGCTTTCCAGCATCACTGTTGCCACTCGGTCTTCGTGGCTTTTTGGCTTTTTTTGCGTCTAAAAAGATGTTGGGCAAGCGATGACAAAGAGCTGAAGCCTGCTAATCCAGGCTGATCGCCGGTTGCCTGTCCATCGCTCTGAATCAACGGCACAAATGCTGCAGGACATGCCGGAACTTGCTGGAAAAACACGCTCCTTCTCTTCTGCATCCAAGTCGATGCAGCTTGGAAGAGGGACCAGCTCCTTCAATACGAAGAAGCACGAGCTCAACCAAGCATCAAACCCTGCAAAACCCTTCAAAACTTGTCCGGCCTTTGCAGCTTGAGGTGCGATCTGCTTCCTCCTTTTCTTTCGCTTCGGCTGGGGCGCCGGTTCCTGGAGAGCCGAGCCGGGGCGATGGATGTCGTGCTGCCGATCTTCGCTTGAAACAAGCGAACGCTCCTCCTCCGAGTCGATGCAGATGGCCTTCAGAGTCTCTATAGACTCTAGTAGACTCTAGCAGACATCACTGGACTCTTGAAGCTTCTGGCCCCCAGAGCGCCACCTGCCTCAGCGACATCGGGCATCGACGTCCTGAGTTGCGGTCACCGGCAAAGCGCAAGGCGGCACAGCGCAAGGCGGCAGCAGGGGACAGACCGAAGCCGAGGGCCGGTCGGCTGCGTCAGCTCAGCGCAGCTCCATCTTGGGCTGCGCTGCGGCTAGCAACGTGGACTTCATCGGCGACAGATGAGGATGGGTATCTTGCGACAGAACTCTAAAGCATTTACGCTCATGATGACGGGGTCACCATCAGAGGCTGGTAAGGGGTTGTGTCGCAAGGCCGCGTTCAGTTCGAACTGGCGTGCGCTGGTAACGCTACTGACTGCATGCCACTGCATCGAGATCAACAACGGCTACAGAAGTTACTGTCTTTGCGATCTCTTTCCAAGTAAGCAGGCCGTGTAAGGCCAACCAAGCGAGCAAAATGCATCGGCTGCCAGCGAAATTGCCTGCAGCGTTTTCAACTTTGCGCCGGGAGCGAAATCCATTATCCGGGAGCGAACTTGCGAGCGCCACACTGTCGACGCTGGCAGAAAGCTCCAAAGAGCCTAAGAAGCTTAATGTACATCTCGAGCGAGAAGCTGAACGTTGAAACTGCTGCGCTTGATGCTCATTCGGCTGCAAAGCAGAAGAGCGAAGATTGACAAACGATACACGCGCCATCTGGCGCCACTCTTTGACATGCTGTTGTGAATCTATCTGCATTCGTGTCTTCTAGACGCTTGAGCTGGCAAAGTGTTCAAATGGCACCAGCCTACGACTAATTCGCAGGCGAAAAAAGGAAGTGAGGCCTCATAAGCTAAGCCTCAGGAGATGCGCTGAGATCTTTCTGTCTCGACACAAGATGCCTTGGGCCCCGGCCTACCTTTGCAATGCAGAGTAGACCTGAAAATCAGGCTCGTGCACTCTTGCAGGCCCAGGAGTCCATACGCCACATCCCCCCAGGCCCATTCTTAACGCCATTCCTCAGCTCTAGACAGGAGTCACCACTTGAAACGGGACCCGATTCTACATCTTGACCAAGTGAAGACCTGCCGGCGCCGCCATGACCTTGAAGTCTGAGATTCCAGCCACCCCCACCAGAACGACGATCACCAGGATGTTCAAGGCCTATGGATGTGCTGAAACATATCGACATGGGGATTTACGAGAATTTGGGGACCCTTATGGACCCTTAGTGTAGACCCCAAACAAGGGGATTCCCTTATAGTAAGGATCCCAAAGAAAAGACCCCTAATATCCTAAACCCACATACGAGTATGTCGGGGCTCATGGCGGCGAGGTCGCTTACAGAGCAAAAGCCTCCGTACAAATCAAGTGGCGGCATCCGACGTGCGAATTTTCTCAATGGATCAGAATGCCCTCACACCAAGATGACGTAGGCTGAAGGATCGACAGAAGAAATGGAGCCTAACTGAGCCGAAACTGCTTACTGGAGGGCTCAGAGCTTGCTGCTACCATCCGAGGGACCCAAACAACGACCCCCAACCCTAAACCCTAAATGTTACAACCCCAAACCCTAAACCTCACGGGACCGCGGGAGTGCCATGAGTCGAACCATGCGACATACCTAGTCCTTTTCGACACGAAGCACCATCTCAGAGCCCCAGAGGCGGAGGAAAAAATGAGGAAGGCAGATTCACCGTATGGGTTTTAGGGTTTCGGGATGTTCCTCGTGTCTGCATCTAGGAGCGCCAGGCCGCTACGCACGCAAATTGAAACCCAACACGAGCGCCGGCGAGAGCCGTCCTGAACCTCCGCTGCCTCGCACCTACCTCAACCTGATCTTTCCACTGAAGGTTCGAACCACCAAGCGCGGCCCCGGCTGATGGGGAATATTCTTAGGACATTTAATTCTCTCACGTTGTATACAGACAGAAACAAAAAAAAGGAAGCTATTCTTGAAACTTTGCGAGCATGGTCCCCAGCGGCTTTGGCTTCAACACGGTCTCCGGTGCCCTTGATAACCTCTCGACGTCTGCCGCGCGTGGTCTTCCTCAGGCGCGCGCATACAGCCGCTGCACCTCTGTCCCGAAAGAGAGGGACGACCCAAGGTCCAGATAAGAAGCCAGGGCCTCCCCAAAAGAAGCATTCAGCGCTTCTCATGTTCAACTCACTGCACTGGCAAGGGGAGAGAGCAGTCACAGTGGGAACTTGTGCTCCAGGCCATGACTGGCTCCAGAACCGTGACGAGGCCACCGTAGATGCTCTGCCTGTATAAGAAACAGCTCAAAAAAACACAAAAAAATGTCAACAAAAACACCACCAAACATGCGGCATGCGGCGACTGGAGGAACCCGGAGGCTGGCGCTTCCACACAGGCTTCAAACTCCCCCCCCAAATCCCCCCATCTGCAGGGGGGGGGACCTTGCTCCAGCTGGCAGCAGAAAGATGCTCAGGCCCAGCACGGCTGCCTTGGGCAGTGAACAACACGTGGTAAACCCATGCCTTAACGAAGCGGCGACATCCCAGGCATCTGTGATGCGCACGAGGAGTTCCCAGCGGCCATGACCTGCACCAGAAAGACAGGATGACAGAAAGAAGTGCTGCCACACTACCTAATTCTACTACGGAAGATCATGTGTAATACTCTTCTTAAACACTCATGCTGAGCCTTCTTGCTGTTAGTTCTATCTTTCAGCACCATCATGCTTATCAGCTTCTTTCGGCCGGCGCCTTTCCCTTCCTCTCGCCGAAAGCCTCTCTGCTCGTGCGAGTCGAAATAGTTCACCTGGAGCTCACGACACTCAAGGGCAACGTACCCTGTGTAGCGGTATGTAACTTGGGATGCTCCCCCTTCTACTAGCAGTCCTTCATAAGGATTGTAGTAACCATAGTAACCCCCTACAAATCCCTTCTAAGGACTGTTAGTATAGCAGTTTGGGGATTCACTCAAGACAGCACGTGATCAGCAGGACATGGAAAGTCTTTAGGACTCCTAAACCCTGAACCCTAAACCCCAAAATCCTAAACCCTAAACCCTGAACCCTAAACCCCAAAATCCTAAACCCTAAGCCCTAAACCCCAAAATCCTCAACCCCTGCCGGGAAGCTGGGGAGCGGGCACATCGCTGAAGCTGCGCGCCAGACTTCTGGGCCTGGCACTCACCGGCTCATAACTCTTACTGTTGGTTCGTGGGGAATGAGGGAGTGAGGGAATACCTATATAATCCTTCAAAGGGTATAGATATATATATATATATAGAGAGGGGATAGAGGGTACCCTATATAATCCCTGAAAGGGTACATATATATATATATATATAGGAGTGAGGGAATCCCTCCTATAATCCCATCAAAGCCACATGGACTCCGCAGGCATCCATGGCAGAATCAGCCCTTTAGGGTTTAGGGTTTAGGGCTTAAAAGTTTAGGGTGTAGGGTTTAGGGTTTAGGGTTTAGGGTGCCCTACATCCATGGAAAATTCAACCAATCTGTCTTCCCTGAGGTGCGGGCAGCAGAGATTGCATCAGCCAGCCGAGTCTTGAGCTCGGAGAAACTTGCCGGGCTACTCCTTGCCAGAAAAGACGCAGCTGTCTATGCACCTCTCTGCAAGCAAAAAGAGCTGCTTCGAGAGTCCTCACTCTGAAGCTAAGCAATCTGTTGATGGGCATGTTACCCCGCCAGCACCCAAACAGCACGCAAGGCAGTGCAATATGTGATGTGGGCGCTGCAAGGGGGATCATCTGCAGGTGGTTTGGCGGTGGAGTGCTCCAGTGACGGTCATTAAGTTGCTTGAGGGCTGAGGACGGCAAGGAGAACGAACTACGAGTATACTCTATGACTTTGTTACCTGATAACCTCACACCATGACTTTATCGCCTGATAACCCCACAACAAGGCCGGGGAAAGATTTGCAAGCAGGAAACAAGTTTCTGCATGATGCAGCTGTATGCATCACATGCAGTGTCTGCCTGGACAGCCTCGTGCTTCCAGGCACCAGCGAGAAAGGATTGCATCAGACTCCGTGCGGAGACTGCCATTAAGCACTAAGCACTATATAAGCCATACCTTGATGGTCTGAATTCAATAAGGTGGTATCCGAGTCCGGAACGTTCCAGAACTTAAAAGCCGACTTGTCAGCGTCAGTCGCTCGCTTTGATGCGACTCTCTGTCAACGGCCGTCTCTCCCCGAGCGTACTTTTGAGGACTTTGGCTTGTCGCACAATGGGTCCAGGAGGCGCCTGAATACCGTAGTGTCCATGGCAGCCCCAAGGCATAGATTGCATAGTCTCATCGCCCAAATGGAAGCTTGCTGGGGCAGACCGCGTAGTAACCTGGACCTGCGGAGGCACATGGTGCTGCGGCAGGCTGCCCGGCCATGCCATCGTTGCCATGCTTGTGGGCGTTGCAAAAGAATGGCTTCTCGGTGGCCACGCCAGCATCGGGGGTGCATGCGCTGGAAAGGGAGCTGCCATGGGTCCTTGCAACCGATCACTTCGGGATTCTACACGGCAGGACAAGGTGAACGGGGACGACTCTCCCAAATTCGACACTGGCCCATGGCTAGATATTTCAATCGCAGAATCCGCACGCTGAAGCTGGCTTTTAATTGGCTTTTTTTTCAAGAGGTCCTGGAACAGGTCCTGGATACTCCGTGCCAGGAAAGGGCGGTCTTGCCATACCCTGGCCGAGGCAAGGAGGCCTTGGATCCAACATCGGGGCGAAGACATTCAGCTCAGGAAGCGGCGGAAGGGTGGGAGCGAGCAACAGCGGTGGCTGAAGATCCCCACGTCTCCCAGGTCCGTTTCCCAGAGCTCGAGGCTTGCGTGGTCCAAGAGCTGTCAGGGAGGCACAGGCACTCTGAAAGACTGCAGAAGAAAGACTCTGCAGAAAGGCATGGTATCAATGGTATCTTGACAGGTCCCGCCTCGGATGCCTTCCATGGCTTCAGCCGCAGCTGATTGCAGAGCATCGGTCGCTCTGCCTGCTAGCGACGAAAGGTGCGGCTCGGCTGTCGTCGCGGCGCTTTGCAGCTGCGTCCCGAGGAACACCAAAGCATCTTTGCTGCCAGTCCAGAGGCCGGCACCTGGTTTAGGGGGGGGGTGGGGAGTTGGGTGGACCTATGGGCCTCGAAGGCTTAGGGATGCCCCCAAATATCCAAGAGGTTGCCGTAAGTGCCGGACCCACTTGTGCGGAAGCGTGCCACATCCAGTCGGAGTCCCATTGAGAAGGCACGGCTGCACTGGGGCCGACGGCACTGCAGCAGCCAAAAACAGGCCACGGGCTCTGCTGCGTTGGCGATCCAGCCTTAAAGTGCAGTGCCGACACGGAGTGTTAACATGCATGGAATGTTGCTATTTTGCTTTCTCATATTGTATAATTGTCTCGCCCTCCGAGAACTGGGATACCGTGATGTCTGAGGATCAAGCCTCCTCGTGGGCATCCACTTCTTCGGAAGTCGCTGTCGTCAGGGCGGCCAAAGAGCTGTCCACTTCATGGGGGCTTACAGGTAGACTGTCAACCTTCTCCCCAGCTTTCTCGTGGTTTCCAGCGCGAGGCGACAGCGCCTGCAGGGGCAGAAATTTAGCCACACCATGCCACACTCATGGCTTCGTCTCACTGCTGGTTTGGGTTTCAGAACTTCCGAGCCTTTGCAGATCGCAGCAGCGTCGGCCGCTCCACTTCGCTGATGCTCACGTGACCGGTGTCGCTGCTGACCGCAGACTGGCTCCTGGAAATGAGCCCCGGGCAACTCAGCTGTGGAACTGCGGAGGCTCTCCCGTCGGCTGGGAGGAGGTCTCGTGGTTCCCGTGGCTCTGGCTCCTCAGACCGGCTTTGACTCGGCCCAAAAAACTGCCAAGCAAACTTCTACCAAAAAGCGGTCACAGAAGGAATGCCGAGGCTCCGCTGCTCCAATCTGCTTCTGAACGCCTCGCAGGCAGCCTCGATTGCCTCTGAAAAGCTCCGGTAGGGCACGGTATTGAGATGCACCTCGGAAGTGTGGAGAACTGCATCATTTTTCCCCCCCCACCTTCCCCTGCAACCCCCCAACGTGTACCCCTTTTCGTTCATATTGCAAGTCCAAGGCCAGGGGTGTTCACGGACCTGTGCCTCCTTGGGCTTCCTTTCGGGGGTCTTGTTTGAAGGCCTTCTTTAAAGGAAGAACCGAAATCACGTGCTGGGATTTGCTTCCTTTCGCCTGGCGATCCTCGGGAAAAACCCATACACCCGGAGACACCTCCAGCCGCTTCCGCTCCTAAAGAAGGTGTAGGAGTCCCGCCCCCCCTCTAGAAACTCGCTGGGGCCCGATGCCCCGACCCCCAACCCGGCTTCTTTGGCAAACCTCAGAAACCGCTTAGCTCTGAACCCTAAGCCCCAAAAGCAATCAACTCTCGATTCCGACCGGGCTTTCTCGACTTGCGGGAGGGAGTAATCTCGACACTTCTCATGCAGTCAAAGCACACCCGCTGAAACAGGTCGGTGCCATGCTCTTCGGCTGTGGCGGCTACGACGGCTAGAAGTCGGGTCGGTCTGAGCAGGTAAGCTGCGAACACCAAGTCTCACCGCAGCTGAGCTTTGAGGTGAAGCCGACGACCACGCAGTCAAGCAGGCAGCAGCGACTGCTAATAAACAGACAATAGTAGTAGATAGGACCCTAAACCCGAAGCTGTAAACTGCCGCAGCCCTCACTGTAAACCCCAAACCTTACTTCAATCGCACTGACCAGGAGGCTCTGAACATGTGGCGCGCCTCTGCAGGACGAGCAGCGAAGCCTTTCGGCATGTTCGACTTCAAGACTCCGAAACTCTGGAAAGATCCCAAAGGTTTAGGGCGTAGGGTTCAGGGTACAGGGTTGAGGGCTTTGGGTTTAGGGTTTAGAGTTTAGAGCTTCGGATTTAGGCCGTAGGGCTTAGGGTGCTGCGTCGGCCTTGTTTGCCAGTTGGCCTCTTGCTTTTTCTCTTCTATATATTTGGCCCCTATCTTTGAAAATGTGCTCTTCTTGGTTTCGTTTCTAGGTGGCCAAAGGTCATGCTTGCTTCCCCCACCTCATCCCCCACCCATCCACCCGAGGCCCTTGGCGGAAATTCTTGAAACCCAATGTCTCTGTTTGAGGCAATGCGAACCCCTAATGTTGGGGTCAGTAGGGACCGTCAGTGGAGCGCGAGGCAGCCCGAGATTGAGAGGAGAAGCTTGAATCTGCTGGGGATTTGGGGGGCAGAGCCTTTCCTTCTGACTTGCCATTGCTTGCTCTGTGGGCTCGCAATGCCGTTCAGGTCGAATTGGGTGGCTTGCTCCAGTAGTTGAGTACACAAAACGAGCACTCGTGTCGTTCTACGCTTTGATGGCGGCTAGTCCTCGTCTACGTCGCAAGCTGTTGGAAAAGCCATGGTTCAGAAGAACCCTGGTTCGGAAACTATCAGGTCACCGATGTGGCGTCCACTTGGCATTGAAGGAATCGAGGTGTTCTTGCTTGCGAGCGAGCCAAATCTCAATCCCCGCTCACACACTCTCTCTCTCTCTCTCTCTCTCTCACGCACACACTTTGCTGCAGAACGCGTCTCCTTGGCGTTGGCCGCTGGTCGGCTTCCTCGAAGGTCCAGTAGCCTCCAAGAAACACCGAAGCTCGGAAGAGATCTCAAGTCGTTCTTGCTCGACGACACATGACAGATGGCACGATACGATGTGACTGAGTGACTGAGTGGATGACTTGCGTTCAAGCTCCACCTCCACGCTACCACTGGAAGCTGTCGCTGCAGGAATGCCAGCGGCCTCTCTTCATTCGGAGCAAAGTGCTACTGCAAACTGCCGCTGCTAGACGGCGACTGCGCGTCTGCACGCCGTTGCCAAGCTCTTTTCGGGGCCTGCTCCGGTTGCTCATCCTTGGTCTGATCCGGCACCTACGCAGAGACAGCACCAGAATCCAGCGCGTACAATACCTGACCTACGCTGTCTTTCGGCGCAAGGCCTTCCGATCAGGACCTTCCAAGCCCGTTGGAACCTGGAAAGATGCCTCAGCATGCACGACAGCACCGGACAGCACATCACGGCGCCCCTGCCACATCCAGGTGATACATGCCGCTATATCAAACAGGTGGTGTACCGAGGATGATCCGGGAAGCGCACCAGCAAATGTGGCAGGAGTTGCCGGAGTCCCATCATGAGCGCCGCTTCTGCGAGCACTGTGCAGTGCACCTTTAAAACAAGCAGCAGCCGGAAAGACAGGACTGTAAGGGTGGCCAGGCTTTCACGAGGCGCGAGTGCCTGCTCCGCAAACGCTGCCATCTCTGCCCAGTTGTGGATCGCGAGAGCTCCCACAAGAGTGTCCTGCAGCAGCTTCTTTTAATTAGGCTCCTGACATGTGCCTGTGATCTGATGTACGCCAGGCACGCGAGTTCTTGGGAACCGAGGTGCAAGTACGTGGTGAGGCACCTGAGCCCTGATCGCATGGGGATCAAGCATCAGCATACATCTCAGCATCATGGGCATCATGTGCATCACGGGCATCATGGGCATCATGATGCCCTTCCCATAGAAAGGGGTGCCCAGGGTGGGCCTTACCCCTTCTCTCGTGAATTTCCCTTCGCTCAAAGAAGGCATCGCGAGTACAAGGACCGTGTCTTTGGCTTCGCAGGCGCCAGTAGTACAAAGAACCTACAAGCTCCCACCAGGCATCTGATGGAGCTCCGTCAACATCGTGCCATAAGATGACCTGTGGGGAGCAGCTTTCTGCTTCAACAGAGTTCGTAGCACCTGCCTGCGAACTCAACTGCCACGCTGTTGCAAACGGCCCTGTCGCGTGGACATTGCGCTGGAACCTCACGTGTCGCTTGATGTGCCATCCGGAATTCGCCGCAGCCTCCTGCACTGGCGCGTCCTTAGCTTCGGCTGGGAGCCTACGAGAAACAAAGCTGATGGGCGCAAAGCTTGAATATGTCCGGAACACTTCTGCGCTCTGGAGTCAAGGCTCTTCTGCATTTCCCCAGAGAATCCAGAGCGAGCGGCAGCCAGCTTTCAGAGCAACAGTGCAAAGCTCGTCCAAGGGCAGAAAGCTGCGGTCCAATGCCCGTCTTCGAGACAGCTTCTCATCATCCGTGCCCTTGCGCATATTGACGAGCTTGTCATCATATGGTGGATTGCATACGAAGACGAGAGAGTGACTTTGCACACCCATCTGGCCGAGCTGGTCTACCTGCCAATGCTCCAGAGGGCTGTGGATGGGCCTCATCTTCCCTGCCCATGGGGATGAGGAGAAATTCGCCGTGGCAACTCGCACTGCATTCTCGTCAATGTCAAGAGCATGTATGTGTAGATGTGCCAGGCTACCCTTAACTCTCTCCCATTCTTGAGCAAAGATCAATGCTAGAACACCTGTACCAGTGCCCACATCAACGAGGGTGAGGTCTGTGAAGTCAGTTTCGGTGCAGAGCGAGCGACTAACCAACGACGCAAACGCGCAAGCTGCTTGTGTGGCTCTGAGTCCAGATGACTTCGGCTGCCACAAGCTGAAACGTCGAAAATGAAGGAAGTCTCCCCCGGCCAGATACGCCTTGGTGTAAGTGCCATCCAGAACCTTTGTCGCACCCGCATGAATGGCAATGACTTTGTTGCACACTTTGTCCATGAAGGTCCGGTCCCGGGAAGCAACCAGCACTGTCTCGAAAAGCGGTGGCTCCTGCGTCAAGGATGCCTCTAGGCATGCACAGGCTTCCTCAGCCATGTCGTCCGTCACATCATCAAGCAGCAAAACGTTCGGATGCCACAGGGCCAAAGCAGCTATGCCAACTCTGACCGCGTCGCTGAGCGATAACTCATCTAAGGAATGTTCTGCCAAGCTGGTGATGCCCAGGCGCCAGAGAATGGCATCGAGACACCGCTCAGGGTCACGTTGCGGGCTCTCCGTGAGGCTCTCCTGGAGATCGCTGAAAGGCTCTTCACGCCGAACTTCATGCCCTTCTGGGGATCCATCTTGCTCAGGCAGGTCCACCACAGAGCACTGCCGTTGGGCATTTGGCTCACACGGCTCTCCGCGGAAGTGCACTCCTCGCAGGCGGGGGCGGAGACCTGAGCCGCCCGTGAACTGCTCCAGAAGCCGCGCACGGACGGTCTCTCTGCGAGCTTCTCCGGATTCTCCAACCTTTGCAATGCTCAGTTTCCCCAGCCAGCCCTTGCGACAGACCAGTAGTCGACGGACCCCCGGCGCGAAGGTGATGCACCCGGACACAACTGCAGCATCCCCTGCGATGGCATCAATCTGCAGGCTCTTGCCACATCCGGACGGACCTGCCAAGGCCACACGCTCTCCAGGCAGGGCAGTCCAGGAAGCACAAAGTGATGGATGGCCTTCTGCGATCACCTCGCGTAGCTCCATCTCGGCATCGGCCGCCGGCCGCACGTGCACAGCTACAGGATGAGAAAAGTTGCCGCTATGTGGGGGAGTAGCGTGCCAATAAGTGTCCATCTGCATCCAACCTTAACATGCCTGCATATACTGCCGCGAGCAACGACATACAAAAAAAGACTACAC
This sequence comes from Symbiodinium natans, assembly GCA_905221605.1. NCBI lineage: Eukaryota > Dinophyceae > Suessiales > Symbiodiniaceae > Symbiodinium > Symbiodinium natans. The sequence continues at coordinate 315,852 of CAJNDS010002414.1, forward strand.
ACACAAACACATGGAAGCCCATGCTCAAGTTGACGCGGCGTTTGGAGACTAAAGCATGAACGGAGGTCGGAACTGATTGCGTACAAGACGAGCATGCAATTACAGTTCCTCATCCCATTGAACCGCAATGTCCTGGGCGTACAGTTGCAGCTTCCAATCTCCGACCAGCTGTGCAAGGTGCAGCAGCTGCATCCACCACGTCTCCGGCGGAGCCTCGGCACCAGGTTTTGCACACACACCGTACACAACCGGGGGACACAGGAGGGGAACGACCATGAGCTGCCTCAGCAAACCCACCCTGAGCCTCGTCGTCTCTATGCCGACCAGCACGACGGAGAGGCCATGTGAGCTCCAAGTCATCCTGGGCAGAGAGCGCTGATGGCCCTCGAACATCCCAGAATCCCTCTCAGGAATGGCAGGCACTACAGCAGCATCGAGAGAGCAGCATTACTGCAGCAGACAGCTGCCTGCGTGTACAGGTATCGAAGCCATGCGAAGACGACGTCCGCTGAATACTGCTGGAGGTCCAACTGATAGGTTGGTGCGCCTCCGCCTCCCCAAAACACAGCAGACGTTAAGTCAACTTCACACCCAAACTGTGTGGGAACTTCGTCATTCCCTGGTGACCTCCTCCGTCCCGTCGGCGAAGGCGTAGTTTTGGCATGGTATCAGACGAATCGAAAGTGGTCTGACCAAGCCTAAGCGCTGAACAAGTGCCTCTCCCCCCCTAAACCCTAAACCCTAAACCCTAAACCCTAAACCCTAAACCCTAAACCCTAAACCCTAAACCCTAAACCCTAAACCCTAAACCCTAAACCCTAGCCCACCCAGCAAAGCACAGCGGAAGCTGTGACTGCGGCCGACCACCTCCTGCCAACTCGGCTGGCCCATCAAGCCTGTGGCAGATACGGCACAAGCATACTACTTGAGATCTTGTTTAGGGTTTAGGGTTTAGGGTTTAGGGTTTAGGGTTTAGGATTTAGGGTTTAGGGTTTAGGGTTTAGGGTTTAGGGGCTGCACTTAGGACAGTAGCCAAAAAGGCTAAGGATCTAAAGTTACAGTAAAGCACCACAAAAAGATGTTCCTCCTTATCCTAACAGCTACCAGTCCTTCATAGGGATTATAATAGGGAGGGGTACTAGAATCCCTATATATCCATACTAAGGACTGTTAGTAGCCTTTTGCGGGCCTCCGCTCTGTCTGCAGATTGCTGCAACCAGCACAGAGGACCTCTCACGCAATTGCGGCGCCTTTTCTTCGCCCTATATGCTGCCAGATGTGCCATGTACACTAGGGTTTAGGGTTTAGGGTTTAGGGTTTAGGGTTTAGGGTTTAGGGTTTAGGGTTTAGGGTTTAGGGTTTAGGGTTTAGGGTTTAGGACACTAAGCCAGCCACGAAGGCGTGGGCTTGCAGGTGTCCATCCGCCGGGAGCCACCGGGGACCCCAATGATGCTTTCGCGGCCTCACGACTTTGACTGTCAGAAGGTGCAAAATGTAGGAAAAAACTGCTGCGACACTGTATTCGGAACTTCCGTCCAGCCGAAGCAGGATTGAGATCCATGCCCTGGTGGGGCACACAAGAGGTCCGTGTCTGGACCGTCGCGATCTGGAGGCCGCAGGGTCTGCTGCAGTAGCGTCCACCTGATGTGCGTGCACGTCATGCTGGACGCTTGGAAGAGTCTCCGCTCTCAGTCGCTGACATCGCAGTGCCAACGGAAGAAGCTGGCACAAAGAGTGCCGGTGCACCCGGCGCATCCATGTGAAGCAGGAGCCTGAAGCGAGGCTTCAAGCTCTGATCTGGCAAAGTTAGATGTGAACAGCTCTGCTGACAGATGGAACTGAAGCGGGTTGGAACGACCAAGTGCTTTGTCCGGGGTTTGTGCTGATCACAGAGCCGTGACAAGCGCTCCATGCCCAAGCAGACACCGATGTGCCGTAGATCGCGGACCTCTAACCATTGCAATCAAACTCACAGGACTGAGCATGCGGGGAGCTAGTTGAGATCCAATCGAGGCCTCTTGCCGCAAGAGCAGGCCACGAGCCTGTCACGTGTACTATGCACATCCACATCAAGCTCAAGAGCAGGTAGCCTCTGCTTCTAGCTCGCTAGCAGCTGCGATGTCTCGGTAAGGTCATTCATGCGCTGTTGCTAACTAGCGTATTCTCATACCCTCGCGGGCCTCGAAAAAATTGTAAAACGACGTAGTGAACCAACTAGTAAAACACATGAACGAAGTAAGTGAAGTGACTGCAAAAGCCTTTGCAACATACTTCATGTGTGTGGGCTTTTGGCATGATATCATAGTCAAGGAAGTTCACGGACACAATCTGATTAGTAGCCCGTGCAAAATTGCTGTGAGCTTGCGATCGTTTTGGTGTCTCGTTCTTTCGCTAATTCTCAGATCACGCGCTCACTTCATTTGACTGGTATCTGTTGAGAGTAGTTGAAAGCAGCGAAAGGAGAAACAAGGTTGCCTCGCTCACTATGAACCTTACTATTTTTCTCCACTACGTTGTATTAAGATTGTAGTGCGCACAATGCGCACATCTCATGTGAGTTCTTTCCTTTGGCACGTGAATACAAATAATTCGGAATTGTTGCCCAAAGGCGCCTGAATTCATGCGTGAATGACAAGAATATTCTGGGACCCTTCATGCTTCATCAGTTTGGGTTCTTAGTGCTAATGGCTTGGAAGCAGAGGCTAGGTCTCAAGGCGTGACAGGGAGAGAGCGGCTAACCTGGCATGCGACTGACTCCCGAAGCCCTTCTTGACCATGAACCCAACAGCCCAGATGATACCTTATATATATATATATATAATATATATATATATATATTCATATATATATATATATATTCATATATATATATATATATTCATGATCTGTGTTCTTGGGTCCAAAACATTTTGGCGAAAAAGGTGGCAGGGCCACTGCTCGCAGACGCGTGGGGCGCAGAGATTCATCCGCAGCCTGTCTGCATCATCGGGCAGCATGCTTGCACCGAGCCTCCTGCGCCCCCCAAGTCCCCAGTCCTCCGGGCTGGACCCATGTGGTCGCAGGCGAAGTTGCTGCTCTCGCTGCCATGCAGGGTGAGACCTTCAGAGCCCACAGCCCTAAAAAAAACCGCCGCCTTCTTTTTGCTGCCTTTGCTCCGAGGACCCAGGCTCATCAATCACTTCGATGCTTCGAAGCCTTGTTGGGCTTGCGATGCAATGCAGGGGCGTTTAGGGTTTAGGGTTTAGGGTTTAGGGTTTAGGGTTTAGGGTTTAGGGTTTAGGGTTTAGGGTTTAGGGTTTAGGGTTTAGGGTTTAGGGTTTGAGAAAGCTCAGAGACGGGCGTGTTTGTGCAGAAATAGCGCACGAGCCTCAGCACCATGATGACAGCGGAACGTTCGACTTCATCTAGCTATTGGCAGAGGCCTGGGCGTTGCCAAGACCGCTTCACCGAAACTCCGTAACTCCAAGCCGCTGAGTGCGGATGACGCAGGCCCCTGTCAGCAGACTCGGTGACTGTACAGGAGAGGTGGAGGGAGTCCATCCCATGGGGGAAGAAACAGATGCTGCTCTGCCTGGTAGCCCAAGGGAGGCTGGTGTCGAGATCGCGCGGCAGCACTTGTGGCGGGGGATCCGTATGCAGACGTGCCCTGGAAGCTAGATGTTGCATTTGATTATTTCAGCTGTAGGCTAGGCACATTCGGCGCAGTTTATGGCTGACAGCTTAGCTCTCCGCATCCGAGCGCGCAGGAGGACTCCGCGCAGCTGAGATCACATCATCAGGCACTAGCTCCTGGCTTTCTGAAGGAAACACGCTATACCACAAAAAGGATACCCCAAGTAGTTTCCACACGAAAACTTAGCGGAACGGTCCTCTTCAGACGCACTGTCATCGGAGCTGAAATCTGGAACAGACCGCTTCGGAACTGCCGCTTGTGGAGCAGGCCGCGCGGCCTGGCTTGCTTCTCCCGCTACTTCTCAACAACAGACACGTGCATCATGCTGACATGTGAGCATCTTGTGATATACACTACGCATATATGTACATATGCATTTATATTTATATTCACATTTATATTTATATTTAAATTTATATTTATTTTATATTTACATTTACATTTATATTTATATTTATATTTATATTTATATTTATATTTATATTTATATTTATAGTTGTATTTATTTGTTTGCTTATTTCTTTATTTATTTGTTTATAGATAGCTCTATATATATATATATATATCCGCACACGCACACACATATACATATATTTATATATGTACACATACACACGTAAATCACTTGGTTCTAGATCTATAAACACAACTATAAATATATATATATATACACACACACGATGCAGCTCGGAAGCGATGCGTCCGTCAAAAAGCTCAACAAGCATGACCCCGCACGAGAGCATGCAATGCTGGGCTCGGAACAACCATCTTGTCTCGCAACTCCTTCTTTGCAACACCACCATTCCCTGGGATCCAGCGGCTTGAGGCAGGGAGTTGAGGTTGACTCAGCAAGCTGTGAAAGCGAGGTACATCGGCCCGAGCCTGAGTCAGAATCCGAGCTGAATGTTGGAATTGGCTTCTTCCTCCCGTGTCGCCACCAGCCATGTCCGAAACAGACCCATGAGATGATAAACACCGAGCCTCGGAATGCTTGTCTTGCCCTTGGTGGCTAAACAGCTGCGCAGTGCTCTGAATGTATTGTTTGCTGCGTCGGTGTGTTGCACGCGGGCACTGTTCGACTGCTCTCTTGAGGGCACAACTTTGGCCTTTTGCAGAGTAGGCGGAGGGTTCAGCGCCTGCAGAAAGAGGCCAAGAACAACAAGAACACAAGGCCCCAACTGCTCGAATGATCTGCAATATCTGAGAGCCAGGCCAAACCAGCCGCTTCGTCGGCATCACTGTTTTGGGCAGCCCTTGCGAGAGAATGAAACATGAGACGCACAGATGGATGGACAAGGCTAAGCCGGATGCGTTGGATGCTTTCTTTGGGCCACGCTCCTCGGAATCGAAAGGCTCTAGAAGCCACCGGCACCATGGACAAAGCAGCCTGCCTCTGGCGAGACCGATGCATTTCTGCTAGTTCGAGCAATCCGCCCGACTCACTGCCGGTGTCCTGCAGCTGGTTCTAGACAAACGGTGCACAAAACATTCGCTTGGCGTGAACATCATTCATCCTTCCCTGGGCCAGCGTGTCCTCTTCCTCTCTTTCCGGAGCCTCTTGGCGTAAACCATGGAGACACGACTTGTGACAGACTAGCAACGGCCTCGGTGCTAAAGATGGCAACGGACTCTGGGCGAAGGCGAACCACCTGGGATGACCACGAGATCACAGCAAAGGCAATGGCAGACATCACCCCATCATGGCTCCACTGAAAGACGCGTGGCCTGGCCTGCGCTGAAAAAGCACGCCACACAGGGGAGTCTGTGCCATCAGGCATTGCCTGGCATTCATATCAGCAATGCGCCCAGCTTAAGTCCGCACATCTGCTCCTAAGTGGGGTATAAGCTCGTCAGTATGACCAGTCGAGCGCGAATGGCTGTGCAGCACACGGGTATCCGGGCCTCCTCCTGCAAAGCCAGCCGGACAAGCTGGGCAGTCAAGCAAATGTCCCTTCGTGTCCAAAAAAGTCACAGAGTCCTCTGGCGTCGAGTCTTTCTCGGAGACAAGGAAAGCATCGCAAAAGTCCGACAGACTTGCCATTGCAACCTGCACATTGGACTGAGCCGTCAGCTGAACATGCGAGATCTGAACATGATGACATGATGAACTTGCATCTGCAGGCTGTCGCTGTCCTGGTTCGAACTGGCAGCGACACCATCGTCTTTTTCTTCCTCCTACATAAGGAACATGTGCGGTGTATGTGCGGGGATTCTGCGTGGGCACACTTCGAGCTTCTACAGGAAACTCCATCGATGTCCTGAGACCAATCGGCAGGCAGCAGCCTGTCCAGCCTGCATTCGGCATCTGTCGCTCTCTGTCGCCCTGGACTACGACGAACTCTGGGCACTGTTACAAAAGCCCTAAACCCTAAGCCCTAAACCCTAAACCCTAAACCCTAAAAAGCCAGCCAGAAGTGCGGACTGGCAGGCGTCGCCGTGGCTATTGAATGCCAGCCTGCGGCGGCAGGCACAGTAACTACTGTAGTCTCTTTTTGAATGGACATTTCAGGGTTTAGGTTTTAGGTTTTAGGGTTTAGGGTTTAGGGTTTAGGGCCCCCTTTTTTTAAGGGACCAAGTGTCTTCACCGCCATCCCGATGTGGCATCAGCTGCAAGTCATTGGCCCAGTTAGCAACTCCATAGAATTGGCAACAGGCGTGGCACACGCATCTGTATCAAGCCTCCTGCTGTTGCAGTGCCCACACGCACCAGTGGAAGCTTCGGGCTCGGGGCGACAAGCCGCGGTATCCAGGATACCTGGATCGACTCGCATGCAACGTCTCAGAGAGCACCAGGGCACCCAGCACTGCCTGCGAGGGTCTGCCCTTTGGCGCGCTGCTGCTCTGGGAGGTGGCGGCCTGCAGGGATGTGGCCGTCCCTCTGTGAAAATCCTACGATCGCAGCGTAGAGCAGCCACCTTGCCTGTAGCGGCGCACCCCAAGCATACAGGGCTCCATCCTGCGGAGCACAGGTATAGGGCTAAGCTGGCTGGTTCTTAGTAGGGAATGAGGGAATGAGGTACCCTATAGAATCCCTTAAAGGGTATATGTAGGGATCCCTGCTGAACCAGGGGGCTAAACAGCTGCAGCAGTCGTGCCCTTGCACAGGCCTGCGACAGCGCCAGGGAGTGGAGGCAGCCGGCATCGACGTGCACGATGCGGATGCCAACCAAGGCTCGAATGGGATGGGGCCTCGGCAAGAGGGGCACTGCCAGGATCTCGTATTCTTGTTATGATGGTTATTCTTGTGCTGATTGTTGTTATTATTTTTATGTTTATTGCGATTATTATGTATTATATAAAATATGTTTTTAATTGTTATTACTATTGTTCTTATTATTCTTACTAATGTTGCTATTATTACTACTGTTATTAGCAGAAGGAGCTGTGGCTCCTGCCGCACCCACCAGTGAGACAGTTGTCGTAGGCGGAACCTATGGGTCTTGATGTCGTGTGCACCGTGACTCGGAAAGCAAAAACGCAGGGAAGCGCAAGGAGTCGGATCTGGATTTGGGGCATTGGCTGGAATGCGGCGTCCACTTGTGTCGAGTTTGGAACTGGCTGCCCTGAACGAGAGTTGAATGCACATGCTGAGGCAGCAATTACCGACACCACCCAAAGTGGCTCTGCCTTGTCCTGTCATCGGACCACCTTCACCACCCCAGCTGTATGCTCTCCTCAGACATGGCCCGGAGCTGAAGGAAGAGGATCCTCTGTTCTCCCGAGGTCTGAGAGGCCCGGGCCCAGCCGAATCAAGCGCAAGGGAATGCGAGTCTCCAGCGGCAACCGCCTGTCGGGAGCAAGCATCCTCTGCATGCTGTCAGAAGGATTGCACGGTTGCACCAATATCCCCGCAAGAGTATGCACACAAAGATCACAGAAGTACCTGCATCACAAATGCCGCCGGACAGGCGCGGCCAAGCGTCAGCCTCGGTACCCAGGAACTCCCGTCGGAAGATGCTGGAAGTTAGCTAAATGTAGACAATGGGCAAACATATGTGCGACACAGAAGACAGCACTTCCGGGGGCTTCAGGCTCCAGCGGCTCATGGGACTCTTGCAGGTGCCCCACTCCAAGCTGCCCCTTGCTGTTGTCACCCCACGACATCAGCCTCGAGATTTCGGAAAGCGTTGAAGATCGTTGAGACCGCACACTTATTGACAGAGATCCTGACTTCCCCGCAGCCGAGCATAGGAGCACGAAAGCAGCACCAGCCGCAATGTCGATCCTGTGTAGCAAATCTACAACTCGCTGGAGCCGCGGAGTCTGAATCTTGGTTACCCCATGGGGGCCACAGAGAGACTGCATAAGGCGTGGACGTACCCTCAGCCAGTGTTTCTATGCGACGTGGGCGGAGCCTGAGGGGTCAACATGAGAGGCCCGAGGCGTGCATATGCCTAGTGACTAACCAGGCCTCAACACGCAAAGCAAAGACATCTCAGTTTCCGACTGCGCTCGAAACTTTGTTCGAAACCCCAGTCGGCCACTGGCACTCACTCCGAAAGTGAACACCTGCATCTGAGTTATCAGCTATTGCGGCTTCTGTCTCATAGAATGCAGACAATAGTGCAGCAGCTCGCTCTTCTATCGAAGTTGTTCAAATTGTTCTTCATCTGGGCTACCGTGAGCTATCTCTGTCTCGACACCCTACTACATGCTACTTACTCCTTACTGCTTAAGAATGAACTACCCACTCCCAACTTTCGGAGGGCTTGAGGGGCAGTCTTCTTTCTCTCTCTTCTTATTCTTCTTCTACTTCTACTCAGCGAAGAGGCCCCCCCTGCGGGAAGCCCCGGCCGCGACGGCCCACTCTCTCTCTCTCTCTCTCTCTCTCTTTCTTTCTCTGTGTGCCTCCCCCTCTGTGCTCATGACGACGCTGAAACCTCCACCACAGCTGGCCTTCGCAATTTTTGGCCTGCATGCGGAGCGAACCAAGAAGCTCTCGGGGCGAAACGTCTCCCAGCACAGAGAAAACCTAAGTCCTTCCGTGCTCCACTTCCCACACTCGGAAGCGTTATTGAGAAGCTTGAACGGTCCTGCCTGAGGAAATGCAACCCCAGATGCTTGTTCGACGGTCTTTGTCGATACCGTAGATGGGAGTGCTTCCCCCAACCTGTGGGAGCAATCGGGCTCTCAGACATAAAGCAGATGCAAGCACGGGAAACCTGTGAGGCGGACCTAGCGGTTCCATCTCCTGCTTCCTCATGCGCCCGCTGCCGCCCTCGCCTGAGACATTATGCCAACTCGAGGCCCAGGTCCTTGCAGGCTCTGCATTCAATCATTTCTGCCTGCGCCTGTGCCGAGAAACTTGGTAACCAAAGTCGGCGTGCTGACCTGTGTGGCAGGCGCATCTGGTCCGAAGAGAATCCCCCCAAATCCTTTCAAAACAAGGTGCTGCCGAGGACTTGAACCCGTACAACGGTGTTTGCAAAAACCCTCGCCGTGAGCGACAAGCTGCCCAAAAACATGTCCCAAAGAAAGATGCAACCAATGAAACTAATGTAACCGAACCCTCAGCACCAGGAGGCTGAAAGTGGCAAACAACACGTCAATCTGCGTCACTAGGAACCAGCGCTTCGGCTACCAAAGCGTGCAGAAGCAATAAGCGATGGACTACATGTTCCCCAGTACGACTTGGTACAATACGCGCGGCAAGGAATATAGCTTGAATCAACAGCGCGAACAGTCTCTCGCCGGCCCGGTGGCTATCTTGAATTGCATCGTCGTGTTCCCGGCACCATCACCAGCAGCACCAGTACCACCAGACACCCCCACCACTCCTTCACCACATCCCATAACAACCCACCACAACCCCACGCCAGAGCCACAACGAAGACCACACCCTGACCGCTAGCCGCACCATAGCCACAGACAGAACTATGTAACGCAGCCTGGGACAGCCAACCCCGGTAACACCTTGAAGCCTAGTCAAGACTCAGCCGGGATGCGTTGGCAGTGCTGCCGAGGCCACAGGCTGGGCCGTAGCCCCAACCTGCAGGCGGCTCTTACGCGCTCTCACGACTTCGCACGTGCATCGTGCAGCCTCTGCTCTCGTTCCACCCTGGGCGCCCGGACTATACAAGCGACCATTTCTGGAAACAGCCAGCGTGTGGGCACCAAGCATGTCGCTGCCCACGGCGACCTGGAAGCCGTTTCGAGGCCAAGTTGGCATTCAAAAGCTCTTTGCGTGCTCAGCACATGGCCTGAACAACGTTAACCCTGGATGGAAAAGACCGGAGGAGATGCGGGACGAAGTCGCTGGTGCTGCGGCCAATTCCTGCACAAGAACTAAAAGATGCCAAGCAAGCCTTATTTGTCCAGTACCTGGGGGAACTACAGGTTGACCCCCCTTTGGGGTTCTAAGGGGATTCTACTACCCCAAAAAGGTTAAAGGTTACCTACTCTACTACTAAGAAGCAAGATGTGGCTGCGTCTGTCTTGAAAGGCTGTCCTTCGGAATGGAGCGGATTCCGGGAGCGTCGGTCACCTGTTCTCAGGGGTGCAGAGCTCAGCGCTGGCTAACTTGGGAGCTCCGTGGCTACCCAGCCTCCGCGTGCGCGAGGAATGGCCTGCAGAAGTTTGCAGAGACTTTGCAGTCTCGTTCAAAAAAACAACTGAAAGCCAGCTACGCTCAGCTACATTCAGCTTCTTGCGCTCGCCGGATCATGTACCTTCAGTCCCCTTGGTGCGATCTCGTCTTCCTCATCACTATCAGGTCCCAGCCTCGCAGTGCTTGACACATCTTTCAGAAGTATTGCAACTTGTTCACCAGCCACCCGATTTTTCACCCACTCAGCAGCCAGCGAGTGGTCGGATGCCGCAGCTCCATCGGACACGTCGCTGCCGCTTGCTGCCGTGCCGAGGCCTGAGTGACTTCGCGGAAACCGCACTGCCGTAGCTTCACAGCTTGCACATACTTCCACCAAACACCATAAAAGTGGCTTAGCCTCTCAGGCGCCAACATTTGGAGATCTTTGATCCAAATGTCGCCACATCTCCCGTCGACGTAACCACCGCAGAATGGTACCTGGCACGGAGGTGGGCGAGCTTCGGACAGAAAGGAAAAGCATGCCAAAGCAGACCATGCCATAACGAACATGCCGTGGGGGATGGCACCAGCTGCAGGCAGTGCCTACCACTTCGTAGCCTGCGATCAGCATGAGACATCTCTTGAACAAGGGCAGCAAGTACCACCGATTCCCCCAACCCTCAAAAGGGGCGCACCGTTAAGCACTCCACTGACCAGCTGTGGCCGTGCGGCATCCTTGTGGATAAACGCTCAATGTGCCAAGCGTGGGAGTTGAGGACCTGCGTTTGAGGACCAGGCAGCTCCGCTACCGAGTCCCAGCCGGCCATAGTTGCCGCTGCCCCAGGAATACACCTCAGACTTGGCAGGTGCTTGCCTTTTTTTTCTGCTTACTTGGTTTTTTCCCATCCAGCTGACATGCAGGTCTTAACATGTGCAGCTCGGGCCTCGATTGAAGCACACATGACGACTACCAGCACAGTCTGCTGTCGCGACGTGTGAATGCAAGATCTCCAAACGTACTGCGTACCAACACCACTCAAACAAGTACTAACCAGTCTTTCCCCGGTGCCACCACTGCTCCAGCCAACACATCTAGCCCTTGAAAATTCCACGACACCAAGCCTCAACTCGAAGAAGCATTTCCCCTACGGCATGATTCCGGCATCGGCTGCAGACGCCCAGAACGAAACCTTGTGACTTCAACGATTTCGATGTGGCCTCCATGCGGCATCAGCAGCCCTAGACCAGGCATCATGGGGTCAAGCGCAGGAAGTCTTGAACACCCTTTGATCCGAGGCGGGAGAGTCAGGGAAGCATGGAAACGCAACACCATCTCCAGCGCTCTGCAAGCACAAGTTCTATTGTCATCTGGACTTGTAATCCTAATGCTCGAGCTTTTTCTCCACCGCTCGAAGCTCCTCCGCGCTGGTATGATTGCAGATTGTATCTGGCTGCGTCTGCTCTTTAATGGGTTGGAACCTAGCCACTTGCAGAACCGCACAGCTCACTCGAAGATAGAGTTATGAGTGCAAGTACATATGGCGCACACATCATACGTCATCAGCCTTGAGACTATGCACGTGTCCTGCCCAGCCTTTAGCGGCGTGGCAGCACGAGATTAGGGCAAAGGCTCGCGGTTCGTCAATCCAAGATATTGCTTCTTAAACCACACGGGAAACATATCTCCAATACATCCGAGTCATGGAGCAAAATTCTTGCACCACCCGCCGTGATGCCCGAGGCGGCACATTCTTGTGCCCATACACTTACACCAAGTCACTATTCCGTGTCTTGGCACCTCATAAGCTTCAGGCCAAAGCTGCCGGAGCCCCGCACCAGAGTTTTTGCTCCCCTTTCCTGAGAGCCTACAGTAGCCTGCGGCTAGCCGAGCCTAGCAAAGCCTGTTGTTCTCCGTGTGGTCTTGCAGTATCCTTCTACCAAAGAAATTCGAAGACCAGCAGATGACAGCAAACTGAAGCTTGAAGGCCGCATGATATCTGCACCTCGACAGCACCCATCGGCAACTTGGCGTAGGGCACCCTAAACTCCTAAACCCTGAATACTAAACCCTAAACCCTGACCCCTAAACCCTAAACCCTAAACCCTAAACCCTAAACCCTAAACCCTAAACCCTAAACCCCCCTAAAGCCTATAGGTGCTGGCGCTCTTAGGGAGAGGGCCAGATTCGGACGACTGTGCGCCGAACCCGTACTGATCTCAGAACTCTAAGGCCTAACGACGTCGCGAAGTTGAGCGCGAGTCTTTTCTCTTACTGCTACTGCCGCCATTCTTCAGAGTCACATTTTTCCTCAGCTGCACATGACAACACATCTCCTGCAGCACCTCTGCGTGTGGCGTGAGAAAAAAACTCCGCGAATGGCGTGATGCCATATGTTCAGCACAGCCACGCTGTAGGATGGCCCTTCCGATCGTCCCGGACTGCCTGGCCAAAACGTGGAAGAGCTCATATTTTCGACTGACACAGCAGAGCCTACCGAGCACGAATTCCATCAGATACACGTTGCATGTGTGGGTGCTGGGCATATCTTCGCGGGAAGTGGTGTTCAACAGCAACGCACCCACGGCGAATACAGTACTGCATCTCGCAACGTTCACCATCCAATGCTATCTTGATTCCTGGCATTTGAGACACGTGAAGCTTCATGTGGCCTAGCGGGGCAATGCGCAACGGCAACGGTTTCCAGGACGTCCGACCAGACCGCAGGCGCACCCCTAAACCTGAAACCCAAAATTCCCAGATCGCCTCATAAGTGACTTCGTCATTGACCCTCAGTTCGTCGAACGGAACAGCTTTGTTCACCGCCGTGCAGTGGAAGTAAAGGTCCTGACACGCATCCAAATTCGTTGAGAAGCTCTCAAAAGCCCCAAAAAAAAAAAAGGCCACTGCTTCAAAACTCTCCTTGTCATTGACCTTGCCGGTGTCTGGTCGTATGAAGCCAAAGCCAGATCCCTGACATCATGCCATTCTGGGGCATCACGTCTTATAGGAGCTTCAGGAGCGGGAGAGACATCGAGGATCATCGAGGTGTGAGCCGGGCCTTGAGATCCACAATGACTCCTGAGGTGCCCCATTCAGAGAGGGCCTCGCCCGGACGTCCTCACAGGATACCCCAAACAAAGAGCACAAGCTTTCGGCTAAGCCGGAAATTTCAAGCTTGCAGCTTGCAGGACCCACCTTCCGACCTGCTTCTACCACCACGGCGCCCCCTCAGCACAAGAAGGGCGCTGAAACACCGGAAGGACATCTGTAAGTCCGACTGGCCACGCCTGTCTCTGCTATCATCGCGTCTGCCGCGACGCGCTGAGCGCGAGCGGCCGCGGCCTTCGGCAGGGAGAGACTCACAACCGGAGCCATGGGCCTAAGCATGACTTCAAAATCATATGACATCATGACACGGGTGCCTGATCCCCGTCGCGGTCGAGAGTCGCTCCTAGACAAGAGCATGGTGCCTTTGTAATTATTATAGTATTTTCTAGTATAATATAGTATAGTCTAGTATAATATGAAAAAGCGCTACTTAAGGCGACCCGTACAGTAGATCAGGAGCCTGGAGTCACTGCGCCGCGGCATGACTGAAACGTTGCTCGCCCTCCAGCCCTCCCCCGAGTTGGAGCCGAACGCTGCAAGGCGAAGAACAAGTGGCCAGTGCACTCTGGCCAAAGTTGCTCATCGGTAGCATCCGGGAAGAATTATACAGATTTGCGGTATGTAAGTTTTAAGCGAGGCACACACTAAAGAGCACAACTGCTGGCAAGCGCATGAGCCATCCGCTTCGCGGATGGAAGCTTGCGTAAGCTGCGGTGTCCAGTCTGTGCAAGTGGAACACGGGCGCTGCCCCGTTTCCTGTGCTGCATCACCGCCGTGCTTCACAGGCAATGATTGCTGGAGAGGGCTTGCAGACCATCGGCCAGATGGCTCTCGAAACAAGCAACATAAACCCTAAACCCTAAACCCTAAACCCTAAACCCTAAACCCTAAACCCTAAACAAAACATCAGAGGAACGGAAGGTAGTTGCAAGGTCTGCTGGCGCAAGCTCCAGAGCAGCAGCTTCATTAACTTCTCGAGTAAACTTGCCCTTAGCGCTACAAAGCTCGCGACGAGTATCGTAGCACAGCGATTTTGCCGGGAGTTTACACGAGTGACTATGTCAATTCTCAGCTTCCTCTGCGGCATCCTTTCAGAGGGTTGATCGGGCTGCCGTAGCTGAATGTTTGAAGAATGCAGGAAACATCAAGAAACGCCTGTCCTCGCCCTCACCTCGCTTCTTGCTCCTTTCACGTCGCTCCTGTAGCAGTTGTAAGCTGCAAGCACGACAGCGCCGAGATGCAAGAAGCATGTCGTCCCAAGCTCTCTCCCCTAGAAAGCTCCTAGCAGGGAGGTGGGGAAGAGGCACCCCCATTAGGCATTGGAATGCCTTTAATGCCCAATCCGGCAACCCAAGATCCCGGGTTTTCAAAGGCCAGATGCAAAAATGAGGAATGCTAGGAGCTGTTGATGTCTGTTGCAAATGCTTCAAAGGTTTCTGGCATTCCTGGCCCCTTCCAACCCTGAACCCTAAACCCTAAACCCTAAACCCTAAACCCTAAACCCTAAACCCTAAACCCTCCACCCCAGGCCGCACTCCTTGGGCTCCCGGTGCTCTCGATCCCTGTGTTCCTTAGGTTCCTTGTGCTCCTTCCTCTCTTTCTTCTCGCGTGGCTCCTGCCCATAATGTGTGTGAACAGAATCAGAATAAGAACAATGAAAGTACGAACAAGAACAAGAACAAAAGAAAAAAAGGAGCAAGAAGGAGAACAGTAAGCACAAGAACAAGAATAAGGATCCGAATAAGAAGAAGAATAATACTACATCTGAAAAGAAAACAACACATGTGTTTGTATATATATATATAATACCATGCAGTATAATATATACATATATATATATACATATATATATATGTATTGATATTTATATATATATATAGACATATATATACATACATGTGAATGACACTTCGCAAGGGGGCGAGACATGAGCAGAAAGGGCTCGGCTCCGGTCCTTCTTGTCCCTGGCCTCCCTGGCCTCCTTCGGCTCACGGGCTCCTTCTCTCTCCTCCGCCCAGGGAAGCGCAAGAGCACCCCCCAAGTCATAGATGGTACCATACACGTCTAGGTGCTTTATTTGATGTATGATATGTACATCTGTATATATCTATATACATATATGTATATATGTATATTTTTAACTTATTTATTTATGTATTTACGTCAGATTTATTCATTGACTTATTTATCTATTTGGTTAAATGATATATAATAAAGACTGTCAACCGTGTCTATGTATATATATATATACATATATATATATATATATATACGTATGTATAGCACATTCTACTGTTAGTGTGGTTTTTGCTATCCGCCGAGGCCTCGGGCCGGAGGTGTATAGGTTGTCAGAACCGCCCCCCCTCTTCCCCCCCCCCCCTCTTCCCCCTCCCCCCCCCACCCTCTTCCTCCCCGCCCGCACAACCCCCCCCCCCCCCACCCCCCCCCCCCCCCCCCCCAACCCCCCCCACCCACCACCCCCCCCCCCCACCCCCCACACCCCCCCCCCACCCCCCCCTCCCCCCCACCCCCCCACCCCCCCCCCCCCCAGTCGCCTTAAACCTTAAGGGGCCTGGCTCAACCCTACGATCACTCCAAGCCGAACCCTAAACCCAAAAAAACCCTCAACCCCAAAGCGTGAACCTTGAGCCCTAAACTAACCCTCAACCCCAAACCCCAAACCATAAACCATAAACCCGGAACCCTCAACCCTCAACCCTCAACCCAACCCTTGTTGCTTGGGGTCCAGCGACTTGGGCGCTGCGGAATCACCATGCTCACGCGGATGCGCTGGGCCGGGCCGAGGCGGGTCGCGTAGCGTTAAAATTATGTTCTACTGGCAATAGCACATTGTGACACCTGTGGTCCGCTCCGGCCTTCCTGTCTCCATTCCTGCTCTTGCTTTTGGTTTTGGAAACGGCCAAGGAGTCGCCCCCTTGACCAGAGCCTCAACATGAGAAGTGGCCAGCAACACACGACAAGTGACAGTACCCGCAAGATGAACCGAAGGCCTCCTAAACCCAAAACCTCCCCCCCCCCCCCCCCCCCCCCCCCCCCCCCCCCCCCCCCCCCCCCCCTCACCCCTCCCCGCCTCACCCCTCCCCGCACCTTTTATTTAAGCTCATGTGGCACATGGTTTGCCCACGCCCCCCTTGCCAGCAAAAGCTGACGCCTGCAGGCTCGCCGGCCTTGATCCGTCGGATGGCAACCTTCCACCATCAGCCGGATGCAAACAAAAAGCTGTACCTACAAGAATACTTGTAAGATGTGTGTTCTCATGTGTACACAGATACAGGTATCGGATCATCAAATAGATATTTTTACTTACATTTACATGTATATTCATATTTGTATTCATATTTATACTTAAACTTACATTTATCTTTATATCTATATTCATATTTGTATTTATATTTTTATTCATATTTGTATTTATCTTTATCTTTATAGCTGTATTCATATTTGTATTTATATCTATATTTATATTTATATTTATGCCATTCTAGTATAATACCGTGTATTATAGTCAAGTCTATCACAACACCGTAATATAGTGTACTGGAATGCTCTGCTCCACATGCATCGGGCCGGCCTCCGTCTGCTTCAGCATCCTCTCAGCTCATAGGTTGCAATTGGAGTAAGGTTGAGGGTTCAGGGTTTAGGGTTTAGGGTTCAGGGTTTAGGGTTTAGGGTTTAGGGTTTAGGGTTTAGGGTTTAGGGTTTAGGGTTTAGGGTTTAGGGTTTAGGGTTTAGGGTTTAGGGTTTAGGTGCGGCTGCGGCAGTGTGAGTAGCACAAACCGCTTCGTGCCGCCCACCGCGCAAGCAAGCACCATGTACCCAGTAACGAGGCCAATGTCCATTGTTTGAACATGAGGCATCCAGCAGTACTGTACTATTCTTTCATGAAATCGCACATGCACGCTTTACATGCTAGGGTCTAGGGTTTAGGGTTTAAGGTTTAGGGTGTAGTGTAGAAAGACCAGACCTGGCACTCTAGACTCTAAGTGCTTCCGCACTTGCGATGCCTGTCCATCCGAGAAGACAAGCGCAGCATCTCGTCCTGCAGAGCAACGCAGTCTCCCAAGTTCATAAGCATTATTAATCCCAAATTCAGAGTGAGAACAATACTATTCACTATACAAATATTAATATACATCCAATTTTAACTATAGAGTACAATTATATACGTCATAATGATAATTATACAATGCGATCCACATGTGCTTCGAGGCCTCCGACTTCTGCAGACGCTCCCGCAGCTTGCTTCGCAGGTTGCCGACCCTTTCTTTCAGCTTGCCTTCTGATCCTTCCTGAAGTCGAGTTTTGGGGCTTTTTTGGGTTTTAGGGTTGTCGGGTTCTAGGGTTTTAAGGTTTTTAGGGTCTTAGGGTTTTAGGGATTTAGGGTTCTTGGGTTTTAAGGTTTCGGAGTGCGCGGGGTCAAACCTGCCACGCGCGCAAGTTCAGCTTTTCGGAGAGAGCCAGAGCAATTGGCAACTGTACTCCTGCGCCTCCCTGGCACGAACCTCGACGTATGCGCCCTGTGCTTCTGGCATAGGACGCTTTGAATCGCTGCACCCCCTCGTCACACAGACGGACTCTTGGCTGGCAAGCACCAGGCCAGCAAATGAGATGCCTTATCCAGGCTGACCCATGAGAACCTGCAACTGAGGGGCCCAGTTTAAGCACATATATGCCAGGACCCCAAAAGAGGTGCCCCTACCTTCGGGAATTTTGAAAGCATCTCAAGCCAGCTTGGAACGATGCCGAGGCCAAAATCTCACAGACATTGCTCCCCTGAAGTGGCTTCATCTCTTGGAAGGGCCGACCACACAGATGGCCCCGGAGGGATTTTCCCCAGCCGAGAGAAGAGTCAGCCGACTTCTTCGCAGACTTAGCCCTAGGCTTAGCCGTAGGAGGAGAAGAGAGACGCACGTGGCTCATCAAATGTGAAGTCGTTGATGTACTGCGCAGCCTGGCTGGCAGGTGGCGGCGGGGCAAAAAGACCTACAGCTCAGCACATCACTGCGCATGCGCAAGCGCCTTTGCAGCGTCGAAGCCGTGTCGATGACAGGCCAAGAAGAAGTGCTGCAGCTGAGCCATGGACACCTCGCGCAGCACTCTGTGAGATGCGTCTGTACCAAGCTGCCGCAACTGCCTGCAAACATCAAAATTGGCCAAGCCACTTTCCTCTCTGCAATGCGCCCGCCTGCAGCAGCTGCGTCCAGCTCCGACATGCCGTGTCAGGCTTCATCAGGCTCTATGCAGCAGAGCATGCCCCCTCCCTCTCCGTTCGCAAGGCGCCTACCGAAGTTCCAAAAGCTGTGGCGGCATCTTCTGCGCCGGGGTAGAAAGTCAGGAAATACTTCGAAGCAACATCCTTGTTCCTGAGATGTCAGCATCTTCAATGCTAGCACAGTCTCTGCAGGTTTGTGATGCACCAAGCCGGCACTCTTCAGAACGAAAGGCCAAGGCTCGGCTTCTTGAACTCCGCTTTCAGATCAATCCGGCCTGGGCGCATCACGGCCGGGTCCTCAGGTAAAGGATGGTAAAGCTCTCCAAGGCACAAATGGAGAAAACGGTATGACAAGGGTCCCCCTTGTGACTCCGAGGGCGGCACCAGCTTGTCTGGGTGGTTCGTGGTCATGAAGATCACGACATCGTCCGGAGCCCCAAGCCCATCCAGGCAGTTGAGGAATCCGCTAAAGGACCTCAAAACGGGACAGGCGGGCCAAGAGACGGAGGGCAGTGGGGACGTGCAAGGGTTGGGAGCGCACGAAACGACGCAACAAGTGCTCCCAAGATGCAGAGATGAGTTGTTGTGGTCAGCTTCACGGTGATTGGTGAAGAGGGCATCCACATCTTCGAGTACTACCATGGAGAGAGCCGGCAACTGCGTCATGGCATTTCCTGGGGCAGGGCTCAATCTCACGGAATAAAAGGAGGGATGTGCCTGCGCAAATGAGCAGCTACCTGCTCTAAAGGAAGCATGGCTGGGATTGAAACTTACCGGGTGTCTGAAAGTGTCGTCTGTCATATGCTTGTCCATCTGGATGAAGCAAAGGTTTCGCTGTATGTGTCCAGCAACGGAATTCATGAAGGAAGTCTTGCCAGTACCTGGCTCGCCATGTAGTAGGTAGCAGCGATGGTAGGGAATACCATGCTTGGCATAGAAGGTCCGCGTCTCGTCCTTGAGAAACCACTCGAGGTCATCAAGCAGCGGTCGCTTCACGCCTGCTCTCGCACTCTCACGCACCTCACATGTACAGGCAACCATGAGAACATGACAACCGGGCTCCTTCTTCCAGCACAATACTGTCCAGACTTCGTGCCATCCGTCTGGAGATTCGCGACCAGAAATGGTACTTTGTGTCGAACCTCCACAACGACACTCGATTCCTTTGCTTCCGGCCAGGGAACAGTCACAGTCTCCATCTCCATCAGACCGTATGATACTCCAGCTTGCAACATGCGAAGGTCTGAGTTCCGTTCGCCTTCTGCTTGGTTTCATTGTCGGCTGCCTGTGACCAGTTCACTCCATAACCACAAGCAGCCTACCACTTCGCCCTTCTACTTTTGTGCCGGGCAGGGTGACCGCCGAGTCGCGAAATCATGTCGAAAACCGCGTGGACAAGAACAGAAATCGAAGAAGACCGACTTGGAAACGAGGGCAACATGAAATGCTTAAAAATGCATTTAGGGTTTTTTAACGTTAAAAAAACCCATTCAGGGTTTTTAGGGTTTCTTAACGTTAAAAAACCCAAAATATCCGTCGTACGACCCGTTTCGGGAAGTGTTCCATGACATGTTTTGGGAAGGTGAGGCGAGCACCTGGCAGTGAAAATCTAGAATGTGCTTTGCGTAGCGCTGAAGCAGACATGCACACCTCTGTACAACTTGAGCCGACGCGTGACTTGTTGTTTGTGTGGCGTGACTTTTCGGTGATTTGAGTAAATTTATGTATCGCGTTGTTGCAGTGGGAGCAATCATGCTCGATTCGGATACGGGGAGGCTGAACGTCGACAGGAGCTTCGAGTGTGGATCCGGCACATGCCTCCCTCCAAAGTTCAACTGCTATATGCCGCGAGGCATCGAGAGGCTGCACTTCTACGCGTTCTCTCTGGCTGATCAACGCCGCGGAGCTTCCCCTTCCCCGAGTGCGTGATGAAAAAGATGAAAGATCTAGGTCTCGCGATGCATGCAGCCGCTTAACTGAGGAGACGACTTTCGGTTATCCCGACTCGTGCGATTTGTGTGCTAAAGGAACACTGAGCGCTTTTCGAGACGCAGCATATACACTGCAACACACGCTCGAGCTCCCTGAAAGGACATCTACAACCACCGCCCACCACGCGCATCTACACCTCCCGCGATCCTCTCCATCCCCACGGGCGCAGGCAAGGAAAGAGTCGACATGTGGGGATATCCGGCCCCTAAAAATTTGACAGTCCCCA
Organism: Symbiodinium natans; assembly: GCA_905221605.1. Classification (NCBI taxonomy): domain Eukaryota; class Dinophyceae; order Suessiales; family Symbiodiniaceae; genus Symbiodinium; species Symbiodinium natans. Next base: position 336,611 of record CAJNDS010002414.1, read on the forward strand.
ATGTGCCTTCTGGCAGAGCTTCAGAAGTGGAGTCTGGTCCGCGCCCTCCACAAACAGGACCAAGGACGTGAAGAAGGACGGTCCGTCACCTGGAAAGGCTACGATGCTTTCGGATGGAGCCCCCAAGTCCCAGATTCTGTGCAAAGAACGGTTCTCCGAGCCTGTGGGATGTCCAATGCGCTGGAGAACCACCGTCACCTTGCTTGTCTTGCCTTCATCCCACTGGAAATCGAACGAGTGCCAACCTTGGCTCCAGGGATGTGAAGCGACTGGCTCTTAGTCGGGAATGGCGGAGTTAGGTACCTTTCCCCTATCTATGTGGAAATATACACATATGTCCTTTAAGGGACTCTATAGGGTACCTGATTGCCTCACCTACTACGAGACAGGAAGGAAAACCGTGTTCCCACCCCCAAGTGCCAGGACTGCAAAGGAACGGGGATCCCCCGGGTTTCGGGTTCAGGGTGTGCAGTTCTCGGTGCTTGAGGGAACTTATGAACCTTAAAGGCTGCTAGGAGGCTTCCCCGCAAGGTTTTTTGCACGCGGCGTCACAAAAACTACACTTCGAAAAACATCCCTAAACCCCTAAAACCATCTCAACCCATATCAAGCCTAAACTCTAAACTTCAGCCACGCTTCCCAGCCCGATGTTGCCTGAAGGCATTTGAACCTCTCGCTTGCGCTTGCGGCTTGCTCCGCCAACCTGGCAATTCCCAAGAAACCCTCGCATCCGGAATGGTCTTTCACTTTGTGTGTCAGGGTGTAGGGTTTGGGGTTTAGGCCTTAGGGTTTAGGGTTTAGGATGTAGCGTTCAGGGATCTCTCTCGCTCTCTCGCTCTCTCGTTCTCTCACTCGCTCTATCTCTCTCCTTCTCTGTGTCTCTCTCCCCCGCCTTACCCTTGCCCTTGACCATGACAAGCAAGTCGTCAATCTCGTCGTCGTCCGCCTCGAGTACGTTCGAGTTCGTTCAAGACTTGCCTCTGTGAGACCTAAACACTAAACACTACTGCGACTGTTTGGACGGGGACCCAGTCCAGCTGAGACCCAAGTTGAAGTCTACTTGTAACCTTAAGAAAAGCTTGAATGCTTGAAACTTGGAACCAGTGCAGTACTGGTTTCAGCAGGTTGACAACACTCTCAAGGTTGTTTGCGACTGACAACATAAGCGATATTAGGAACAAACATGGCGCATGTGCACACAAACATCCGTCTGAGACATCGCCCCCCCCCCCCCCCCCGCCCCCCCCCCCCCCCCCCCCATGTCACGTTGGGTCCCCGCAGTGATGTCACGTAACTCCGAGCCACTCTCCTCTTGCCGTCAATTGCGCTGACCACAAAATCGGATGCGCACATCGTGCCTTGCCTGCCAACGAGGCTTCGAATTTGAGGCGCCTCCCCCCTGAAGTCTCTCGTGGTCCGAAGAAGACGCTCGGTTCTCTGATGTGTGGGCGCAAGGAACCATCACATTTTTGTGTCTCCCCCAGTGGCATGCCTAAGGCCCTCTCTCGGTACACTTGCTGTTATATCTTCACCAGAGGCCATAGCTCTTGCAAGAACAAAGATTGTGTCTTTCTGCAACTTAAAGGGTTCTAGTCCAGAGCTTTGAAGCGCCTCGTCATTCATTCCACCCAGACAGCCAAAAAAGAATTCAGCTCCACTTCACTCGAGCATGATGGGATGCAGAATCCGACACCGACAGTAACAGCTCACCTCACTCACAATAAACTCAGCAAACATTGCGCAGTGCTCGTGCTGCAGGAGACCGCTCCACTGCCAACGCCTCCCCAAACACCCCAAGTGGCGCAGGAGCAGACAGCCCTTTAACAGAGCAGTGCTGCAAGCACAGTCAAGCAAGCAGAGTCAAGTTTTCCATTTCGGGGCTGAAACGGTTTGCTCAAATGAACGCCCAAAGTATCTCGAAGTGATGCAGTGCCGATGAGTGCAGGAGAGGCACTCCCAGACCTCTGCCCTTGCCCATGTCCGCACGGATGCTCCGTGCATCCTGAACCTGGGCAGCCATGCTGGTCGAATGAAGCGGAATCCTGTCTTAGCTGAGGCTTCTCCTCACCAGAGGCCCCGAGCCCCCCAAACGGCGTCTGGGTCCCGCGCAGACTTGCTCACAAAGCGCAACATGTAGCTAAAGAGTGGCTCCTCTGGCCCGCAAGAGCTGGTCGTCTCAACTGCCCACTGACATGGGACACGGAGGTTTATTCAGTCCTCATTGGACTGTACCTCCAAGTAGACCGAGTTGCTCACATCGTAGGAAAGGTGGAGCCGGGCCTGCGGCAAGCTTCAGTTCTAGCTTTTTGCGCACTTTTTGGTAGCATTGAGAGGTGACTTCTGCATGCAGGGTATGCGGACCTCTTGCTCAAGGAAGGGGCAGGAGGATCGCAGAGGCTCCATCTTGCTAGCTCCATCAAGCTGAGCCATGACGTCTTACAAGTCTTCTGGCAAACACAGCTGACTTGTGAAAGGAGAAGCTAGGAGCCAGTTCAACCCTGAAGCTGCGCTTTTTGTTGCATCAGATTGCTCTTCCGAAAACCCTAAACCCTAAACCCTAAACCCTAAACCCTAAACCCTAAACCCTAAAGGTGTGGAAGAGAGAAACACATCTTGGAGGACATGAGCCAATGCAGCTGCAAGCTCTCCAAAGTCAAAACGGAACATGCCCTGAAGCAGGGTTTAGGGTTTAGGGTTTAGGTTTAGGGTTTAGGGTTTAGGGTTTAGGGTTTAGGGTTTAGGGTTTAGGGTTTAGGGTTTAGGGTTTAGGGTTTAGGGTTTAGGGTTTAGGGTTTAGGGTTTAGGGTTTAGGGTTAGGGTTTAGGGTTTAGGGTTTAGGGTTTAGGGTTTAGGGTTTAGGGTTTAGGGTTTAGGGTTTAGGGTTTAGGGTTTAGGGTTTAGGGTTTAGGGTTTACGGGTTAGGGTTTAGGGTTTAGGGTTTAGGGTTTAGGGTTTAGGGTTTAGGGAGACACCTGCACCTCTTTCTGGCCTCTACACGGGGGACATCAGCTCTGGGCTCTCCCGCATGAGGCTCATCTTTGCATTGCACGCCCATGCTCTCGCCCATCCTGCAACGATCACAGCGCCGGAAGTTGAGACGTGGCACCAAGCACCGGAATTGTTCTTGGGCCCTTCGCTTGCCTGATGATGCCTTTGCCAAGGCGTTCGATGCCCTTTGTGAGCATGACCATGTCCTCTCAAGCGCTTATGGGACTCTCAAAAGGAACTCGAACATCGCGCGCCAAGTAACCTACATGGCCGTGTGCACGTGCGCCTGTCCTTGTTCTTTGCAACCCCCTTGAGCTGGGACATGCCTGTCAACAAATGCCCTACCGGTATTTGGGCCTTTAATCGGGTATACAAGGGGGTATATGAGGGTTCCCTATTTGAAGGGCCCATGTTTCAAGGGACCATGCATACTAACCCTAAGACCTCCTCGCAAACAAGAGAGAAGGAAGGCCTTGCATGAACTCGGAGAGGTCCAGCTCTCCCTGGCCACGCTCTGGCTCGGGCCCCTCAGCCCTGTTTAGTGTTTAGGGTTTAGGGGGGTGTAGGGTATAGGGTTTCAGGTTTAGGGTTTAGAGTTTAAGGTATAGGGTTTAAGGTTTAGGGTTAGGGCTTAGGGTTATTGCGCCCAAAAGTTGCGGAAAGCAGGCCCTCTCCCTCCTCGCCGCCGGTGTCCAGCAGTGAGAAGAGCTCCATGGCTTGCTCCTTCTTCAACCTTAGGCACAGCTATGGTTTGGGGGATCTTCCCCCGCTCATTACTAACAGCTCCTTCATGGGGATGATAATGGGGGGTACTTGAGAGGCCGCAACGAGCTGTTAAGAATAAAGGGGGAACATCCCAACTCAGCACTGCTATGGCACTCCCAAGACCCCTGAAAGGATCCAAAAGGCAGATCCCCTCTTCATAAGGGTTCCTAAGAATGACCCCCAAATGGTAGCAAACCCTAAACCCTAAACCCTAAACCCGAAACCCTAAACCCTAAACCCTAAACCCTGTTGGGGGGGGTTCGACCTGTTGGGCTTCGCCTATGGCAAGCCTGAGGTGCCCACCCCAACATCAGGAACTTATCGCAGATGGCCTGATCCTTGAAGGCCTTCGAAAAGGGTTTAGGGTTTAGGGTTTAGGGTTTAGGGCTTAGGGTTTAGAGTTTAGGGTTTAGGGTTTAGGGTTTAGGGTTTAGGGTTTTAGGGTTTTAGGGTTTTAGGGCTTTAGGGTTTAGGGCTTAGGGCTTCGGGTTTGGGGTTTGGGGTTTAGGGTGCTGGCGCGCTCAGCCCACGGGTGTGCCTCCTCAAACTCTGCCAAGCTGACAATGCCACTTCCATCTTCGTCAATTTCACGAAACATCCTTGCTGCAGTTTGTCTCGTTTGCCTGGGGCGTGATCGGCTGCCCGACTTCTACCGAAGCTGGGCGGCCGGCTCTTCTAGCTCCTTCATCTCCCGTTCCTGCTCCCTCTTGCGTAAGATGGCCATCCTTGCTTGTTAAGTCGGACCAACAGCAAGATTCAGTAAGGATGCCCAAGCAGGGCAGGCTGGGGACACCGGCTCTTTCTCATCACCTTTTGACATGTCCATAGCCTGCCTCGGACGTTCCGTGATGCAGGCAGCTTCTCTCACGCCCAAGTTCCTTGTGTCTGTAGCTTCTACGAGGCTCGTGCTGGACGATCACAGCTGTGACTAAATTCAGCAGTACGAAGGATGACATGGCAGTGAAGAGCCAGAGAAAGATCCTGGCGCAAAACTTGGGACGCAAGCGCAGCCGGAACAGCCCTCACGTGACACCCTATTCGTGCTGCCTTCCAGAACCTTCGCTGCCGTGTCTGTTTGAGTAGGTAAGCATTACAGCGTTTCAGGTCGAGCGGCTGTGCTGGCCATACAGTGTCTATCGTCTTTCGGGCTTCGATGCGACACATCCAGCAGCCTGCACTTGTCCCACCGTCGTTCCCAAAATCCCGTCTGAGGCTGTAGAAGCAGCAAGGAGTCTTGCCAAAAGCAAAACTGTCGAAACCCTCGTTTATCTCGGTCGAAACCCGAAAGGCCCGTAAGGATGCAACAAAGAAGATGCCGAATTCAGTCGCGCTGGTGTGGGGCATGCACTCTAGCTTTGTCATAACCTCTGGTTTGCGGCCATGTTGTTCAAGCACGACTTTCGGAGATACACGATACCACGATGCCTGTGACATTCGCCAGCGCTTTGGTTCCCAGTAGCTCACTGCAAAAATGTGCCGGGCTTGCCAGATGAAGGGCAGCTCTTCCACCAAGGCATCCTCAGTGCTCTGAAGGTTGCCAGGATTGCTAAAACTTGGAGGTTCATGGTACTTACTAACCAATGATAGCTGTACTTAAGACTGTACTTATAGGTACTTATTAACCAATGATAACTGTACTTAAGACTGCACTTATAGGTACTTATTAACCAGTTAGAACCGTACTTAAGACTGCACTTATAGGTACTTATGAACCAATTATAACTGCACTTAAGACTGTACTTATAGGTACTTATGAACCAATTATAACTGCACTTCAGACTGTACTTATAACCTGGGCTCCTCGCCATGATGGCCTGCGAGTCGTCCCCGTGCATAAAGCGCGTCAACGTCAGCATCGAGGCGCTGATCCCTGTTCCAGGGAGTCGAGATTCCCTAAACCCTAAACCCTAAACCCTAAACCCGAAACCCGAAACCCTAAACCCCAAACCCCGGAGAAGAATCATCGACAGCCAATGGGCCTTTGAATCGTTGCTGTGCTTCTTTGGCACCATCGGAGGCAGTACTCGGGAACTCCTGAAAGCCAATCCTGTTGCGAGCAAAATATCCGAATTTCAGAAGAAAAAACCGGACAGGCACATCAGCCGTAGGGTTCCCACAGCTCGCAACAGAAGATGGCGAACACGTACAGGTTGAAAACGATCAGGCTCATCGCTGCCAAGAACAGAGATGGTGGTCACTCTCTAGCAGCTCTCTCTCTCTCTCTCTCTCCGGGCGAATCGCGTGACACCGCGCAACACTAGCGCGAAAATCTGCTGATCTACCGTGATCTACCTGAGGCGAGGGTACCACCGCTGCTGACAAGTCCGCGAACCAGCCTTCCATTTTTTGCTTCCAACATCTCGAGATACAAAGAACCGCCTTGCTTTTTGACGCTCTGAGGTCTCAGCTTCCACAGGTCTTCGAATGCACCTACATGCTTGAAGGCTTTCACCTTAGGTATACAACACAGGGAGTCCATCTACCGAAAGAGGCGCAGCTGTATCTTGCACAGGATGCTGCAGGTCTGTGGGGCTGGCGAGCTGCACGAATCGCAGCATCCGCGCAATGCGGAAAAACTTGAAGAGATCGCTCCTCAGCTTCCCAAAAGCGAGAACATGTTCGAGGCAACAGTCGAGTCGCTGAGGCCCTCTGCGCCTCTGCTTCGATCTGAAGCGGCTGCATAATCTGCCATGAAAGACAAAAACTGATGTGTTTTTTTTGTGCTTTTAGTGTGCGTCTCGCACATGAAGGGCAGCGTTGTGGCGGGTCGCATCTGTTCGCTCTAGCCCCTACCCTGTTCTCTTCACAGCATGCAGCAGAACACCCGGCTTGCTTTGTGCCTGCCACCAGTTATCTCGTTCGTTCACACAAGTCGCAAGTTGCCGGGCGCGCCCACACGACAATGACTCCTGGGCACCATACGATGAAGGTGTCCAGGAGGTGCTCGGTGTCCTATCTCTTTGGGGCATGCAGCACTGCAGAGTGGTGCGATGTTGAATGCCAGCTTCGGGCACAGATCGTCGGAATACGGCGCTGCCTTGCACTTTGTATTATAGACATATAGAGACGTCCTTGAACCACCTGTAGCCGAAGACACGGACGCGAAGGCACCACTCCAGTAGAAAGAAAGCAGTGACCTCAATACTCAGATGTGCAAGCAGCCATTGGCAGGCGAGCTAAGTTCTTTAAGCGCTAGAAACGTTCTAGATTGCACGAAGGCAGCCTGAGTCTGCGACCATGCTTTCTGAGAACTGAATAAAAAAGGGGAGGTTCACGCTATCGGTCTGCAGGCAAATAACCTTAGATCGGCTTCGGCGAACGAAAACTATGCTATTTCTTGACATCGTGGACGTTGGCAGATGACAGGTTGATGCTTCTTGTGTCCAGCGGTGACATTTGCAGATAAGCAGCAAAAACGCTGAAGCAAATCGCACATCCACAGGCAATCTCGAATTCATCTGAGCACACGAATACCTACAAGGCACTTGGCAACGTCAACACTTCACAGGGCTCTCCTTTGAGCCACCCTCCGGCCTTCAATGATCCTGCAGCTGCTTCGCCCTCCGCCTCCTTCGGGACCTTTTCAGGTAGATCCGGAACGTCTTTGTGCTCATCCTCCTGCACCTGTCAGACTCAGAAACACTGCTGGTGCAAGCACAGGGACACTTCAAGCAACCGAAGAGGCCTCCTGTGCAACAGCATCGGCCTTGAGGGGATTGCGCTTTGCACGCGAGAGAGGAAGAAAGAAAGCTTGGCGCGTGACGGGCACCACAGCTGATGAGTTCCTCAGAACACGACTCAGAACATGAACCCGAAGGGACGAAGAGAAGAGACAAAGATGCAAAAGTCACCAACCCTAACCCCTAAACCCCTAAACCCCTAAACCCCTAAACCCCTAAACCCCTAAACCCCTAAACCCCTAAACCCCTAAACCCCTAAACCCCAAACCCTAAACACCCCTAAACCCCTAAACCCCTACCCCTAAACCCCAAACACCCCTAAACCCCTAACCCCTAAACCCCTAAACCCTAAACCCTAAACCCCCCTAACCCCCTAAACCCCCGAACCCTAAACCCCTAAACAGGCCTCACTGCATCCATGCTGTTGGAGCCACGAGGAGGGCCATGGCCTGCTCGGATCTCAATTCTTCTTCATCATCAGCCAGGGTTTAGGGTTGAGGGTTTAGGGTTTAGGGTTTAGGGTTTAGGGTTCAGGGTTTAGGGTTTAGGGTTTAGGGCTTATTGGGGGTGTTTGCGAGAATAGGGATTCTAAAAAGGACCCCAAGAAGGTACCCCGAATTTCGGGAACCCCGCGCAGCACCTTGATGCTTACCTGCTTTGGTGTTTAGGGTCTTTAGGGTTGTGGGGCTTGGGGTCGAGGGTTTGGTGTTTAGGGTTGAGGGTTTTAGGGTTTTAGGGTTTAGGGTTTAGGGTTTAGGGTTTGGGGTTGGGGGTCCAGGGTTTTAGGGCTTTACACACACACACACAGACAGAGCCCACGGCCTCACGGGAGGAAGGGAAGTTCCTTAGCCGAGGCAGCTCATCAGCTTCGAGCGCTGGGACTGCGAGTCGAGCATGCTCAGAGAACTTCAGGGGATATTCCCCCCTGATACTAAGAGCCCTTAAGTATTCATAGGGAATGTAGTACCCCCTATATACGATAATCCCTGTCAGAGAACTTCAGGAAATATTTCACCCCTTGTACTAAGAGCCCTGGGATTCTAGTACCCCATTAGAAGTATCATCAGGAAATATTTCCCCCTTGTACTAAGAGTCCTTCATAGGGGAGTGTAGTACCATTCGTGTAGGGGGCAACATCCCAACTTCTTTCCTTAAACTACAGGAGCTTTTTTCTTGAAGGTACATGGTTCCGAAAATTGGGGTACCCTTTTTGGGGATCTTTTTAAGGGGATTCGATTCTGTTTGGGGTAGAAAAGGGGTACCCCTTGGGACACACCCACATTGATTGGAGGGTATCCGCCGAGGCTTCGGGCCGGAGGTGTATAGGTTGTCAGAACAGGCACCCCCCTCCAAATCCTCCCCCCAAACCCAAAACCATTTTTCGGACCCCTTTTTTTGCCTCAAATGGGTACCCCCCTAGGAAACCGGGGTCCGCAAGCGGACGGTTCGCCAGGACCAGAGGCAGTTGAAGCCCCTCCCAGCAGGCCTCCCCCCCCCCCCCCCCCCACCTCTCCCCCCACACCCTTTTCCCCGCCCAAGGGTAAGATCAATGGGTGTGAGCACGGCCGGGATGCATTACACGAGCCGAAGAGTCTAAGCTTGAACCTGAACCCTAAACCTTAAACCTTAAACCTTTCGCCCGAAGCACTCCCCCCTCCCCCTTCCCCCACAATCCAAGCCGAACCGTCTCTTGAACCCTAAACCCAAAAAAACCCTAAACCCCAAAGCATGAACCTTGAGCCCTAAGCCCTCAATCCTAAGCTAACCCTCAACCCTAAACCCCAAACCATAAACCATAAACCCGGAACCCTAAACCCTAAACCCAACCCTTATTGCCTGGGGTCCAGCGACTTGGGCGCTGCGGAATCACCATGCTCACGCGGATGCGCTGGGCCGGGCCGAGGCGGGTCGCGTAGCGTTAAAATTAGTACGTCTTGACGTCCATAATGGCTGTCCAAGGCACAATCTCTGGCTTGCGATAGAATATTGTCACCGACGACCCGCCGAGCTCTCACAACTTCGGCCAAGTGAGCCAAATGGATGACAAACGCCCAGGGGTCATGATTGAGGCCATTGATCCCCTCATTACAGTCATTCATATATACTGTCTACTGGGGATGCGCAGTGCACACTTAACATTAACATGAACGGGCAGGCGGGGGAGAGGGGTGGACTGGACTGCATCAGAGATAGGGTTGGGCATTCGCAGGATTGGAGGGGTACCCCCCCCTTGTGGTTCATGGGTTTGGGGTTTTAAGGGTTTAGGGTTAGGCTGTAGGGTTCAGGATTTTCACGTTGGTCCATTGGTTCACTGTGGGGTTAGAGTTTGATTAGGGTTCAAGGTTTGGGGTACTGATAGGTTTACGGTTTCCCCTCTCCCCCCTGTGGTTCGTGCTGGGTTTACGGTTGAGGGTTCAGGGTAGAAGCAGCAAAGGTTTCGGGGTTACCCTTCTCCCTCCCGTCATTGGTGGGTTTAAGTTTTTGGGCTTAGGGTTCATGGTTTGGGGTTTAGGCTGAGGCTTTTCTGTCCCCCCCCCCCCCCCCCCCGGGTCCGTGGTGTTTTTAGGGTAACAGGCAGGATACCATTTGGGGGGGGGGGGGGGGGTCGATTACGCGGAACGCGGGCGCATATAGAGGCTTGGGGCTTTGGCCTGGAACGCGGCCGAGATTCCGAAGAAAAAACTGAGCTTCCTACCACAACCCTAAACATTCGGCTTTTCGGCAAAACTGGCTACAACTAAAGTGATGAGCATGGAAATCGCCTCTTTTGGCAAGCGAATTGCCGGGTTTTTGAAACTTCCAGCCCATGGCGGCTAGTGGCAGCGATGGCAATCACCCTTTGATGTTGCCCAGCAAGCCTTTCTGCACGGCCCGGAGTAACATGAAAGAGCAAAGCCCTCAAGGGGTTAGGGGTTTTGGGTTTAGGGGGGTTTTGGGTTTGGCGGTTTAGGGGGGTTTGGGGTTTGGGGGGGGGCTTAGGGTTGAGGGCTTCTAAGAGTCTCGGGGTGTGGGGTTCGCGCGGGTTTAGGGCGGAAAGCTTCACTTTGTGTGATATCCGCCGCAGACCAGCATCACGGATGGCGCTGCTGCAGGATGGCGTAACTTTGGGCTCCACCGACCGCAACCGACAGGCCCTTGTAGGTGTCCTCAGCCGTGCACGGCAGCATAGCTTTGGCTTGCATCAGATGTTGCTAGCTTGGGATGCTCCCCCTTATGCTAACAGTCCTTAGTGGGGTTTCTCATAGGGGGTACTATCATCCCTATTCAGGACTGGTAGTAAAAAGAGGGAACATCCCAATTGCTAGCTATGCCAACTCGGTCACGGGCGAATGGCACGTCATCCACGGCCTGTGGCTTGACAAAGGTGTCATCGGTTTCGTCGCCGATGGCCTGCTTCTGCCGGTTGTACCTTATCCCGAAGGGAGCTACTGTGCATGGCAAAAGAATACCAAGCTTGCCAGAACTTCAGTCTAGAATTGAAACTGGTGGTAGCAGAAGCTTACAGCAAGCCTGGGCCTAAGAATCTTTGAATGAAAAAAGCCCGTGAGAAGCCACGGCGCCCCCAGCCACGCAGGGTGCCATCCTTTGCAACTCTCACGGCCGCGAGCTTTGCAACTGCGACTCGTGGGCCAGCACGAGCCCACTCTGCAAACCTATCTGAGTGCAGCACGTAGCACACAAGGAGTCCATGCGCCTGCAAGCAAACAACCTAGTCACGGTCCGTTGAAGGTGAAGTATCCTCCGGCCTCACCAACCGAAGCCTCTGTCACAACTTCAGTCATGACCTCCCAACGCCGCACGGGCACTTTGCATAAGAAAGCTGCACATAACCCCTTTGAACCCTCGATTCTGGCGATGGTTGGTTCTGCTGACACAAAGAACGTTGAGGACTTGAAGGTCCGTTCCGGCCTCGACACCCGTGGTGCTCACCATGTCCATGACACCAGCCTACAGGCAGAAAGGAGCCCCAAACCCTAAACCCCCTAAACCCTAAACCCTAAACCCGGGAAAGGTGAAGGCCTCTGGCTGAGGACCTCAGCAAAACGGATCAGGAAAAAGGAACGCTTGAGTCTTATGCAACCTGTAGACCTGCGTGAGACTGCAAGATGTGAAGGGGGCGGGCCACCACCCTTGTAGCCACCACCACGCATCTCAGGAGCAACTCCATCGCCTTCTTCTCCAGCCTCGTTTGGACACTTCCCTGGGCCCAGGAAGGGCCCCAGACGTGTCCGGCAAACGACTGCCAATGCAATCATCCCCAACCTTTTGTCTGCACAGCAATCCAGCTTCCTTCAACTCACGGGCACCTTATGACGTGTGCGCTTTCTGCGGTGCCGAACTTTGCGCTTGCCCCTTCTTTGCGGAGGCCAGCTTGAGCTGAACACTTTAGAGTCAGCAGTGTGAAACGGTTTTGCAGGAGCTGGTTCAGAGATGCTCACAGCTTCTTAATGCTTCTTATGCTTCTTGCATTGTTCGACGTACCTGATGCCGGGCGGGCCCTGATCTCGCAGCACCGAGCTGAGCTACTTCTTGAGCCAGATCTCGCCGTTGCTCCAAGTGATGGAGTGCTGTGCTTCCAGGCAAATGCTACCGACAAAGGTTTGTCCATCCCGGGAAGTGAGAAACAACTTGTCAGACAAGTTGTCCTTCAGTTGGAACACCGTCGCTCGAGGCAGCCAGCTGGTCTTTACCTCCAGATATGTGCCAGACACCACGGCCACGTAAGCTTCGTCATCCTTCCGAAACCAGGTCCCCTGCAGCTGCTCCAGGACACTCTGCGGGACACTCTGCGCGGGCGCTGCTTCCTCTCTGAAAGCCTTCTTCCTACTGGGCGTCAAGCATGTGATCATCTCAACTGGCTGCGCATGCTCGTCGCATGGGTCGCACCGTGATGCACATAGCCCAAAAAGGCCATGCCAGACCATGAGCCGTTTTTTACCCTGGCCCTAGCCACAAATAAGCTCTCCCAGAAATATCAAGTTGTGCGGTAGATATGCACTTGCATGCGGGCAATAAACATGGTCACTGATCGAGAGCGCCTATGGCTGGAGCTTGTCTGGCTGCGAAGCGACGATGCAGGCAAGCAGTGCAAATCGTGCCAGGAAGAGCAGACGTCATCAAAGTCAACAAGTGTTAGATGACGTTGGCGCAACACCAAGCATCAAGTTGCGTCGCACCGTGCCTGCTGCATGTCGGCAACGCTCGGGCCCTCCAGGTCGGGAAGTCATGGGAAGTCGTCATCATACTCAAGAGGCGCATATGCGAGGCAATCCACAAGACATCTTCTGCACCTCTGCTCGAATGCCGCCGCAGATGATGGGACGAGCACTTTCAGTGATGTAAGCCTGGCGCTTGGACATTCCATCAACCCAACAGGAACCAAACAGCTTGGGGCGGTTGGGGGGGAGGGGGGAGAAAGAGAGCTGAGGTTCTGGCTGTACATTGCCAGCCGGCGCGCACTTTCGACACCGGATCACCGAGTGGCACCTCGACCTTCCGTCGAATAAGATGTTCCAATCACTTCCCAGGCAGTCTCTGGCTCTTTCTGGGGCCCTCCTCCCCAACCCCAGTAGATGAGGTGACAAGGGATGAGCACAAATTGGGCAGAGAGAGATTCTGTCAACCTTTCTGCTCTCTCTCTCTCTCTCTCTCTCTCTGTCTCTCTTTCTCGCTTTCTCCCCCAGGTGTGCCGGCCGGTTCTGGGAAGCACTGCCGCATGGCATGTCCCAGCCTTGCAGCTGTTACGAGAGGTCACTGTCTTACAGAGTGGGCGCTCCGAGCTATGTACCTTCTAAGATCATGCTTAATGTTGTCATTCTCATCATTCTTATCATTCTTATCCTTCTAACTGTTCTCTTCTTGTTTCTGATGCTTTCTTATTCGTATTATTCTTATTACTCTGAGGATTCTTAATTCTTATTCCTCCAACTATTCTTATGATTTTCTAGTCACGTTTAGTTTCCAGATTATTCTCATGATCCGTATTCTCTTTTTTCATACACAAGAGCGTCAAGCGAGAGAGAGAGAGAGAGAAAAAAAAAAAAAGAATAAAAAGAAAGAACGACAGAGACTTCTCCGTGCTTGCTCTCAGCTGACGGCTGGCCGTTCGTGTTGGAGCCCCATCCTCAGTGCCGAGACGAGCGCTTCTGAAAACGGGGAAGTCCCGCTGTAGTGTGATCGAGCCCCCCCCACAAGTACCCCACAAGTACCCAGCGTACCATGTTCTCGCGGGGATTTTATAAGTGCTCGCCCTCTGTTTTAGCACTTTCGAATCTGGAAGTTCCAAGTCTTTTCGCATTCTAAAGGTCGCGGTTCAGAATTCTCAAGGCCCACATCTCCAAGTTCCAAAGTCCACAAAACTTCAGCCCCGAAATCCAAAGTTCCAAAAGTTTTCTGCCCAGACCTCCCAAATATCAAACTAAAAAAGGACGTTTTGGAAAACAATTGGGTGCAGAACTATTGAAACCCTCAAGAGCTTTACGAGTGTCTATCCTGTCGGTGGTAAATGCTTCAAGACTACGATCGGCCGGCCCCCGTCAGTAGGCGACTGGCCAAAAATTCGGCAGCTCTTGGTGATGGCGACGGTGTGACCACCACCACCTCGGTGCAGTTTCCATGTGGCCATCTCAGATTGGAACGAGGCCCCTAAACTCTAAACCCTAAACCCTAAACCCTAAACCCTAAACCCTAAACCCTAAACCCTAAACCCTAAACCCTACCAAGGCGCGGGCATGCAAAATCTATGACCTCTTCACTGTCCAAGAGGCCCTTGACCTGCCAAGATCTACGTCCAGGCAGAAGAAATGTCAAGACCCTACACCCTACCTGAGGGTTTAGGGTTTAGGGCTTAGGGTTTCGGGTTTAGGGTTTCGAGTTTAGGGTTTAGGGTTTAGGGTTTAGGGTTTAGGGTTTAGGGTTTAGGGTTTAGGGTTTAGGGTCTAGGGTTTAGGGCCCACACCCTAGACCCGAAAAAACAATCTTTCACCCGCGCCTGGTTCGGCCGCTGCTGACCGACTCTCCCTTCACCATGCAAGCCCCAACCTTGGGGTTTCGAGATTTGGGGTGTCTCATGTTCTGTTCCTCATCCATCCTCTTACGCTCTCATGGGTTTTTTAGGTATTATAGTACTATTTTTCGTTGTTGGAATTATATTGTGGTTCTTTGCGTCCTCTTACGCTCTCTCTCTCTTTCTCGCTCTCCTGGTCGGGAGGTCTATTTTCCCCCCTGCGCTGTGCCTGTAGGACCTCTTGTCGGGAGAAAGGTTCTGTGTAGTTCTCTGCTTTGGCTGGGCAGGGCATCTCAGCTCCACACCGAGCTGGCCAAAATCGTTGTAGCCCCACGTGTAGAGCTGACAAGAACTTTCGGGTTTAGGGGCTTGGGGTTTAGGGTTTAGGGTTTAGGGTTTAGGGTTTTCGGCTTGCAAGCTCATCACGCCACACCAGGCTTTGCCGTCACCAGCAAGGCCTTACCCTCTTTTGTCAGCGCGCCCATGTGCTGGTCTCCGGCAGAGACGCGAACGATCTTCAATCCCTGCACCGAAACATCCACGAAACGGCCACATCAAAAGGACATGGGCAGTTCTCTGAATGAGGGTCCCTTGCAAGGGGTCCTTTTAAAGGGTGCCGCCCAAAAAAAGGGTGACCCTCAGTTTGAGAACTAAACACACAGGTTTGCAGAACCCGCGCCTTAAGGCCCATCTCTCCCTTGGCTTCGTACCCGTTGCACCTCAAAGAGAACAAGGAGAACTTCGGAGAATCCCCAGATCATTCTCTGCATTTTCTCTGCCCAACGACATTTTGGACTGGGATTCGGGCCACGTTTCCGTGAACAGCCTGGGAAAGTTGGATGCCTGCACGTTACTGCCACTCTCATGCCCCCTGTGGGCTCGCCTCTTGCTTAGGTGCAGCTCAAGAAATGCTGACGATGCCTGAAATCGTCCCCAGCTCCACACTTCACCGCGCTTGGTGACGCCGATGGTGTAGTTGCCTGTGCTTCACAGTTCCCCCGGCTAGTGCTGACATACAGCAAGCTAATGGCCTTTCTCATCTGACAACAGGCTGCATGTGGGCGAACCGCAGTAGTGTATTTCAAGGTCTTGTTCGAAGGTCGGGCACGTGAGTTGTTGACCAGCCTGTCTAGTCTTCCAGGCGGTGGGGCAGGTGTCTCTCAATGCTCTCAATGCTCTCAATGCTGTCAACGCTGCGACGAAAACACCCCTCCACAGCCCATGGTCAGAGACAAAAAGCAACTAAGGAGAATAGAAGAAGCATCCATGACTCCCCCTGCCTGTTCTGCCTCAATTCTTGTTGCTGAGACTCTATTTGTACATCTCTTAGTGCATTCTAAAGAGGTGCAGGAAGGACCCGGGAAGGCAAGTCCTGCTTTTCTCCCGATTCTTGCGGACCGTAGGCACATCAGTGCCCTCTAGCATGGACTGCTCGCCCTCAGTGCGTCTGGGGAGGCTGTTTGGCCTGGTTTGCTGCTTGCCTTCGGACTTCTGCTTGCCGAGTGTGTAGCATGTCTGGAGGGATGAAGTGCAGAGCAGCAATGCCACAAGGCAGTGTGGCACACGTCTTCCGTGGAAGCTGACGTCACAGCTGTGGCGGAGACGACGTACCCTGAAAATACATGCAGCCACCCTCACCTCACACCCAAACCCTTTGCCCCAACCACTGTCTTCTATTCAGAATCGATACTCAACCCCAATCCACAGTCGAAACAGGTCAACCCTGCAGAATACTAAGGGGGGGGGGGGGTTCGAGGCCATGCCTGAATAATGTTGCACTGGCCTTCATATTTCCAGGGTCTATGATCACAAGTCTTAAAAAATGTTCTGCGAACTCAGTTTGTTGGGGCCACCCGCTATTTTCACAAGCTTCTTTCCGGGAACTATTTTTAAAGTTTTTTCAGGCCTGTGCTTAGGGTGGGTTCCAAGAATCTTCAAGAGCCCCAGGCCGGCGAATCCCGGAAGCTAAGCTTGGGCGGTTCCCTCTAAAGCCTTGTTGGATTACGAAACGAGGCCACAAACAAATTTCGTCATAGGTAGCCCACGGGCCAGCCGGAGTTTGGGGGCTCCCGGGGGCATGTCTTTCTTGGGGGACTCAGATTTGATTTGGGGGGGGGGGGGGGGGTGGGCTACCAACTAAAGCCAATGCAACATCCGCGAAATTTTCCAGAATCCATGTTCTGCAGAACCCAAAGAAGAAACAGCGAGAGACTGCGTGCACGACCAGCCCTTAAACAGATTTTTAAGACAACCGCAGCGCTGTCGTCTCCTTGGAGGTTTATGGTACTTATTAACTAATTATAACTGTACTTATAAGCCACTTGTAAGTCCCTTAAGTGCCCTATGATGGTTATAAGTACAGTTCTAAGTACTGGCTGCCTCCAGCGGCCACCTGCGAGATGTAGGTCTCGTACGGAAGCTCTGTATACCTCTGCTTTCAGTGGTGCTTCTTCTTGCCATGAGGCAAAGGAGAGCAGCTCTTTTCCGGGACCTTTAAAGGTGCAAAAAGACTGGCAAACAATAAGTGCTGCACGATGGTAACGCTCTGTTTTCCTGGAAAGTTTGGTGCAACTTCGGCCGTCGTCTCATGCAGCCTGAGCTAAAGAGAGAGCAACCAGAGATCCGGGCCTCGTCCCCCGTGCCGAGCTGCCCGAAGTCATTCTTGCCCCACGCCTTAGAAATGCTACGGAGATGCTACACCTGGCTTCATCGGATGACTTGCTGGCTCTTAGCAGGGAATGAGGGAATGAGGTACCCTATATCCCCTTATATCTACCCCTTAAGGGAATGTGTAGCGTACCTCATTCCCCCATTCTCTGCGAAGAACCAGGAAGATTGCTGGGCGTGCTGGCAAAAATGCGACCGCCCTCCGTGAGCGCAACCGCATGCTCTTTCCCGACGCTGATCTCGGGAATCGCATGCTGTTGAAGAAACTTCATAACATATGGCAACTTCCGATATTCGGGGTACCTTATGGGGTCCTTACTATGAGGGGATCCTGCTATGTGGGGGTCTATATCCGCCGACACCTTAAAACGGGGGAGGGGGGGGGGTCATGGAGGACCGCGCCTTTGGCAAAACCGCTCAAACCCTCGCCCCCAACCGCACCCCCCCCCCCCCCCCACCCCCCCCCCCACCCCCCCAGCCCCCCACCCCACCCCCACCACCCCCCCCAACAGCCCCCCCCACACTGACCCACTTGACTTGGCCTTTACCCCCTCCCCACCCGCCCCACCAGGTCAAACCCAAAGCCCTAAACTACCCTAAAGAGAAGAGCATTAGACCCACAGAGGCTCAAAACCTGGAGTGAGGGTTCTTGAGGGATTAGGGTTCTGGGTATAGGGTGCGGGGTTTAGGGTTAGGGGTTTGAGGGTTGAGAGGTTTCGGGCCTCTTGGGTCGGCGGCCTGAGCCGGAGGCTCCTAAATTACGGGTCCGTTATTCTCGTAAACCCCCCGATCATGCAAACAAAAAGCGAAGAAAGTCTGCAGGATGCTGGAAAGGAACTTGGCTGATTCTCTTCCGCTCCAGCGTCAGGACCCGTGAGGGCGTGTCGCCTGCCAGCGTGGGAGCGCCGCGACGCGGCCACACTTGACGGTCCATGGGTAGTTTTAAGTAGGGTTAGAGAAGTACCCTACATTAGTACTACATTAGGGTCTTACCAGTTATAACTATAGTTCTTACCTTGCAACCAGACATAACCTACAGTTACCTTACTTCTCACCCCACTTGAAAGCTACCCTGAACCTCCCAAGCACTCAAGGGCTCCGAGGGGCACCTTTGGGATCGCTCCAAGAGTTGGCTCCCCAGAAGTAGACGGCGTTCTCCTCGTGGCATCGCCATCTCAACCCCCCCTCTCTGTCTCCCGTCTTCTTGTGATTATTCTTCTTACTCTTATGACTGTTCTTATGATTCTTCTTCTTCTCCTTCTTCCTATTATTCTTCTTCTTCTTCGTACGCCCCCTCTCTCTGACTCACTTGTACGTCGCTCACTAAAGTACCGTATCCGAACTAGGTGCCGTACCGGTGGCTTCCCTGGAGGTGACCTCTGCAGCCCGCGCTGCAGCCGCACTGTAGCCCCCGTAGGGTCCCCCCCCCCCCCCCAAGAGCAGGAAAGCGCGTTACGTGCAAAATCCATCAAGAAAATCACAGGTGCAGGCAAAACGAGTCGGTAAGGAGCACGCCCATCGACTACGTAGACCAGACCACCATAACCCACGTATCCAGCCAGCGAATCCTCAGCAGAGCACAGCGGATGCTGCTAGTCAGCGCACACCAACCCTCGCCCAGTCAGCACCATATGAAGTAGGGTATATATTTCTTATACCCCCAAAAGGACACCAGGTACATACACTCACCAAAAGAAAAAGGAACCTTATATACACTCACCCTAAACCCTAAACCATAAACCCTAAACCCTAAACCCTAAACCAATTGCAGTAACATAAACCCTGCTTCATATGATGCTGCCCACCTCGTCCGGAATGGCGATCCCGGTCTCGCTTCTCAGATGCACACTGTGAATTGACCTGGGGCTGGGTGCAGCAACTTAGGGTTTAGGGTTTAGGGTTTAGGGTTTAGGGTTTAGGGTTTAGGGTTTAGGGTTTAGGGTTTAGGGTTTAGGGTTTAGGGTTTAGGGTTTAGGGTCTCGGGTTTAGGGTTAGGGTTTAGGGTTTCGGGTTTAGGGTTTAGAGTTTAGGGTTTCGGGTTTAGGGTTTAGGGTTTATCTCTTAGTTGTCAAAGCCCTACAAGTATCCTTGATTTATCCGTGTACTGCAACATGGCACATCATTGCACGTTGATACATTGATGGGCTGTTGGCAGTAGCCAACTCCCTGCCCCTCGACCTGGCCGTTATGCTGATGCCCTCAAAATCTAGAGCCAAGACATTCCTCTGCTAGGCAAGCTGGTATCTGGGAGCTGCGCAGCATGTCTCTGACTCTGTTGTAGAAGTTGACGAACATCTTCTTGATGGCCACAGAAGGTCCATCCTTACAAGGGTCCCAAGCATGACCAAGGGACCCGCGCCTTGTCCCATCGCACCTCGTAGCCGCCATGCTTGGGCAATCTGGATTTGATCCAGGCAGGAGGGCCCTTTCGGCCTGCCAAGGAAGCGAGACCTCCCCACCAGCAAGCGTTACGGAAGTGGGCAGCCTTCATACTTCATGTAGAGCTTGAAGCGCTTCTCCTCAGAGGAACTTCAGTGCCTCAGCCCTCTCAAGCCCAGCTGGGTGCCGGCCAGGGGTGTCCTTGTGTGGCTGGATGAACTTGGGCTTGTGATCTTCTCTTCTGTCTTCTGCCTGCTCGCGGAGCTTCCTGGCTGGGCATGGTAATCGACGGAAAGTGAGGTGAGGACACCACCAGCTTGTCGGACTGTCCTGTCTGATGACCGCTGCTCAACCACGCTCCGGTAGGTGTCGGCTGTCACACCCTGCAGAGCAAGGGAGAATGCACCAAGTAACACACCATTGGAGGCGTTCTCTTGCAGCATCCCGCCTCGATCTCACAAATTTCCTCTTTATCTTCCCCATGTAGGGGCGGCGCCTGGCCAATTTCTGTCACTCAGTCTCACCTTGTTCCGTGACAGTACGTGCACCCTCATTCGCTAGCAGGTTGGGAAACAGATGGCTCGGGGTGGCGAGGGGTTCCCGATGCACACTGCCTGTCTGCACCTTGAGGCATATTTGAGCTTCTTCTGCACATGCATCAAACTGCTTCATCACAAGTTGCTTGAAAATTCTGCTTAGCCAAGCATGCCAGGAAGGCATCTGCTGCAGCCATGCCCTGCGTCGGACCTTACCGCGTCGAGCTTTTTGGAGGGAAATTATTCTTGGTGAATCGTTGCTCTGTTGCCGAGGCTGAAACGAGTTCTCCCCCTGCTCACTCAAACTATTTTCGAGCGGCTAATGCTTGCGGCGAGCATTGTATGTGCCCTCTAGATACTCCTGGTCTAGACTCTAACCGCGGAGCGATGCCGCATCACAGCCCTAAAGACTTGGTCACAGATGTCCGACCTGCATCACTCCTAGCGTCCTAGCATTTTGCCTGGTCTGCCTGTCATGTCGACACAGTCTGCGCTTACGTCGTCGGCCTTGCTGAGATAAGGAGGTGCACTCATCTGATAGCTCTAATACCGACAAGGTTGTGTGGTACCCCTTCCCAAGCAAAGCCCCATGGATGAGAGGTCAGTGGCGAGCTCAATACTACAGGTTCCTCCTTGTCTCAGGCTCTACAGCTCTTGAAATCTAACGACAGGCTTCCAGGCCTTAAGATACCCCGGGCGAGGCCTCAGGGTAGGGCAATGTTAGGCCTGCTGAATGCAGAGCCTCATGCGCCCGCTGCAAGACGAAATTGGGGTAGCATGGGCTTGAAGCTACTTTTGACCCCTTAGTTCGTTGGGTGGAGGTAGCTCTAGGTGTTGAGTTCAAACCCCTGCCGCTCTCCTGCCGCACTTGTGGGAACTGGATGCATCACAAGCAGCAAGCCTAGACTCTCTACCACTACAGAGAATGTCTCACTGGCAACAAGTGCCGTTCCAAAGCGGCTTCAATCGCGAATGGTCACTGGCCGTGAAGGAGTCAGGCAAGATCTGCACCCTGGCAGGGGTCTCTGTGTAGACATGTGTCAACATGTTTAGGGGTTTAGGGGTTTAGGGTTTAGGGTGTAGGGTTGTTTAGGGTTTAGGGTTTAGGGTTTCGGGTGTGAACGTAAAGCAGCTGGGCCTTTTCTGCTCGGAGCCCTGCCGCGCTCTACTAAGAAGGTCTGAGGATTTTTGGCAAGTCTAACAAGGATGGCAGGGTCAAGATTTGAGGCCCCTGGGTTGGATCCGATTTTTGTCACTTTTGGCTCCGATGACTCTCCCGTGTCAGAAGCACTTATGCTAAAATGGTGCCGTGTATCGTTTTGGGTGTGTGACCAGAGACGGGCCTCCGTGTGCCCGATGTCTCGCTGTCTCACGTCGGGTGTCGAGGCATGCGTCGCATGTCGCTTGTGCGTCTCGTGTCGAGTGTCGGCGCGGAACGTCGAGTGTCGTGTCGTCGCGCGTCACGTTGTTTGATGTGTGGCGTCGCCGTTGATCGCCGTTGTGGAGGAGAGAAAGGGCGAAAAGAACCGATCAAGGGAACTGAGAAACACACAGGCCTCCTCATCATCGGCCGAGGAATGATGCTCCGGGTCAGTGTCCGTGCTGTTCTCATCTTCCTGCCAGAATGATGTCAGAAACACCCACGACTGCTGCCTGGAAACCGAGTCCACTTAGGCAAGTGCTGGATGTCCGTAAAAAGAATCCAATGTGTCTGTCCACCAGTTGCAGCCTCACTTTCTGAAGCAGCAGCAGCATAATCGACAAAACACGACACGAGGATGTCACGTGATGGTACCCTAACACTCGAAGTGGGCTGCGATCGCAATGGCAAGATGTTAGGACTGAAACCTACCGGGCCATAGTGAGTTCCGAGCCAGACAAGTAGGCCACATGTGCATCTTTCTCAGGACCGACGATCTTGCAGCAGGGCCAAAAAATGGGACAAATGATCCACCAAAACACAGCAAGACACAGCAAAACAGAGCCAAGCAAGGAGAGACCTCCACAAAATCGTCAGGCAAGGCTGCGCCCTGGATCTCTTCAGGGAGCTCCTCCTGGAGGAGACAGAGAGAGGAGGTTTAGGGTTTAGGGTTTAGGGTTTAGGGTTTAGGGTTTAGGGTTTAGGGTTGAGGGTTTAGGGTTTAGGGTTTAGGGTTTAGGGTTTAGGGTTTAGGGTTTAGGGTTTAGGGTTTGCTCTTGTACAGTTGAGGCTTCGGCCCCTGCTTCTCTTGCATCACTTCGGACCTCACGCAATGACACATGGAGCCCTTGAAGTGGTGGAACAAGGAAGGGGCGGAGCCTTGGCTTTCGCCATTTCTGTATGCGCATGGGCATGAAGGCACCTCAGTCCACACTTTTTATCGGAGCAATCGATGCACGCGGGAGCAGTGCGCGGCAGTGCGGCGGTGTGCGGCAGTGTGCTCTATGGGATTCTGTGGGCTCCGAGTCTGGTACAAGGTCACGTTCAAGACAGCCGGAAAGCTGGTGTCGATGATCTTCTCCAGGTCTCCCTCAGAGGAGTGCGATGATTCGCACGCTATCCTATGGGGGGAATCTTTAAAAAACACAATCCATATGGGAGTTGCGCCTTGGGGCCGGCCACGCTTGATTTCCACTTGGAGTGCACTGACCTTCGGCAAAAAAAAACAAAGTGCGCGAAGACCAGCGCTTTCTGCCACAAAAGGCTCAAATTGAAGTCCGGTGACGCTCCGCCCGGCTTCTTTTCCCCATCCTGCAAGTGACGAAGAAAAGCCTAGAAGTCCTTAAAGGGGGGTGGGCGGTGTCTCTGAAAGCGTGTGTACCGGTGTACCTGGCGTCAGAAGCATGGGGGAGGCCTTGCCAGCGTCGTACTTGAACAGCAGCAGCCTTTGCTCCTCAAAAATGGCCTGGCTGAGGCCAAAATCTCCCAAACACCGAATATCAAGTCGAACATGAAAGAACTTAGTTCCAATTTTAACAGGGGAACCTGCTTCTTGAGAGTCAGGGCGTCGAGGCCCATAGACTCTGCGGCCGCCCAGAGTAAGCCTGTCTCGCCTGCGCGAAGCATCTCGAAGCCGCCTAGACATATCGTCCACCAAATTGGGCTACCACCTGCATCCTGGCATCAAACACTTAGGACATGGAGGCCGTCCATTACGACATTTCGCGCGACCTTCTGGCTGTTTTTTTCGGGGTAGGAGTTCACTCCACTCTCTGCAGGCAACATCTTGCCGGAAGTCTGCAAAATCCACCCATTCGCAGCTGAAAGGTCCGACAAAATGCCCGGATGGCACGACATGCCCTCTGACTTCGCGAGTACATCATTGGAGGTTCCGGTGCTTCGATCATCGTGCCCTTCTCTGGCAGTAGCCGGTCTCGAGCGCATTGTTTGTTCTTAAGCTCTGCCCCAATGGTTCGGCAAGGCTGTTGCGACACGAAGACTAACGAGTCGAGGACCCTCCTGTGGACAGAAGATCTGGGCCGTGGCCTTTCATGTTCTGAGGGCGTCTCGTGCTACGTCTGTTACGAATGAACATCCAGTGCTGCAGGAGGTACAGTGGAAGCCTTCTTATCCTGTTTTCCTAGGTCGTTTGGGGCCAGGCTGGACACCAAGTGCAGTGCTGAGTTCGAATCAGGGCCAGCTGGTTAACCTGGCTTTAGACCCACCCTTGCAGTGACCACCTCGGCCCTCGCCGGGCTTCCATCTTAAGAGCATCATGGTGTTCTTGTCCCAGAGGTCTGCGAGCCTTAGCCCCATTCCACAGCAGGAAGGCCGCCTGAAGCTCACCACGCATCTCCCCCCTTTTGGCGCGCCGCCCATCGTCCAAGGCGTGCAAAGAGTCAGGAAGCTCGAAGAGACCCTCCTCGCACAGGCCACGAAACGAACTCTGCTGGGTTACCTTAGCTTTGTAGTTCTCTCCGGGCCTGCACCGGATGAAGCATGATGTCCCACATGGCCACGGCGCCACAGACCAGGCAGCAAACCTCGGAGAGCTTGGAGCGGAGAAAAAAAAAGCCTTTAGGCCTTTGGGGTTTTGGGATGTTTGGGATGTTGGGGGTTCAACTGGAAGTGCCACCCCTCATGCGTGTAAAAACCTCGTGGCTCGGCCAGCGGCCCACGACACGCGTCTCAGGGTCTCTCGCTGCTTGCCGGGCAGGGCCTGAGAATGCAAAACTAGCCAGGGGCAACCTGCAAGTTTCCATGCAAGTTTCATGCGGGTTTCATGCACACATTCTGCATGCTTTCGTCCTCGCCTTGTCAGTGTCGCTGCGGACCACCTAGGATCAAGATCAACAGGCAGCTTGCACTTGCCGGCAAAGGCATCAAGAAAGCACTTGAAGCAGAACACGGCGGAGCGGAGCAGAGCGAAGAGGATGCGTCAGAATCTGCTGAGCTCTTGCACGAACAAGGGGTCCAGCAAGTCTATGAGCAGGTCTCGCCAACCCTCGGTACTCAGGCGTGTGTTTGCCCCCCCCCCCCCCCAAAAAAAAAAGACAACTCCCACACGCGGCTGGGCCCCGCCTCAAACCAGGTGGCGGCAAAGAGTGCAATGAGGAGAGCGGTCATGGCCTCTCTTATGCAAAATGCAGAAGCACCTATTACCCTTGATGTCCCAGCTTCTGTGCTCTGAGGCTCAGAGCGCCCGGCCCACAAGTGCCAGTTGTTGAGATGAGGGAAGCAGATGACCTGAACGAAGGTAAGGCAGAAAGATCCCCCCAATAAAGGTCAAGACACACCACCAAGGCTAAGTAGGCACCACAAAGGCTAGCACTGATTCATTTGCTTACTTGCATGTCCTGTCAACATGCTCACACGCGCCGCAGGAGTGAGGCTTGCACTCACATCTGCGAGGTCTAGAGTACTTGCTTCATGCCGCAGCAGCTGCGAGGAAGGAAGCAACCGAAGCAGTAGAAGTATTGAAAGGCATTCAGCGCGCGTCTGCCAGAAGTTCGCCTAGCTAGGCATAGCTCCTCGCAACTGCAGGCATCCAACAGATCGATCATGACAGCAGCCTCCTGTGAAGCGCTGCCACTGGCCAAGAGAGGAGGTAGGCTTCGCCTACTGTACACGGCATCTGAGCTTTAACCACAAATTTCCCAGTTGCTTAGAGCCCTGTTGCGTTTCGGAGAAGCTGGGGCTCTGCGAGGCTGCTAAAGGCCGGGCAGTCCCCGCTTCCGCAAAACTCGGCACAAGTGAGAATGTACACATCCACGGCCAAGAGGGCCGTGTCTCAAGCAGATTGGCCTGTTTGCTGCAACTGAGCTATAACATGTTGAGGCACACTGTCATCTCTACTCTTCTCAGCAAACGACCACAACCTGATGCCCGTTCCAGATACAAACCAAAAGCTGATCCCCAGCTCTGCAAGTTCATGGCAGATTCTCCGGCTCGCTGCCGGGTTGTCGTATTCACAACTTAGTGATGCAAAGTGAAAGCGACGTATTTTAATGTTACTGTGTAGGCCCAAGATTGTCCAAGAATAGCTTCGTGCTCCACTGCGTTGCAAAGCTGCGATCCGCTGATCTCAGCGAGGGAAGAAGCCTGACTCCGTAGCCACACTTGCAGGTCGCGAATTCCTCACAAGGCGCAACGGCGGAAACTCTCGCTTTTCTCTGGTACCCAACAATACTGTAAGCCTCGGGCAAAAGTTCGCTTTTCTTTTTTTCTTGGTCGGTTCTCACGGCACCTCGGCTCAGGAACAGCGACGATGGAAGTTGAGGTCTTGCTTCGGCACTTCTTGGCAGGCCTCTGGAATTAGCTCCTCCTCCTCCAAGTTGATGTGCGCGGCACTGCACGGACAGAAGAAAGCAATGACACTCCGAGACAGCGCCGAAGATTCATGCTGAGACTCACTTGTAAAACTGTGCCTGGAGGACGGCATTTTGCCACCTCGAGCTGCCACCTTGCGCTCCACTACCAGATGCTGCCATGATACTTTTTGGGTAGTTTTCTTTTTTGCACGTGATGGTGTCACATCGGAGGTGCTCAAAAAAACACATGCCGAGAGAATTTGCTATAAAGAATCTCCAAAAGCCTAGCAACCAGAGCTCTCTCCATAAATTGTGCATGAGGTTGCCCCCAAGTTGATTGGACCTCCAGCTGGTGAGTGGGGCTTCGGCACGGATCGCAACGGAGAACGGGGGGCCCGGATATCTCACAAAACAAAGCCAAACCCCCCGCTCCCAGTCCCAAGCCCCCTGCCGTCCCAACACCACCACCAGCAGCCCCAACCAATCCATCCAAGCCCCCCCGCCCCCTCGACCATCTAATCCTAAACCCTAAACCCTAAACACCCTAAACCCTAGAAACCCTAAACCCTAAAAGCCCTAAAAACCCTAAACCCTAAACCCTAAAATGCCCTAAATCCTAAAGACCTTAAACAATCCTAAACCCAAAAAACCTAAACCCAAAAAACCCTAAAAACCCTGAACCCTAAAAACCCTAAACCCTCAACCTAAACCCTAAAAACATGGCCCTTGCCTTAAAGGGGGGGACCCCGAAAAGTTACCGGTAACATTTCCGGGTCTCTCGCCGAGCATCTGGGAAAAACATGCAAACCTACCCCACAATCCGTGGAACAAGGCAGAGAACTAAAGGATGTATGTGTAAGTCTCTGTGTGGGCAAGACACACAAGCTAAAATGTTACAAAGCCTAGGGAAAGGGTATCCTCGTAACAATTCCGACCCAAAAAAATGTTTGCACGAAACCATCGGTAACTGACGCAGCGCCCCCCCTTGGAAACATTTCCTAAAGCGGGGCCATCTAAAAACCCTAAACCCTAAAAACCCTAAACCCTAAGAACCCTACACCTTAAAAACCCTACAAACCATAGATCCTTAAAACCCTAAACCCTAAAATCCCTGGACCCTGAAAACCCTGAACCCTAAAAACCCTACACCCGCAAAACCCTAAACCCTAAAAACCCCAGAACCCTGAAAACCCTACTTCGGTGGCTCCGTGTCCCTTTTCTGTGACTGACCCTGGTCCCCCTCTGTGAACGAGCCGGGGGCCCAGTTTTGGTGTACGATCCCTGACCCCCGCACGCTGAGACGCATAACGCTCGGTGGTCAAGATGAAGCCAAAGCAAACTACAACCTGTACGGGCTTCGTCCCCTCGGAGCTGCAAAGGTGAGTCTTGCCAAGTCTTCCGCACAGAAACTCAAGCCCGCACTCGCCTCGGCAAGCCACAAGACGCACCCAAGAACGTAGTAGGATGCAATTCCCACGAAGATGCCCGCTGAGATGGAGTACCTTCGAGGGATTCATAAACACAGCATGCCGCAACTTGCCGCCAAGCTTGCCAAGCTCGGTGGGCTCACGCAAGCGGAGTGATGCAGATCGTGAGGAAGGCCGGCAAGGCCAGTCGCAAGTCGCCGAAGTCTATGTCTCTGACCTTCTCCAACCCACACCACCGCTACGCACCTCTGACGTGCGCCTCTACGTGCACGTGAGTGATGCTAGGCGCCGCGCAGGGCCCATCATCATGCTGCCCACTAAGACGAGGCAAGGCGCCGTAGCCTTCCGGTCCACCCAAAAAAAGGGGGGGGGGGGGCAACAGCGGGGGGCAACAGCGAGAGCACACGTGTTTCGGCAACTAGCATATCGCACCTCCGGAGGGATGAGCTCGATGATGGGCACCAATGTGGGCGAGAGCAGGAAGAGCACTGCCGTTGTCACAGCACAGAGCCTCATCACCACCGACAACATATGAGCCTTAAACCAGTTTGACACGCGGAACAGCGGCTTGCAAGAGATCACAAGCTGCAAAGCATGAAAAAACCTCAAAACCAAGATGCGACCTGGAACGAATGACGATGTTTGGGTGATACTGCTGTCTAGTCCGCATTGCGATTCCTAAACCATGGGTTGGTTCGCAGCCCCTGCCACCACGAAGTATTCGATAACGGTGCACGATGATTGGCAAGGATGCGAGACGTAAGCACCTCTATGCCGCATGAATGTGTGACATGCGGCATATCAGTAAAGGCTTCAGGACCAAGCTTTTTGAGGCTGATTTTGGTGGTGGGTGGGGGAGTCAAGGTGCTGCAGACCTGTGTGAAACGTTGCACGTCCCCCCAGAGCGAGTAGCCGAAGAGCCGCAGAGCCTACTAGCCCAATAGCCACGAATCTTCTTTGGCCTTATCTCGAAAGAACGTCCCCCGAAGCAAAGATTCTGAGGGCAACGCCCTGTGCGACCACCTTCCTGAACTCCTGCCGCGGTCTCATTGTGGATGATGACCTGAGTCTGCAAGCATGTCTGAGAGATCTGAGAGCCTCACGGTGAAGTGTGATGCAGTGTGCAGCTGTGAACACTAAGAAGCTTGCCGGGCTGGTTCCCATCACCGCCCCCAGGCCAGTGCTAAAGGCACTGCCCAAGTAGCCGTACCTCACAGCATCGGCGGTTTCTGCAATCACTGAATACCCATCTCTTGCTTTGGGGGCACTTTGCTCCAGGCAGGTAGCCCTGTCTGTCAAGCAAACCAGCCTTGCCAGCTGCGACATCACGTGACCGCTTCAGAAAGCAAGGTCATGAGTCAGCGTTCTAAACGACAGCTGAGAGTTTGGTAGAGCACGTGGCCTGCTGCCCGATGCCATGCTGTACCTGCGAAAGCTGTGAGTGTTCGCAAAACCACCCCCGAAAAAAGTTAAAAGCAAAGGAAACATTTTATGACTCAGCTGAGCTCGAGACTCCCGCAGTGTCAAAGACCACAATGAAGAGTAGACAGAGCACAGCTGTGCCGAACTCCTCCAAAAATTTACACAGCCGAAAGTTCAAAACCAAAGAAGGCGCACGTTTCAGTATCACACAAAGAGAAGGAAAGAAGCGGCAGGCGGGGGTGCCACA
Source organism: Symbiodinium natans (assembly GCA_905221605.1). Taxonomy (NCBI): domain Eukaryota; class Dinophyceae; order Suessiales; family Symbiodiniaceae; genus Symbiodinium; species Symbiodinium natans. The sequence goes on from CAJNDS010002414.1 coordinate 365,458, forward strand.
AAGAGCCTCCTTGGCTATTGTTGGTAGTTTCCTTTCGGGCAAAGGTTGTGCCCTTAAAACCTCCGCCTTTTGGGGCGAGGCCCATCGGTGCCCTTCGATAGTCACCGCAAGGACTCTGTGTGTATTGGGCCTCACAAAGTGCCCTAAAAAATGCTGTCAACCCGTGCGGGGGGGCATCCTGGGGCTTCTCGAACATTGGCGTGAAGTCCAAATCGAAAATCTGCGGCAGGTCTGCACCTGCTTTGTCAAGATGAAGAAATATGAAGAATATTCCTAACATGGACTAACAATATTCGCCTCGGCTTCCTGCCGAGAAGCATCTGGAACAAGCAGACCCGGATGGGGCCTACTCCCCCTAACCCAACCCCCCTCCCCCGCCCTGTGGGAGCTGCAAACCGATGCCGTGGAGGGTCCCGCCTGTCGGTGGCTCCTACAGGAGGGAGTGCCTCAAAACCCCCCCCCCCCCCCCCTCCCCCTCCCCCCCCTCCCCCCCCCTCCCCCCCTCCCCCCCTCCCCCACCCACCACCCCCTCCACCCCCCCCCCGCACCACCCCCCCCCCTCCTTTAACCCCGCTGCCCTTCCTCCTTTTTTGCGAAACCCTCTTTCCTCCTTTCCTGTCCTGGGGCCGGCCCGGCTGCCGAGGCGGCGCGCGCAAGCGTTTACAATTAACTATATTTGCCGAAATATATTTCGCAGACTGAAGCAACTCGGGAAAAGCACTCTTCTGGCAAGACCTGCGAGCCAACCTGCCAGGACCCTGGGTCCAGCCCCGCCCTTGCTGAGCTCGGTGCCAGCGGAAAGTCCAGCCGAAGGCTGCCAGCAGCAAAAAAGGGCATCATCAGCAAGCTTTCCACCAACTTCTCAAGCTACCAACCACAGCATCAAACGTAACAGAGCTTTTCCGGGGTCCTTTCCCTTCCCTAGCGGGGTCCCGAGGTGAACCCTGCGAGGCTTTTTCTTCGTGGACTCGCGCTTCGCGCGCCTGGTTCGGGTTCGGCAGGCCGAGGAGGTGCGAGGCCACGGCCGTGAAGCAGATGCCTCGATCCCCCCAGGGCCCCCAAGAAGGGGGGGGGCGAAGATATCCCAAAAGCGCTCACTCAAAGGAATACCTCAGCAGGATTCGGGGGGGAAGTCCACAGAACTCATGTTGTTTGGGGGAAGTCCGCAGAACCTAAGCATGGAAAGATGGAAAGAGATGGCCCAAGGTCCGAGGCCCTTGCCTAGCAGCAGGGCCCCGGTGACCTTTCGGATCAGGAGCCCCGCAACCAGGAGCGTGGCAGTGAAAGCAAGCCTGGCAAACAACATCGCACAACATCACGGGAAGAAAACACCAAAAAAAAATCCGAAAAATGAAATAAAGCAATTAAAGGTCAAGACTAACGAGTCGGCGGAACCACAAGTTTGGCTGGGAAAGGTCTCCAAGAGCCTCAGCCGGCACAGCCCCAAATCAGTCCCCCGCCCAGATCTGCCCGAGTTCAAGCCGAGCAAGCTGCCACCAACGTGGTGTCGTTCTTAACCACCAAACCCATCAACTGCAGGCCCACGAAGGCCTGCGTGATGCTTCGGCCGGCGGAATCTTCAGAAGAAGGCCTACACGAAATAGGATGCGCCTGGAAAACTCCTATGGCCACTGTGATGGAGGACTTCAGCGCCGACGGCAAGGCTCCTTGAACCTGAGATGCATCAAGGGGTCGTTCCATGGCTAGGGCGGATGTGGGGGGGGGCTTCCGCATGCTCCCTTCTGGGAATCCGGCTCTGTCGACTGCTCCGCTGGCAGCCAGCAGTGCAAAGGCTACTGCCTGAAAAGCAAGTTCAGGTAGCAAACCCCCTCAGCGTTGGTGCAGAATGGTGCCGGTCAGCTGCGTCTGAAAACCTACGAGCCTGGACGAAGCACGCGGCCAAGGCCCCTTCGGCACCCAGGCCCAGTCTCTCGATGATACCGTAACGCACATAGGAGTTCCTGGCCACCAAGGGGCTGAATATGTGACAAAAGAGGCAACAACTGAGGGGGAACATGGGGCCAAGTTAGGTAAGCTTGGAGCTCTTCATCTCTCTTCTTTCTAAGCTCGAGGTGCTAGGCCGGGGGTCGTGAAAGTAGCGCTCCATTCACGAAGCTAGCAAGAATCAGCATTGAAAAAGCTTCGGTGCATCTGGAGCACTGCCACACCCCTCCCAAGTCCCCTCCCAAACAGGTCAGGTCTGCAGACCCATGCCAGCGGCCAATCCAAAAGGGAGATTTGCAGCAAGTCCTTGCAACTCTGGCTGTCCACTTACTACCGGCACTTGCAGGAACCGCGGAGACGTGCAGAGACCGTGTCCTACGAATGCACACGCAAAAGCAGCCGACCTTGGATCAGATGGTATAGCGATCCCGCGACTGAGTGATCTAGACAAACAGCCTGCAATGAGCGAATCTTCTGCTGAGGTCTCAGCAGGCAAGTTGCTCTGCAGGCGGCATGAAAGGGAATCGGCGAACCTGCCGTGTCAGGGATCTTTCGGATAGACTAACTTGATGGAGCAGCAGCAGAAAATCGGTATGAATACCTTTCCTTCTGACTTTGCTATGTTTCCACAGCGCTTCTGCAATGTGCTGAGACCAAAGCAATAGTCCTACCCCTGCTTACGCCTACCTTTCGGTGCCCTGCCATGACCAGCTCAAATCAATGTTGCTGTCTGCAGCATGCTGTCCAGGCACGAGAATCTGCAAGAAGGCTTTCACATCCCTTTCTGTTGACTTTGCATGCTTCCAGCTAGCAGAAGAGTTTCTTTTTCTTGACCGAAAAGTTCAGCAGATTCTAACAAGCACCCACTGCAACCGCGGGATTTCTATCAAAACTAGCCTCAACCCAACAGGAAGGCAATCAGCAACAACACAAATGCACTTCCTCAGACACTGCTTCTTGCACTTTACAACCGCCGCCAGCAAGGCTTCCATCTGCGAATCTGGCACTGAGGATGATCGGGTTCACAACGACTATATAGCTCATGGTGACCTTCACAGGTAAGGCAAGACGGACCTTCATGTCGATGTGAATCTGTCTAGGTTGTCGGCCCAGGTCACGAGACCAGCTCTCATTTCTTGACCTGAGCTGGCAGAAGAGACGTCTCATCGAAGGAAGGCAGGCGTGCATGTTCTAGGACCCATTGAGTCTGCAGCCGACGGTGCTGCCCCTCTCTGTCACGGTGAAAGCAGCCTTGTGAGGAAAGCATAAAACAGCTTAACTGGCATGATGAGCCTGTGTGAAGACTCCTGTTGCCCGAGAGCACTGGTTCCACCAGCCAACTGAGCAGCAGACGTCCAAGTAGGAGGTTACTGCTTGAAGTACCGTACGAGCCTCCGGCCTGTGCGTGCTTTGTTCAGGGTGCAAGCTCAAGCACGGACGCGCAAAAACACGAGACTTTTACCTGCCTTCCCTTTGGCACCTCCAACTTTGGCACCTCCAACTTTGGCTGCCTTCAAGCTCCCCAGCACCCCCACAGCGTAAAGCAGCACAAATCCCGACTCACGCTGCGACAGCGCTAGGTAATCCGCAAGGAAAGGAGAGGCTCACGGTAGTCCGCCATCGTGTGCAAACCTCTGAAACCAAAGTAATGTCAGCATAACACGGCCAGCATTATGGTTGGACCTTGCTAGGGTTCGGACGTGGCAAGCTGTGCAGGGACAGCTGCAAGACTACAAAGACAGACTAGTTTGTATCAGAAGCGGGTCTTATCCCAATTGAGCCTTTCTCTCTGCCAATCATGCCGGTCACAACATGGCTGCACAAAAAAGTAGAGCAAAGTCGCCCCAAGCCATGGAAGCAGAGAAGTTCAAAGTGCGCTCACCAGGGCCACTGAAGCGACGAAGTCCAGCCTAACGCGGCTTTGTCCATTCACATCTGCTTGAGACACCCACAGGCCCACAGAAAGGAAGCTTTGAGACCATTGCACTCATTCAGCTTGTTCTTTGCCAACGTACGAAAGTCGAGGCTGGGGCACGAGGCATGTAGCAAATTCTCCTGTCTGCGGTGGTAGGGCAGAATTGCCCACCTGCTCTGGATTGGTTCTCTGGCATGACAGGTCTGGAAGAAACTGGAACACATGAGTGAGAATGATGAGCAGTGGCACCTATTGTAAACAGCATCATGCGACCTAGACGTGGAGTGCCTTAGGAGGGGAGCGCCCGCAGGCTGCGACTGCAGCCACAAAGGCAATGGCAGCTACGAAGTAAACAAAATTCTGCCACAAGTACCTTGGGACGCAGTTGAGAAGTTTCAGCAGCACAGTGACACTCTCGCTGTTCCAAGAAACAGAAACGGCTGAAGGCCGCACGCATGTCCAGGTGAGTCCGCCAAAGCGAGGATGACGCACAACTGCGGGCCCAGGGAAGCGGCCTGGAATGTCCGACATCCCATTCGGCCAGCGGCTCCCCCGCAAGTGTGGGGGCCTCCCCGAGTATAGACCCCCGGATAGTCGGATTCCCTAGGAATAAGGACTCCAGAAAGGTACCCCTACATGAGTAAACCCCATATCGATTTCAAAAAAAAAGCATGAAACTTAGAAAAGAGGGGCCGCCTCCTGCGCAGCGGCCTCCGCAGCCTCTGAAGGCAGAGGCGCAGCATCCTCGCAGATGTCGCAGTGCACTCTACTGAGATGATGCGGGGAAGGCTGAGGAGAGACTGGAATCTCGAGTCTCCTCCGTCTTCTTGGGGTTGCTCAGGTCTAAGCCTGCAGAGGGCTTTGACACCACAAAACATGGATGTCGCACCACCGCATTCCACAGAGTCCATCACGCCGGCAGGACACCACTGCGTGTGGGATGGCGAAGCCTATGGCCTGAGCTTCAGCCGGACAACACACATAAGTGATTTGAAATGAAAGCCCGGAATGCACACACATGAGGTGATGCTGCAGCGCTTTGGCTGCACATGGCTGCACTCACACTGGGGACCCGCACAACGAAGCAGAGGCACAGCTCGCAAGCCGTGACAGAACCCTGAATGCATCAGATCATGTGCTGTGCAAACTTCCCTTCAAGCTCTATATGCATACTGAAAAAAAAAAAATATATATATATATATATATATGTATGTATACATATATCTATAGTCTAGATGTATATACATATATGAGCAACAAAAGCCGCCTTCATCAATCCCATGGCAATGCACAGCAGGACGATGCTGGCAGGCAATGACAGCGAGATTTCTGCGTAGTTGCTAGCTGATGACATGGCCTCCCTCTACGAATGCTGACACATGGTGTAAGACCTTACGTCTCAAGCCTGCCATTCAGTTACCATAGTTCTTGTTCGCATGCTCCCTCCCAGTCCCTTCTCTCACTGCCCAGGTCCGGAATCTCTACTCCAGGATGGGCACACAAGGCCACACTGACAGGCTCTGGCACCTTCCGTCCAATTCTCCTTCTTGCCGAACCCTCCTTTTCTTACTCGCCCACTGACTTCCATGCTCTGGATCACTCATCAAAGAAGTTCAAAACACCAGTTCACTCACCTCACCCCGCCATTCCGCTCTGTGCCTGATGAACAATCCAATGCAGCTGAGGGTGTGTGCCAGTCCCAGGCCATCATGTAGCCTGACCGGTAAAGCTGAACAATGAACATACTAGGCCTCTTTTATAAATAGCACGATGCACAACTTGAGTAAGTGTAACTGTGCAAGGGGTGCAAGATGGTGCAAGCCAAAAGAGGGTCACATCAACACATCCGCTACAGCCTTTCCGATCGAAGAATCTGGATGAACTTGTTGACCTGCACATCTCCACCATCCATTGGCAGACCTGACTGGTGCATCCGCTTGTTTTGGCATCAGGAATACGCACGTGTGCGCAATGCGCAATGCATCTCTGCCTCAAAACTGCTCACTGGAACAAGAACCAATAGAGCCGTTCTGGTGCCTCGAGCATCATCATCAATGATGCGGATGGCTGCCGTGGAGAACCCGGCTGCCCACCAAATCCCCATGGATGCAACCTCAAACGGCAAAACACGTGGCGATGTCAAGAACACAAACCCACACTGCGGTAGGCTCCCTGCTGCTAAGTTCTCTGTCCAGTTCACCCAGACGGGCAGATGCTCAGTGTAGCCTTCATGATAGCCTCGGCATGGTCATGCGGGTCTGGTCTCTTTGCAACCCGTTCGTGCTCAGCTTCAACCTGTGGCGCAAACGATCAGGACAACCTGAAACAAAAGGTGAGACGGCCACCCTCATATCTCATCGCCCGAGTGTGAATGGCGATGAACAGCGCATACACCACCTCGACCGATGCCACGCTTGCCAGCCACACATGTGACAGATTAGGATCACAGCATGCTGTAAAAAGATGGAAAGTTCCTAGCCGCCCAGCAATGCGCAGCTCCAGCAGCCACCTCGCCCACTCAACAAACGACAAAGAACGCCCAGCACTCCCAAGGCAGCGCTGTCATCTGGTCACACGTGTGCTATACTCTGGCGCTCGTTTGCTCAATGACACACAATTGGGGAAACGGTTGGATCCGAAGCCTTGTTCAGAGCCTGGTGTAGTAGCACAAAGCACACGTTCTTATGTACAATTGCCATAACGGGACACCACAGCATGGCCATGTGCACTCACGTGCAACACTGAAGCAGGGCTTTTGAGCGAGACGGCTCGTTTGCATCTACAAACATGATTTTTTCGATGGCAGGGGGCAGCTGCATGTCTGCATTGAGCATCTGATGAAGAAACTTTCGACAAGGCATGAAGCATAAATGCGCAACATCCTGTCAAACCCAGCTCAGGCTGCCGCCAGGACCAAAGCGTTGCTGATGAACGCATGTTCTGCTCGTTCTACCCATTGAAGCCAGCCCAGCAAACTGGCATTGCCACAAGATGAACATGCTCTAAATTGAAATCACCATTCAATGCCTTTCGGCCCACACCCACGCAAGTCCCTCTGTTACATGATTGTTTTCAGTCCATGTTCTGACGGTACGCCATTCAATCAGGCATGCAAATACACTTCATGATGACCAGGAGACCCCTATCCATGCATCGAAAGCAACATGCCAGCATCGTGATCTATGCGAGGACCTCCTCACGGCAAAGTATGCGAGAGGTTGCATCTCGGTGGCCTGGCCAAAGTGGCATCTCACTTTTACCGGTCAGCTTGCCAAGCATGCCCCAGAACAATTCAAAAAGCAGTGGCCTGCTTCTCGTACTTGCAGACACTCCTACACCTCGATTCCCACCAATACCTGCAACACAGAGCCGGACGTTTCAACATTGTTACTGGATTGCTACAATGGTCCTTCTCAGGCCGGAGCTTTGATAAGCAGAAACACGCTGTAAAAATCCTATGCTACGAAGCTGCTGTGCCAAGATGGCGAACACATCAACAGCACAAGCCATGTGGATTGGGAGAAAGCGACGTCTTGATTTAAAGTACCATGGCGGGAAATTTACACAGGAATGATTCACGTCGCAAACCTGTTGAAAAATTCGGGCTGGTACTAGGAAGATCCCACAAACCACGGCCACGCAATGATTCTTTAATGTTGCGCTGTCTCTAGTATGGCCCCCCCCCCCAAACACATTTGGGACCCTCTATAAACGCATGGCCCGGCGACCCCTCCAAACAAATTGGGGGGGGCGGGGGGGGGAACCGCCCTCAGGGCCTCAAGCCTTTAGGACCTCAAGGCCTGAAGCTTTCCAGCCTTTAAGGTTTCTGGAGCCCAAGGCCCTCAGGGCCTCAAGCCTTGCTGCGTAAGCCCTTAACCCTAAACACAAACCCTTAAAAAAAAACAACATCCGAAAAAAAACTTGGTATTATAGGGGGTAGCCGGACAAACTTACTAAAGACAGCCTGACCGGCCCGTAATTTGTTTGGGGCCTCGTTTCGCAATGAATTTACATAAGGCTTTACATGGAACTGGCCGGGCTTAGATTTCTGGATTCTCCGCGGCTCTTGAAGATTCCTGGAGCCCAAGACCCTCAGGGCCTCATGCGTTACTGCGTAAACCCTTAACCCTAAACACAAACCCTTAAAAAAAAACATCCGAAAAAAACTTGGTATTATAGAGGGTAGCCAGACAAACTTTCTAAAGACAGCCTGACCGGCACGTGGGCTACCTATCACAAAAATCGTTTGGGGCCTCGTTTCGTACTGAATTCCCACAAGGCTTTACATGGAACTGGCCGGGCTTAGATTTCTGGATTCTCCGCGCTCTGGCTCTTTAAGGTTCCTTGAGCCCAAGCCCTCAGGGCTTCAAGCCTTACCGCGTAAGCGCTTAACCCAAAACACAAACCCTTAAAATAAGCGTCCGGAAAAAACTTGCGATAATAGACGGTACCCACCTTATACTAAAGCCAGTCCAACATTACAAGCCCGTGAAGGTAATTCATTGTACCTTAAGTATACGATATGAGAAACGCTGAACACAAAAACTCCAACATAAGCGCATGCAAGAAAACCCTTTTCGGACATCAGAAGAGCAAGCATTCACACGTTTGCAACTCACACGGCTCGCCTTCTGTCTGCTCGTGCCAGAAGTTTCGCACAAATCGAACAAACACTTGGACATACGATTCTCAGTATTCTCACCCAAAGACCCGTTGCCACCCACTTAAGTGTTACTCGTGTGGCTTCTCTTGCAAAGAATACAAAAACATCAACCAATCCAACTTCAACTATATGATATGAAAACCGCTGAGCACACAAACCCCAAACTAAATGCATGCAGACTTCAACATGAGAAGTGCAAGCGCTCACACGTTTGCAGCATTCTGCAGCCCAGCCTCAAACAGATGGTGCAAAGCCAGTCTGCAAAATTGTAAATCAAAGCACGCCCACGGCAACTTCGTCATCCGGCAAACTGCGTGGTTTACGGACTAAGCTTTGCAAAAAAAGGAGTGATGCGTTTGTACAAGAAATGTATTGCTACTCCTACTCCTACTCCTACTCCTACTCCTACTCCTACTCCTACTCCTACTCCTACTCCTACTCCTACTCCCACTCCTACTCCTACTCCTACTCCTACTCCTACTACGACTACGACTACGACTGCGACTACGACTACGACTACGACTACTACTACTACTACTACTACTACTACTACTACTACTACTACTACTACTACTACTACTACTACTACTACTACTACTACTACTACTACTACTACTACTACTACTACTACTACTACTACTACTACTACTACTACTACTACTACTACTACTACTACTACTACTCTACTACTACTACTACTACTACTACTACTACTACTACTACTACTACTACTACTACTACTACTACTACTACTCCTGCTACTACTACTACTACTACTACTACTACTACTACTACTACTACTACTACTACTACTACTACTACTACTACTACTACTACTACTACTACTACTACTGCGACTACGACTACGACACGACTACGACTACTACTACTACGACTACTACTACTACTACTACTACTACTACTACTACTACTACTACTACTACTACTACTACTACTACTACTACTACTACTACTACTACTACTACTACTACTACTACTACTGCTACTACTACTACTACTACTACTACTACTACTTATTACTACTACTACTACTACTACTACTACTACTACTACTACTACTACTACTACTACTACTACTACTACTACTACTACTACTACTACTACGACTACTACTACTGCTACTACTACTACTACTACTACTACTACTATTATTACTACTACCTACTACTACCACTACCTACTACTACCACTACCACTACTACTACTACTACTACTACTACTACTACTACTACTACTACTACTACTACTACTACTACTACTACTACTACTACTACTACTACTACTACTACTACTACTACTACTACTACGACGACTGCGACTACTACTATGCAAGGAGGGAACTCTCTTAACCTTACGACGACTGCGACTACTACTATGCAAGGAGGGAACTCTCCTAACCTAACTCAAACCCTTTCACTCAAAGCAAGCAGAAGTCACTTTCATACCTTCGCACTTCTTCTGACGGTCCATAGGTTGCAATGCTGGCGGATCTCGCCACGGTCTGACATCACGACTCTCCAGCAGGCATTGCATGCTGGTGGGTACGTGATCTGCTCTTCCTCCAGACATGCCTTTGCCATTCCAAGTCGCACTCGTTTAGCATCAAGCGTGACGCTGGTCTCGGCTATTTCTTGTACCCACTGGCCCACAACTTCAGCCAAGAGACGCTGGTGGTCAAGTGGAACGCCCACTCTGTTGTAAAGTTCTCCAAGCGACCTTCCGTCGCAAAAGAACTTTGACGCCCAGCGTAGAGGCCTGCACGCAATCCTCTGATGTTCGGCGGGGCCTTGTAGAGTCTGCTTTCTCTGATTACTAGAGAGTAGACGCACTTACTTTTGTTCTGGACAGACTCTCTACGATCTCTTGCCTGTTAAAACTGAAAGTGTAGCACTGATGTCCTTGTTGGTTCCGCTCACAGAGAAAGCGCTTTGTGGACCTCGATACCGCACAGCCTACATGTTTGCACTACTGCTACGACGACTACTACTGCGACTACTACCACTAAAACAAGGTACTGGACCCGGGAGAAACGTTCCAAGCAGGTGACTTGGGTTTCTTGGTTGCGCAATCACTCTACCGATTGTTCCTTTGTTCCGAAAGGCGTCTTCACTAATTCGAAAGTTCTGGTAACACGCCGAAGCGGTTTACCAAGGGGAGCGACACCAGATCCAAGAACCATCTCTCTTCCCGTTTCCGTTCAGCAGCTACGGATCGACTCCGCTTCCATGCTGGGCTGGCAGAACACTTGAAATCCACACCAGGGCGAATTTTTTTTGCCAAAGCCACACTTCAGTCATCTTTTTTGCTGTTGCAGCGTAACATTGAAGATCGTGCAGAAACTGCAAGCAGGCTGCCACAGAGCCTGCAAGTGGGTCCTTGCTACTTGCGTTGAAAACCCAAGATGCCAAGCAAGGCACCAAGGATACAACCAAGCCAACTCACACAAGTCCAACCAAGCAAGCAAGCTCAGACACTCGGACAACACTTCTGTTTTGGCTTGCAGCACTCACACCAGCGCTCGTCACTTGAGCCAAAGTGGAAAACGTATCACAGCTCTCCAACTTGACAGCTCGGCTTAAAAGACCTCCAAAACTACCCTCAAGTCACGAAACTCGACGAGAGTGGTTCCCTACGAGGCAAAACGTTCCTGCACCACTAATCGTACTCAGGCTACTGGGAAAACTTCAAAAGCTGAGCAGACTCCAAGCTATGCACACAAAACTGCAAACTGCAAAACTCACCGTGTCGCACCCTCACAGGATGACGCACAGTTCTCGAACTTCTACACCCCCCCTCGACACGGTGGGTGTCGGCTGGTCCACGCGCAAGTATTGCAGACAAAGCTCACAAGCAACTCGACGCTGCAGATTGCCTGGGTGGGTATTGCGCAGGGCGGGGCAATCGCTGCGAACATGAAAAGCATATCCATGCCGCGTAGTGATAATTGCTCTCCGACTTTGTTCCACCGGAAGAAAGGTAAGAAGCTCACTCAGAGATAGAATATGGCTGTGACGCTGTCGGTATTGCTGCACAAAGATTCCAGCGAGGAAGCTGCCAAGCATCGCCAAGGAAAACATCGCAAGGAAGGCGATCAAACTGACTTCCACCTGCTGCTGAGGAACCCATTGCATCCAGAGCTCTCGAACCCAAGTGCGCCTCACAGCGTTTTCAACCTCAACCATATCAGCCATGGCACGTCCTATGCTCTATACACCGTACCGAAGGCAAAGTAAAAGAGGAAAAACTTTGAGCAAATCTCGCGGTGTCATGCGTCTAACGCGTGCAAGAAAGCGTTCGTCAACTTCTCCGGGTAGTGTTGGGTATTCTTGAGATCGAAGTTGGCGGAATGTGGATGACCATCACCTGGGCACCGAAAGACCGACAAGCTGCGAGCAACCGACTCCATCGTCGTGATGACACGCCAACGTTTGTAGATCAACTCGCCATCTCGACCACGCATGCCAAGCGAGCAACCGTCAACCAACACATCGTGCAACATGTACGGTCGCGACTGCAGAAAACGGATAGTCTGGTTCCACGACCAGTAAGCACAGGCTCGGGGCCACTCGATCGACCAAGCATGGACGTAGCTACACAGCGACATAAAAGCCTTCCACAGCTTCCTGTGTAGCGACCAGTGCCGTGCCAAGCGACCGCGTCTGTAGGCTGGATCACGTGCATGTAGATGCTGGTACAGACAACCACCGGTGCACGGAGTACTAGCCCACAAGTAGACGAAACCCCCCCTGCGAATGTGGAGAGTGCAGATCTGTTGAAGCTGCGCTGTAGTGGCCGGGTCTCCGCCGTCATCTGCCTCACTAACAGTCAACACACCAACCCAGGAGCACGCTCGCGAAGCAGCCAACATGCTCGACATGGGAGGCGCACAGAACTCAACCACCAACCACTTGGCAAACTCCATCAAACGATACCGATCTGCAAGAGATACATGATCCTTGCCAGCCACAGCAGCACCAAGCAAGCCAACGAAACACGCCAACTCACCAACGCAAGCTGCAACAGTGACTTCAGACAAACCGAGGCTCAACATGTGCTTCAACGTAGTCCGGGCATCTAATGATTTTGTGGAGAGGTCTGCGACGTTGGAGGCTCCTCGCACTCCAAAGATGAAGAGAAGTCGCTGTCGGAGCTGATCTTGTATAAAGCATGCTCTCAGATCTATATGTCTGACACGCCTCAAGCCGTCAGCCCTGCTGATGGCAATGGCGGCCTCGGAGTCGCAAAAGAGGTGCGGTGCGCACAACTCCTCCCATCCAAACACGTGGGAAATTGCCCTTCGGATTGAAAGTGATTCCTTTGCTCCCTCAACCAATCCGTACAACTCCGACTCTGCTGAGCTGAGAGCGACAGCTTGTTGAAGCCGTGACCACGCTTTCAAGCAGAAACCACCAAGCATGATGCAACCACCGCTCACACTCTTGCGATCAACGCTCCTCTCACTGTCCCATGACGCATCCACGTAGCAATCCAACCGAAGGCTCCGTTCATCAACTGGATGGACGATTTGTCGAAAATCCTGAACATGCCGAAGATACCGTAATACCATCCGCATCGCACGTTCATGCTTCTCACGTGGACTGGCCTGGCCTCGAGCTAGCATGGAAACATAATATGCTAGATCCACGCGCGTCATGGCCAACCATGAAAGGCGTCCCAGCGTAGAGCGATATCGAGCAGCAGCTTCTGAGCTCAACTCCCGCTCCAAGACTTCTTCTTCTCTGTCGTAAAGTTCTCGAAGATTCGGCGGCGTCGGGCAAGACTTCGGACTCTTCCCAAGTCCAAAACCCTCATAGATCTCCTGGTAGTACTCGCCTGCCATGCCAATCACCAAAGAGTCCTCGCCCTTCTTCCTGGTGATTTGACGACCAAGAAACGTGATTTGCTGATCACGATCCAAGTCAGCGGTCACCTTGATCTTCACCGCGCTCTTAAGCTTCTCCACCACGTAGTAGATGGCCTCGTCGCTGTCGCCGCTGATGAGGAGATCGTCTACGTAGCACAACACTGCCACCCTCTGTCCACCGAGAACCACACCTGAGAAGAGGCATGGCTCCGTTTCACATGGAGTGAGGTCGCAGAGGCGCTTGAGGAGCTTTGCGAGATGACGAGCCCAGGTCTGGGCCGCGGCTCTCAACCCATAAAGAGCCTTGCGAAGTCGCATGAACCCAGGGCGTCCATTGGGACCGGTAACTCCAGCAGGGAGCCGCACCACTACCGTGCCGTCTTCTTCTTCTAACTCTGCGAACAAGAACGCCGTACTGACGTCGAGGCCTACGACGTTCTGCCTCTTCGAGCCGGCATAAAAGAGGAAGGTCCTCAATGCCTCGGCTGAGCTGGTCGCCGCGGAAATGCCAAGCTGAGCAGCCGTTGCTCCCTGGGCGAAATCACGCGCAACAACCCGACAACGAACCAGTGGTCTTTCTTTGCCGTCAATCCGCTCCAGCTTTGCATTTGACACCCATCTTGTGGATATCACTTTCTGCTTCGGATCCACATGCCAAATCACATCACCGACTGCAAGGGACTCAAGCGCACTCAACTCACGCAACATGCCTTCGTATGTCAGACCAAGGTCCAATGCATGTCCGGTGACATCATCCTTGGAAGATGAGGGCATTTCAACCACAAGAGTCTCACCACCAAGCTTCACAGTCTGCCCTCCGGTACTGGGATTTGCAACGGCGGCGAAACCCAACGACTCACGGAACAAGACGTTGTTGACCATGGCATCGGACTCTGGCTCTGGCACCCGATCCAGGCTTTCTGGCTCAACTTCCATGAAGTCAGCCTCTTCTGAAGCTGCAGGTTCAACTCCAACAGAGTCTCCGGGACGAAGTTCACCCTCAAGCACCCCTTCAGGCAAGAAGGACTCACCGAGGCCTCGCTCTCCCTCATCTTCAGTCGGTTCATAATCCTGCACATCATCAGGCAACTCCAACCCGACGTCAAGCTCACCAAAAGCACGCGAACCAAGATCAAGCTCGACTCCTTCGATCTCCAACTCATGCTGGGCATCATCAAGCACAAACTGATTCGGATCAAAAGAGCTCTTCACGTACGCAGCGTATCTGTCACGACACTTCTGAGTGTGCCACGCCTTGTCCGCCGGAACACCCCTCAGTCGACACGCTCGACACCTCGGGGTCCTGCCATTTTCCTCGACCCGCGATGCTGGCGGTCCGCGAGTCTCGGTGTTTGGGATTGGAAGATCACGCATGTTCCCTTGATCAACCGCTGGCAAGCCACGCACAACGTCACCAGCACGCTCGGGCAACATACGGCAAATACCACGCAAGGCTGACAACTCAAAGGTCATGGGCACCAACATCCTGATTCGGGCTGACCGGGCAATCTTCAACGAACCATCCTTCAGTCGGAACTGCACCAGATGACTGCCACCCGCGACTTCAGGGCCTAAGTAGGCAGCCTGTCCATATCTGCCCGTGATGAATTGTCGTAGACTCGGCGGAGGTGTGGCCAAGATTGACGCTCCCCAGACGTATATCGCCCGAGGCTGCCTCATAGTTCTTAAACTACGTTGTTCAGGAGTCATTGCCGATCCAGGCTGGATTTGGTAGCGGTTGTGTGCCTGAGCACAGTGAGAGAGAAGAAAGCTGACTCCTCTGCCACATGGCTCTAGGCCAACTTGCTCCAATCCGGCGCACAACGTGTTCGCGTTTTCCTTCAATGTTCGGATGGCCCTCTCTGCGACCGGGGCGCGCCGACCAACCGGAACATCAGACACCTCAACCGCACCAACGGTCATGGTATCAGCGAAACCCTGAGCAAGGTTCTTCACCACCCCCTCAAGATCCGACTTCACGCAAACCGACAAGTCACGCGCTTCAACTCCAACCAAGCCAACACTACGTCCCCACGCCGACATCTCTCCAAGCATCACCTCACGCGCTGCTGCTCCACGCGGTCCTGAAACTTCACGGTACATCACTGTTCCGATGGCAAAGCAACCAACAAGCACCAACACCAGGAACCAAATCCCCTTGTAGAAGAACTTGTCGATCTGAACCTCCTTTTGGGCTCCCTCTCCGGAATCCCTCTCGATTTTCCTAGCTGGTTCAAGACCTCTACCACGCACGCAATGCTCACAGCTGGAATTAAAAGGAACATGACTTCGCAACACATGCTCACGGTGAACCTTTCCCCATAACTCCTGGTGAAGCAACTCCTGATCACCACGTAGCAACCACGCCTGGTCGCCGTCTGGGGCCGGTGCTTTCTCCTGATCAAGCTCACCAACACACACATGCTCAACCATGCCACTCATGCCAACCATGCCACTCATGCCAACATCACAAGCGCAAGCACAACCATCAAGCACATCAAGATTTTTGCTGCTCGCCACTGCCTGGGAAGATCCTTTCTGGCTGATTGCACTCAGCGCTTTCGGTCCGTCACCACACTCCATCCACTCGAAGTAGGCGTTCCGGGATTGGTCGGTGGTGGTGGCAATGGCGATGTCTTTGGCGGCGTAGCTGGTGCCCGTGATGCGCTGGCCCTTGGCGATGTCGGATTCCTCGGAGGCGTGGGCAAGCGTCGACGTGGCGGAACCCGCGGAGGGGTAGGCAACCTTTCCGGGTACCCCGGGGAGTCGGCTTCCTTCCTCGGTGGGCTCGGGGGCTTTGCTTTCTCCTTGATGATCTCGGAGATGGTCGTCACAGTGTAGGGGGCCTTGCGGTCCAGGCACTGCAAAAAATGCTCCTTGAGGTGCTCCTCCAGCGTCCGTCTCTCTGGGCCCTTCTTCTCCTTGCGAAAGCGGTTCAAATCGGACTTTGCAGCTGATGTCACGCGGCTTTCCTTGAGCTTCTGCTTCTTCACTGCTCTTGAACTTGCACTCCACAACGTCAACCACGGCTGCTGGCGATCGGAACGAGGCACCAGCTTCACGGGGGTCCTCTTTGTCGACGAAGAGCTCGCTGCCTTTGGCATTCTCTTCACGAGGGGCTTCTGGGGCATCTTCTTCACTTTCGGCTTCTTTGGCATGGGCTTCTGCTGAGGAACTTTGGCGGGTCCTGGGGTCTCGATCTCGCCCGGCTTCAACACCACCTGGGACTCGGCATCCGCGGGCACCAAGAGGATCGCGCCCTCTGTCTCCGTGGATGTAGCTGTGGCCAACCGGGTGCTCTCCTCGAAGTCCTCTTCTCCCACCGAGATTGAGGCCGCTTGAGTCGCAACGACTCTCCGGACCAGCTTCCCTTTGTCCTTCCCTTCCATGCGGCATTCCACTTCGCTTTCGCTGGAGGAGGCCATCTTCTCGGGCTGCGGAAGGCCTCGTACACGAGGGGTCTGCAATCTGCTGCGCTGCGCTCTGTTCTTGAGACACCAAACAGGCCCGTGCCACCGCATGACTCTGCAACCAGCAACAGTTGTTGGACCATACAGCCTTAAATTTAAAACCACCAGCTTGCACGTGGAGATGGGGGGCAAAAGAGACTGTCCAATTCCTATTCAGGAGTCGTCCTAGGCTCAGGAGATTAAATCGCACAGGTGCAACCAGGGCTTCAAACTCAACGACGATAGGACTGGATCTCTCAACGGCAAAGCAAACGCGAACCACAGCACTCTTCTGAACCCCTATGCAAGCACCCGTGGCAGTCACACAGTCTCTACCAACATGCTCACTCAGGCTCAGCACTTGCACATGCTGCAGTGTCTCCTCGCTGATCAGGTGCGTCGACGCTCCGGAGTCCAGCAACCACCAGTCCATGGCTTCAGAGCTGCTACCATGTGTCACATGCGGGGCTGCCATGCTCATGTCATGAAAATAAAATTCACTCAATCCATGCTCACCAAGCGTCAACGGGGCCTTCTCAAGCTCAACGGGGGTCTCTAGGCTTCCAAGCTGCGACGTTCCAAGCTCAACTGGGGCCTTCTCAAGCTCAACGGGGGTCTCTAGGCTTCCAAGCTGCGACGTTCCAAGCTCAACTGGGGCCTTCTCAAGCTCAACGGGGGTCTCTAGGCTTCCAAGCTGCGATGTTCCAAGCTCAACTGGGGCCTTCTCGAGCTCAACGGGGGTCTCTAGGCTTCCAAGCTGCGAGGTTCCAAGCTCAACTGTGGCCTCTGAACTCTCCAACAACCACGACCTTCCAAAGGCTTCCCAATCACCATCGCTCAAGCTCGACTCATTGTCGGAATCTCCCTGAGCGATATCAAAGAACTCGCAACCAACTGCCGCTGCAAACACGTGCGGGCCCTCCAAGGTCAAAGCCGCCAATTGCGGTTCGAGAAGCGTCGCTGCTGCCGCCACACCTTTGGCCGCTTTCTTAGGGCATCGGTTTGAATAGTGCCCCAATTCATTGCAGTTGTAGCACTTCACGTTGGCACGCTTGTCGTGCTTTGGGTCACTACCAGAGCTACCACCGCCCCCCTTTCCAGGGTCTTGAGTAGCGTTCCCCTTTCCACCTTTCTCCCCTTTCTTGTCACGCTTGTCCTTTCCTGAGCGACCTTTGTCCTTTCCCTTGTCCTTCCCTTTGTCCTTTCCTTTATCTTTCCCCTTGTCCTTCCCCTTGTCCTTCCCCTTTCCATCGCCCTTGAAGTTCAGCGGATTCGCTATGTCGGTGTTGTTCCTGCGGTCTCGACCTCGCCCGGAATCGGCGAAGGTAAGGATCTTGATGTTTGCGTCGTAGAACTTGATCGCAGTCTCAAGCTCACTCATGGAGTCAATCTTCGCATGCAACAAGATGTACCTCTTCACATCCGCATCAAGACCTTTCAACACAATCATGCTCTGATCCGCTTCACTCAACGCAAGGTCTGGGAACGCAGCAACAAGTCGACCATACTTTGCAAGCTCAACCTGCACGCTGCGAAACACTTCCAAAGGACGATCCTTCGTAGAGGCAGGGGGTTGGTATCTCAACATCTCTTCTCGCAAGGTCGAGGCTTCTATCCTCGAGCAAACCGACAGATCCTGATGCAAGCGCCTCAACGCCTCATAGCCTGCCGGAACACCAAGCTGTTCACGCTCAACTTGCTTCAAAATGTCAAGCCCACGGGAAAAGTTCGCAAAGGACTGCCGAAGGTAAAGGAACACTCTGG
This sequence comes from Symbiodinium natans, assembly GCA_905221605.1. Taxonomy (NCBI): domain Eukaryota; class Dinophyceae; order Suessiales; family Symbiodiniaceae; genus Symbiodinium; species Symbiodinium natans. Next base: position 384,078 of record CAJNDS010002414.1, read on the forward strand.
TACTCCTGATGCTCTCTCCTTTCGCCAAGTCTTTGTTCAGGATTGGCTTGTCTTTCACGAAACAAGCCTGCACTTCCGACGGTATCCTATCATCAAACAAGGCAATCCATGGCAAAAACACTTCAAGGTACTCAACCCATGCTTCGATCTCGGCACGCCGACCCTTGTTCATGCGTCCACCATCCAACATGGGCAACTTCGGCACATATGAGTCTGCCTTAGGATTCCTGATAGGAGCGCCGTTCCCATCATCAACCTCCATGGCATGGTCCACGCTGTCACTGATGTTACTCAAGCTACCAGCACCTTTGCCTTTCTTCTCAGCACTTGTCCGGTCCTGGACCAGCTGCTGCACCAGCGACATCATTTGAGATATCTGCTGCTGCTGCTGCTGCTGAACTGTCTGAACCAGAAGCTGGGATCCCAGGGCTGCTTGCACGGTAACGGGGTCCACTGCTGCAGGCGGTGGTGGCACCAAACCTGGTGGCGACATGGGTGAAGCCATTGCCGGTATGGGGGTGCCCATAGCAGTCGGAGAACCAACCACCGGGCTTCCTGTGGGATGCACTGCACCCGACAAGTTCGACATCGGACTGAAAGCAACTCCACTACCGACAACGGGGTTCCTTAGTGGAACTGACGAGTGTCTGGACCCTGAAAGGTCTCTCATAGGAGGCTCAGCCCCTCTCCTGCCTCTCTCACGAAGCATTCCGGGTTCACCCTCACCTATGTGGTAGTACGATGGCCTTCCACGGCCCTCTATACCAAGACAACTCAAGCACACACCAAGTCAGCGTCTTAGGCTCACTTTCTTTCTTTGCAACAGAGCTTCCACGCTCCGCTACCACGTTAAAAACCCAAGATGCTAAGCAAGACACCAAGGATACAACCAAGCAACTCACACAAGTCCAACCAAGCAAGCAAGTGTTTTGGCTTGCAGCACTTACACCAGTGCTCGTCACTTGAGCCAACGTATCACAGCTCTCCAACTTGACAGCTCGGCCTAAAAGACCTCCAAAACTACCCTCAAGTCACGAAAACCGACAAGAGTGGTTCCCTACAAGGCAAAACGTTCCTGCACACTAATCGTACTCAGGCTACTGGAAAAACTTTGAAAGCTGAGCAGACTCCAAGCTATGCACACAAAACCGTGAAAAACCGAAGGTCCCTCTGGTACCTTTTCCCTTGAAAGCACGAACCCTGACCTCTCACACAAGTGCGGACAACTCTCTCTTTTTCACAGTCAGAGCCACTTGAGCCAAAAGTCACGCAGTGCACAAACTAAACGAATTCTCTCTTGTGAGCTTAAACTCGGCTTCAGAACGAAGTTCCTACACACTGCACACTCACTTTAAATAGCGTATTGGGCAAAAACACACTCGTATGATTTCCTTGGAAATCAACGAGGCATAAACCATCGAGGATGGGATCACACGGATTCCCAATCACTCCGAAGCAAAACAAACCTATACAAGCTGATCCAAAACATGACAAAAACATCACTGATCAGCCACAATCTTCCACCCCCCGCATTTTGCTGAGGGTTCATGTCAAAGATCTGAAGTCCAAGCCCAGCTCGGCACTTCAACACTAAGGGGATGCCCTGGCCACATTCCCTTGGTGCGTACTCGCCACCAAACGAAACAAACAACACACCAGTCGATCTCTGACATCAAACTTAAAACTCATGCAAGATCCCACCATCAGGCAGGTTGTCCTGGGTCCACATCACTGGTAACCCAAGAGTTCGTTGTCCAAACACGTGAAAAACGAATTAAACTTGCATCCACCTGCACTGGGGCAGGGTTGTCTTGGAACGAATCCAAGAGTTCGTGGTGACAAACACGTGAAAACGAATTAATGCAAGCTTCAGATGTTTCCCACTCAGCACTCGACCTTGTCGTGGTACTCCTCCTCAGTCTCGCATCTTCCAGGTCACCAAACTCACCAACTAGCATCGGCTAGCTGATCCTTCAGGAAAAGATTGGCTTCATAGTTTCGCTTCTTCCAGCGTACCATCAGCCAAAAACGTCTTCAGAGGTGGCAATCAGACGCCTTGCAGAAGGGGCTATAGAGTCCCTCGTTGAGTTTCATCATCATTTTGCCTCCTCTTTGCAAACTTCTCATGCACTGAAACAAGGGCTCACACTAACCAGAAAAATCGCGGGCGCTCCATGGCGGCAACGCGGCCATGGCTTCCAAAAAAAATGGCTGCGGGTTTCACTCACCCACCCAACCACTGAGATCACTTAGCATCTCAGTTCATTCTTCATCCTCTTCGCCCTTCTTCTCGCCAGCTCCAGTTGACTCCATCAACTTGGCGCGGCGCTCCTTGGCGGCTTCCTTCATCTCCGCCAACTCAGCCGTCCTCGTTTCCATCATCACATCCTGCGAAGATCGGCTAGGCTCAGCTGGCGTCTCCGCAGGCCTCTCAGTTGGCTGGTCTCCAACCTTTCTCTTCTTCTCTTCCAACATCAGCTCCAAATCGGCAACACTAAAGCTTGCCTTCACACGCTCAGCAATCTGCGCGATAGCTGCTGCATCCAACTCAGATGGTACAACTGACACAGGCGAGCGAACCGCTTCGCCTTCCAGCTTTGCTCTCTTAGCAGCTTCTTCCTCGGCAGCTGACAGGTCGGCGATGCGCTTGCGCTTTCGCTCAGCTTCCTCGAACTCTCGGTCTTGCTGTTCCGCTGCAGCCTTGAGGATCCGCTTCAGGTCCTTTTCCTCCTTCTCGAGTTTCCCAACATTCTCACCCATGATCCCAAAGGCTTGCTGCCACATGTCGGCAGGCAACGTCAAGTTGAACCTCACCACATAGTCGGTCGGCAAGTGCCACTTACACTTGCAGATCCACACAACACCGCTTCGAGTCTCACTCGCAACCACCTTCTTCCAGCTTGCCGCCCTCTGCGTGTCGGTGATCTCCTCTTTCTTTTTCTCCAGGTCCTCCAAGAATCCTGCAACAGACTCCATCACGGATCTGTAGTGGCTGTAGGCCACAAACGACCACTTGGGGACTGGTCTCTCCCTCAGCTCCGGCTCGTGAATCCGAAGTGTATCACACGACAACATCGAAATCACTCGCACTCGCTCCACCAGTTCCTTAAACACCAAGGATCCTTCCTTTGCACTTCTCTTCCAGCGCAACACCCATGGGGGATAATACGAGCTCTCAGCTTCATCCTCCATGATCCTCTCTGCTCCCAAAATGGGTAGCATGCACAACAGATCCACCATCCGCAAGACTCCGAGGTCCTGGTGCTCACCCAGAAGCAAAACAGGGACTATCCCTTTTCTCTTCAAGTACCTCACGAAGCTCAACATCGCCAGGCCACACGTTCCCGGCGGTACTTCCATGTACAGTCCTCCTTCATTCACTGCCATCTCCCAGATGATGGCCTTGCCACCAATCTGTCCACGGACATCCAAGATTCCGAAGATCTTCGTGGGTTTCTCCTGTAGCTCACACACCTCCTGGATGGGCTTCACCAGCTTCTCGTATGAGCTTTGATAGCGCACCATATCCTTGTCGGATAGCGTGCCTACCACGTCCTTGAGCTCTAGCTCATCCACTGGAGTTCCGCGCCGGCAGATACTCCATGACACATCACCGAACCACTTCGGCGGCTCTGGATCCGCCAGCTCCGGAAACACGTCGACCATCCGTTCAATCACCTTCGGCATGGCCTTGGGTTTCGGTGCAGCTTGGCCTGAGCCTCGGCTTTCACCTTTATCACCCCTTTTTCCAGCAGCTCGGCGCTCCTTCTCTGCCTCTCGGAGATGGAATGCATGGCTTGCATCCGTGCCAGAGACTGTCACAGTCTGTTTGCACTTTTCGCACTTGGGCTTGCCACTTTCATCCCAGCTCAACCCGGCAGCATGCTCGGATCTGAACAACCATTTGCAAACCTTACACCAAAAGGGGCTTTTCATCTCAGCACCCTGCTCACCCTTCCTGCTGTCTTCAGCTGCCATTTTCCTGTCCTTCACCAAAGGTACAGGCTCCAGGCTAGGGCTAGCTTCCGTGGTGCTTGAACCAAAGCTTTTGCGGTTGGACCATAAATCCATTTCTTGAACCTCAGGGGAAGAGTCTTCACGAAGGGTTTCGGGACTTCTAAGGTGGAAATTTTCAAAAACTTCACCACACTTTTTCACACTTTTCAACGATCCAACTTGCTCCACACTGCATCCAGTTGCCTCGGCACACTGGCATGCCTGAACTCCAACCCTTGGTCGGATTCCACAGATCCTCCACACCTGCTGCACATCTTCACCAGGGTATATACCCATAGCTTGCTGGTGCTGACAGAATGTCACTTGACTCAAGCACTTTGTAAGAACGTCAGCGATCATTCCCGCTGTCGGGCACCAAATGACCTTCAAGGTCTGAGCTTCCTGTATCCGCTCCTGAAGATAGCAGACAGCGATGTCTAAGTGGCGAACTCGCCTACTCAACCCACGGTTTAGCAAAACCGCTCTCGCTGAGGAACTGTCAGTGTGCAATCGGATCGTGACATCTGACTCGGCCAACTGACCGATCAAAGTCGCAAGTCCCTCACTCTCCTGTACCGCAGTCAAGATGGCTCTCAACTCGGCTTCACAAGAACTCAGCGATACACACCCTTGAACTCGAGAGATTCCCTTGATCAGGCATCCTCTATAAAAGATGGCTATGCCCGACACAGATCTTCGTCCTAACGACGCTTGGGGTGCCCAACTGGCATCCGCATACACTTCCAGCTGCGCCGGCCCACTGTCCGGTACATTCCCATCAGGGCCAAAGTACTGCCATGCATGGTATTGTCCCTTTAGGAACCTAATCACTTGTCGCAATGCTTGCTCAAAGCATGCTGTTGGCTTGGACTGTCCTTGCGAAAGAATGGACATCCACCTACTCAGGTCAGGTCTCGACTGACCCCACCATGCAATCCGGCCAAGTACTGCTCTGTACCTCGCAGCTGCAGTGTCACTCAACTCAGGATCCGAACCACTTGCTCTGCCCTTCTCGACCGTTTTCACGATGTCCGGAGGAGCAGTAACCACCTTCAGGTCCTTACAGAACTCTGTCTCGAACAGGGCATCTAAGTATGCCGGGGCACTCGCATCCTGAGATGACTCCCTTGTCTCTCAATCTCTCGCCCCAAAAAGGTGATCTTTCCACCAGTGGAAGTGATTCGACCCGTTTCCTTGATCTTCAACTCTCCGTTCAGGGTGTCGGTCACCAACCGAATGGCATCTCTAGTGCCACACAGAATGAGGAATCTTTTCCCTCTCACAGTGCCCTCGAAGACGGAAGGTTCCGTTGGGCATTGCTTCAACCCAACTTTCTTCACAACTGTCGCCAGCTTCAAGTTCCAAGCTTTGGCGGCAACTCTCAAACCATTCATGGCTTGATCCAGAATCATAAACACCGGGACATAATAGTCCTTGCAGGCGGAAACATCCTTGGGCAATTGGATAATCGCCTTCGATCCTTTCGGAAGGGGGGAATGCAAGAATGCAGTGCTAACATCCAAAGTTGCGATATCCATAGCATCTACCGAAGCAATGGCCAAAAGCGTCCGTAACGCTTCTAAAGAAGGAGTCGTAGCACTCAGTCCTAAAGATGATGCTGTGCTCCCCTTTGCGATGTCTTGCACCACACACCGAGCTCTCACAGCTTCCTTGCCATTCACCACCTTTGGGCCTATGACCCATCGGGTTGGGATGATCTTTATCCCATGCTGACGAGCAAACTTCTGAGCCTCGTCTGCTCCAACCACTCTCCCTGCTTTGTGAGCAGTCATACTCTGCAGCTCAGTTCGCCGGCCTTCCACTGTTTTATCCACATCTAATGGACATCCATCTATCTCAGACAGAACACTCGTGGGTCTTGCCAGCCAAACTTGGGATCCACACACCTTCATGGACTCCGGGAAAGTGCTATTCTTGTTGAGCAGAATCGAATTGGTCACATGTACCAACTTCGGACTCTCGTCACTGCTTACCATTTTAATAGGACCTTGAGGCACATCGAGTCTTGGGTCTAAATAAATACGATTGATCAGCCGGGGAACTCGATTGGACTCATCTGGAACTGAGTTCACATCTGAAGTTAAACTCTCTAAACGCCGGGGAACTCGACTGGACTCATTTGGAACTGAATCCACATCCATTTGAGGTTTTTCTTCCTCCATTGGGATCGCTTCATCCTCAGCGGGAGTTTCTCCTTCGAAGTATCCAGGTTCCATTGCCTCATCTGGAATCCCTTGGTAAGGCAAACTTGGATCCTCAAAATCCTCCATGTCAACATCCACAACTTCTGTCGCAGGTGTTGGGACGCTTTGCTTCTCCTCCAACTTGGGATCTGGTCGACTCTCATAGGTGATCTTCGGGCGTTTCAGGAGTGAAGGCTCACTTCCAGACTCCATCACCCCCGCATCCTTTGAGCTTCTCTGGTCCATTTTTGGAGTTTCCTCTGTTGGTTCTTTCGATTCCAACCGTTGTCGTTGAGCTTTCAACCAATCATCATACCGTTTTCGGCATTCAGCATTGTGGTTGGCTTTTCCTCTTTTTGGACCACACGCAGGACAGTTCGCTGTGCCACCATGTTCCTTCACCCATGCAGCTGGAGGTCCAACTTTGCTCATGTCGGTGGTCGGTCCCTCAGACACTCGGCCCTCAAAGGCCTTGTCCGCTTCACCTTCAATCCGATCGGGCACACCATCCTCTTTCTCCTTCAGAATCGGGGGAGCCAATGTATCCGATGGATCATGCTCCTTGAGCAAATGTTGACAATGCTCCAACCCAATCTTCAACGGAACGATGTGCTTGATGGACTTTGCTCGAAAGTGTTTTGGACAACCATCCACCATGGCACTCACAACATGAGTCAAGCCACCAACTTCAGGGTACACATAGGCTGCTTCCACAAACCGGGAGAGCGCCGTGGTTTTCATCGAATCCGGTAGCTCAGCCAGAACTGTAGCACCTATCAACGACGATCCACACTCATGGAGGGATCTCTGTAGTACCAACTCCTGGGGTGATTTCTTCCCATCAAAGGCAGCTGCATGGTGATTGTGCATTGCAGCACAGTAAATCAGACCAAACTCAAACGCTCGAGGACTTCTTTTCAAGTCAAAGCCCTGCGCTCGTAGATCCAACCTCACCGTGCTGAACAACTCCTTGAGTGTTCTCACTGCCCTTTCCACACCACCAACCGCTTCATGTCCCTGCGGAGGTGCTCTTTGGGTCACAATCCTAATCCCCAGATTGGCTCTCTTGATGAGGGCGCTCACCGCTGTCTCGCTGTCTGTCCTCAACAGTACAGCAGACCCTGCAATGTCCAGTCCGAAAGCATTCATCCAATAACGAATCCAGCTGGAGGTATTGTCAGCATTGGTCCCTACCAACAGACATCCAATCATTCTGGTTGACATTTCAGTCATGACCAGTACTTTCATGTTGGGAGCCGTCGGCTGGTCTTTCGCAAAAGTACCAGTTACCAGGTTGATGAAGCAGAAATCTGCTTGCAACGCCACGGGTCGGTCTTGAGCATCCTTGGTCCGACGATGCTGGGTTGTTCCTCTTGTCATCCGACAATGAGGACATTCGGACGAAAAAGGAATGTGGCCTCGCATCCGATGCAGCTCCATTTCTTCTTGCTTTTTCTTGGTCATTGACTGCACTGACTGCATCTGATCAACCTCCATCGGTCGTTGGCCATCATCCACATCCATGGGTCGAACCTCAGTTCTTCCAAAGGTTACTTTCTTTCGCTTTCCAGCATCACCTTGCAGGTAGATCCAAGGACATCCAGCCCAGGATACTCCATATCCCATGACTCCTTTCTTCTCGTGTCGCAGCGAAATCTCTCTTCGAGTGAACTTCACTTCCCAACCAGTATTCACCATCTGCTCGGTGCTCAAGATGTTGTGAGCCACATCTGCTACAACTCCAGTCACACACACCGATGTCAAACCAAGATACTGCTTTCCTTCATACATAGGCAGCAAGGCTCGGATGCGAACTCGCTCGAAGACATTCACCGGGGTATCGTTGGCTGCTGAGTACCTCTCATTAGGTCCCAACGCCTTCCGATCCAAGATCTGGAACTCATCCAAGTATCTTTTCGCAATCACAGTCACCGATGCTCCTGAGTCAATCAACCACCATTTGCTTGCATCATCCTTTTCCATGCTTTTGACTTGATTCATCGGAGGTTTCATCAAAGACCGAACTGACTTAGATGGCAACATCTGAGATAAATCGGTAGAGATCCGATGCTCCAACTCGGCAATCCGGACTCTCGTCTCAACTTCCCATGACCAATCTATCTCATCAGTACTCCGGGGAATCCACTCTTTTCTCACTTCATCGAGCAATCCTTCCAGAGGTTGCAACACAGATTCCACTCGGGCCTCTGACTCAGGTTCATTCCATTCACCTCCAGTTAGCTGGTAGTCACTCGACTCACCCTCTTGGGAGACTTCAGCAACTGTCTTCCCCTTTCCTTTGCCTTTTCCTTTGGGCTTTCCCTTTTCGGGCTTCTTCTTGGGATCTCCTTTTGCCTTGGCTTTCGCCTTAGCATTGGGGGAATTGGGCTTCTTGCCTGAATCTCCCTCCTTATACCAGCAATCGCGGGCATAATGTCCCTTTCCACCACACACATAGCACTCCACATCCTTCTTGTTCTGGCTTGAAGCTCGTTTGCCAGCACCTTTGCTTGATTCGCGCTTGCCTTTCTGTTCCTTTCCTTTGCCTTTTGGTTTTCCTTCGTTGCCCTTTCCCTCATTGGGATCTCGAAAAGGTTGAAGCTTCGTGCCAGGGGCTTCTGACCACACCCTTTGTTGCACCTCAAACTTCAGAGCAACTCTTTTCAGATCTTCAAACGATTCACTATCGCCATGCAACAAGCAATGGCTTCTACACCGATCTGGCAAACTGCGCAGCAAAACCATAACCGAATCCGCTTCTTGGATCTGCAAACCACCAGCATGCACATCGGGATCAAGACTATTGAGCAGCTTGGTGTACTTGTTCAACTCATGCTCAATCTTTCGAATGATCTCCGGAATACTGGGTGCTTTCACGGTTTGATTCACCAGCTGCGACCGAAAGAACAGGCATTCAGCTCGCGACTTCAGGCAAAACTCCTTCGCCAGCAATCTCAAAGCCACAAAACCAGATTGTTGATAAGTGCTCTCACTTTCAACATATGTCTGCAAAATCAGAGAACTCTTCTCATGATTTGCAAAAGTCTGTCGCAGGATGTGCATCAGCCTCGTCGACCTCTTCTGTTGCTCCACAGTAAGTCGATCCTGTTTCAGCCGAGACTCTTCTTGAGTCTTCACCGCATGCATGAGCTCATTGGGAAACACTTCTGAACCCAAACCAACCCAACTGGTCAGCTTCTCCATCCAGGTCAAGAATCCAAGAGCTTCAGAGATGCGATCCTTCCAAGACGAAAAGTCAATGGTCGGCAAACTGGGCAACCATTTGTCCGATCGAGCAAACACATCCCTTTCCCTTTCTTGCTCCAGAGGTGGAGGTCTCAGTGGGGGACTTGGGCTCGCCATCCGAAAAAGCTGGGTCCCCTTCGCAGGAGTACCCACTGGCGATGCACCTTGACATTCCGAAGAAGAACTGGGCATGTTCTCAGGAACACCATCCTGAGGTAAGGGGGGATTCACCTGTTGCTGTTGCTGGGGCTGCTGTTGCTGATGCTGCTGTATCATCCACTGCTGATGCTGCTGCTGTTGCTGCACCATGGACGAAGTCATCGTTTGCATAAACTGCTGTTGCTGCACAACCAGTTGCTGCATCATGCTTTCCAATTCTCGCACTTGTCTCGTCAACCCTTGCACGTCGGGTGATGTTTGTGATGGTGTCACCACAGGTTGAGGAGGTCCAGTGGATAGTCCTGTGGTAACAAAGGACTTCCTACCGCTTGCTGAGGCAAACCAGGGGGAAACGAAGGGCCTCCCATTGTCTGTTGGGGTGCCAGTAGCTTCCCCATGAGGGCTTCTGGCGGGAGTTCGACCTCTGGGCACTGGGCCATACACAGGTTGGCTTCCTTGTGCCAAACCTTGCACCCACAGTGGGTTGGGATTTCCCAAACCCGGAAAAGGGTCTACCCTTCGCCTTGTCTCAGCATCCATGATGGGCACAGAGCTTCCACGCTCTTGTCCACCTCTTGGACTTACATGAGCTCCACTGGTATGTCGTGGGGATGTATTCAACATAGTTCCTGAACTCAGGCTCAGCCTGCAGTCTCTCCACAACGTCTGGCGAAAATTCTCTCACCAACACCAGATGGTCCAAACTCCTGAAGAACCTTAGTTCTACTCTACCAAGCACCGTATTCCTCCAAGATCGGTCACAACCAATCCAGTTCCAGACAAACCACCTTGCCCGCTCCAAAGTGCCTTAACAGCCGCTGAACCAACTGCTTCCAAGTCTGATAAGTTCGAATCCGCCTCTTCACAGGATAGGCTTCCCGGTACTCACTTACACGGTTCGAGTACAAGAGATTCCGGTCCACTGGCAACTTTCCTCCAGGCACTCACAGAGTCCTGACAGACAACCAAAGACCATACACGGGCTCGTACCACAAGGTACAAGCTCCGCTACCACGTGAAAAACCGAAGGTCCCTCTGGTGCTTTTTCCCTTAAAAGCACGAACCCTGACCCTCACACAAGTGCGGACAACTCTCTCTTTTTCACAGTTAGAGCCACTTGAGCCAAAAGTTACGAAGTGCAAACTAAACGAATTCTCTCTTGTGAGCTTAAACTCGGCTTCAAAGTTTCAGAACAGTGGGTTTACTGTAGAGTTTGCAGTTTGCAGTTTTTGTGGAAGATTGTGGCTGATCAGTGATGTTTTTGTCATTTGGATCAGCTTGTTTAGGTTTGTTTTGCTTCGGAGTGATTGGGAATCCGTGTGATCCCATCCTCGATGGTTTATGCCTCGTTGAGCGTGTTTTGCCCAATACGCTATTTAAAGTGAGTGTGCAGTGTGTGAACTTCGTTCTGGCTCAAGTTGCTAGCGCTGTTGGACAGTTCAGGTGACGGAGTTACAGCCAACTTCATTCTACGGTGACGGCAACAAGCTGATTAATTGGTGCTCTTGTTTGCATTGATCTTGCTGGCCTTGCTTCGCTTGTGGCATTCTAGACACTGCGTCTTGTAGTTGAGAGATTGTCCACCATGGAAGCTGGACAAAATGCCGCTTCTAATTCAAAAGTTGTTTGCAGCTTTGCAGGCAGAACTGCATTCTAAAGTTGCAGCAGTCAAACCCATTCATTCCCTGCAAGTGATCCTAAAAACTGTGAAAGTTCCTGTCCAAGGACATGTTAACTTTGTTGTCCTGCATGCTGGCTCAGAGTTGTGTGTGTGTAGTTGTAGGAACTCCGTAGTTGTGCCTTGGAGGCTTGACGGGAGTGCTGCTTTAAGTGGGAAAGCCTTTTGAAGTGCTTAAGTTGTAGGGATGTGTGTCTGGAAGCTGTAGAAGTGTCTGTGCACGTTTTTGCCTGCTTTAGGTGTAGTTGGGTGGGTTTTGAGAACTCCCACTGACGTTTGAGTTTGTTTTGTGGCTGTGGAGAACACGTGGCAGAGCAGAGTTTTCACCTGTGTGTAAAGAGTTTCACTGACGAAGCCTCCGGCTTATGACTTTGGCTCAAGTCGTGAGAAAAAGAGGGTTCAGCGCGCTGCTGCTGTGTTTTCACATGGTAGCGGAGCGTGTGTAGCACGCTCGTAGAAACTAGAAGCCATGGCTGACCCCGGGCTGTCGACCCCTGTGCCTGAAGACGAAGACGACGAAGCTTTGTTTGGCCCCGGTGGTGCCCAGGACGGGCAACAACCGCCAACACAATCCCCTGGAGCTTCTGCTTCAGCGGGAGGACCCGCCACGGTCGTCGGACTTGACCCTCAACTCCAGCAGATGATGGTCCAGATGATGCAGAGTCAGCAAATGATGATGCAGAATCAGCAACAGACACTTCAAGTTCTGGTGGCAAAGATGGAGGCCGACGAGAGAAGGAGACGTGAGCAGGAAGCATTGTCGGCAGCTGTGAGCAACCCATTTGGGGGTGCTTCAAGTGCAGCAGCTGCTGGGAGTCCTACGGCAAAGGCTTCTTCTCCTCCACCGGCGCCATCACAGAACCTGCATGTTGGAAGTAACCGTGCAGAGAAGTATCTGCCAGCATTGCCGCTCATCGATAATGTTTCGATGGGAAAAGGGCGTGTGAGAGAGCTGGAGGAGTACCATCGGTGGTGCGAGGTGCTTGCTTCCTGGCTGGCGTTGATAGACGACAACTATGTCAATGAGTTGCGCCAGGCAATGACGCATGACCGTGAGATCAAGCAGTCTGACATGGCAGTTCCGGTAGCCTCGCGTTCGGCAAGGTTGTTTTACTACCTGCAACAAAGTCTGCAGAAGTTCGAACGTGGGATGGAACTGGTGAGAAGCACGTCGATGCGTCAAGGACAAGCTGCTTGTGGTTATGAGGTGATGCGTCAAATGCACCAGACCTTCAGCATTGTCTCTCGCATGGAGGCCATTGCTGTGAGAGATGAAGCCCTTCGCCTAACTTCGAAGGCGAGTTCGTACAAGCGACCGCTTGACTGCGTCCGCTTCCTTGAGGACGAGCTTGGGAAGGTAGACCAGAAGCTGCATCGGTTCCCTGAACTGAGGCTTGGAGCATCTGATCGTTCAACCCTTCTTCTTCAATCTGTCAGCCCAGAGTGTAGGCATTACGTTGTCCTGCATGGGAAGTCTGGGAGCTGGGAGGAACTGGTTGAAAGCATCCGGTTCTACGAGGAGCAAACCCGATTGTGTGATGCCGGTTCGCTGAATGCAGTTGGGGAGCGCGGCCTCTGCTGGAACTGTGGCAAATCAGGCCATATGAGTTGGCAGTGCCCCGACAAGAGCTCTGGAAAAGGGAAGAAGAGGGATGAACCGAAAGGTGGAAAGCCTTCTGGTTCCAAGAATCGAGAGAAGATCCCTAAAGGGAAGGGCAAAGGCAAAGGGAAGACAGACAAAGGAAAGGGTGGAAAGCCCAAGGGGAAGCCAAAGAACAAAGGAAAGCCCAAGGGCCGAGCTGTGGAAGACGAGCAGTCTGATCAGGTGATGGCAATGCGGTCTCATCATCTGAGTGGCTTGGGTCCGGGGACAAGAACTAATGAGCCCAATGAAGCTGAGCCCCCTCGTCTCACCATGACGAACGGAGAGATCGAGAGACTGAACCAGTCATCCTCTAGGAATAGCTCTTTCGCATGGCTCATTGATAGTGGAGCCACCTGCCACGTGTTGTCAGAGAGTGCGTTGGGTTTTTACGAAGTCGTCAAGGAGCATTCGGGACCTCTTCCTGTGCTCATGAGTGCTAGCGATATGCCCATGGAATGTGTCAAGTTGGTTGACATTCGGGTGAAGTTTGGGAAGTTGGGACCCGTAGTGCTTCAACAGGTCTTGGTTTGCAAGATTGGTTTCAACGTAGTCAGTTCTTGGCAAGCATCCCTTTCGGGATGGAGTACCTGGCTCACCTCAGAGCCTGGAGCAAGCTGCTTGGTGAAGCAGACGGAACGAGGTTCCTCGATGTGGGTGCCTTTGGTTCGTGAAGCCAGGAGCTGGTGGGCGTTGGCTAAGGAGATTGGCCCTACCAAGGCAAAGCCGAAAGGAAGAAGAAGCAAAGGGGACTCACCCAAGCCGGGGTGGAGCCCGAACGACGACGCGATGGAAGTGGATAAGGTGCAGAAGAAGGCACCGCCCAACGTAGGAAGAGCATTGGAGGTGACACCTTTTAAGTTTTTGCTGCGAGCATTTTCAGTGAAGCAACATGTGGGGGAACACGAGCTGCATGAGCATGTTTTACAGGAGCGTTTGAGTGGATGTGAGCATGCTGCAGTTGCAAAAGTAGGAGTAGACCTGGAAACCCCACCCTCTGCATGTTGTGCTGAAGCTTTATGTTCCGCCGCAGCTGTTTTGCTTAAGTCTGCAAGCAACACGTCTTTGGAGAAGCAAACCAGTAGGGACACACGCTGTGGAGACAAGGGTTTTGAGTGCGTAGGGGTAGGGCCTGTGCCGCTCCAGCCTCAGAGTGTTTGCATTAGGAGTAGGAGTGTCTTGCGTGTAGGACGTAGGAGTGACTTGCACCCCAGCGCTTGTGTGCCTGAGTGTTTGTTGGGACAGAGTGAAGAGAGGAAGTGTGCCTTTCGGAGCTTGCGTTGGCCAGGAGTGTTTCTGAAAGCATTGCTGGTGTTGTGTGCTCTAGGAGTGTTTTGCTCAAAGCCTGGAGCCTTTGTAAGGGACCTTGTAAAGGATGGAGCTTCCGGAAGCCTCGCCTCCGCTCTGTCTTGTGAACTCCCAAAGTGGGAGTGTGGCCCAGGTGGAAGCCTTTTCGACGAGCATGATTGCTCGTCTTGCGCACCGTTTCGAGGAGGAAGGTCAGCTGTCTCTTTCGAGGCAGCTTCTCCAAAACATCGACCTTTTTACCTCGACCCCTGGCTCGGTCGAACGGCTGTTGGGGATTCCAGCCTGCCTTGGGGAGTTGGAGACACAGGAGTTGGTGATCAATACAAGCGGCATTCCGGTGAAGCAACCTATGCTCATTGCCGAGCTGCGAGCCATTGCTGCTCCGACGGTGGACCAGTCGGTTTTGACGGACACCCTCGTCGAGGAGCACGACCGTCGTGCAGAGTATGCAAGGTATGGCTATGTTTTGACCACCGTGGGGGTGGTAGTTGCCGATGTGAGTGCTACCATCCGCCAACCGCACCTTCCATGCGAGCAAAGGGGGTACTGGCGCAACAATCAGGTTGGCATCCAGCTCACCTTGAAGAAATTCCTTCTGTACCTGGAGGCGATTCGAGAGTTGCGGTGCCATCCTGCTCAATACCAGTTGTTCGAGGCAGGGCTAGCAAGCATTCTGCCAAACGAGCTCAAGGTCGAGCGTGTGCCGGCTGCCGACTTGAGAGCGCTTTTGGCGGACGTGCTCGTCCAGAGCAACCGCCGGGTGACTTTGGCTGCTCAACCGCCAACTATAATACCGGATGTTGCACCATCCGCGTCGGGTGGCACGGCACCGCCTCTTCACAAAAGTGCCCCAGCTCCACCTCCTTCGGGGTGGGCTTTGCTCAACCAAGCGCGTGCAAAAGCCGAGGCAATGATTCGATTGCATGCCGACATGAAGAGAGCTGCAACAGCCGAGGTGGCTCCATCATCGTCGACGGGCCCCGCTTTTCCACCAGGGCCTCCGGCTTTCTTGCCGTTCAGCCCTCCTTCCCCGCTTACGCCGTCCGTCTTTTCCTATGCTCCATCTTCGGCACCAGGCACGCCTATGGAAGCAGGCATGCCTCTAACTCCGCCTCCTCTACCTCCTCCATCTTGGGCACCAGGCACGCCTATGGAAGCAAGCCTGCCTATACCTCCGCCTCCTCTACCTCCTCCATCGACACCGCACCCAGATACATTGAGGGAGCTTGCGGGCGAGGTTCCAATGGAGGTCGAGACGCCGATGACGCCCGTGGAGGCATTCGGTGCCCCTGGGACCCCTATGGACGTGAGTTCCGAGGTCCCAATGGAGCCAATGGTCGGTGGCATTGGAAGTCCAGGGAGCGCTTCTCCTTTGACCCCGCCGGCAGAGACGAGTATGGTGGTTCCAAACCCACCTATGGACAATTCG
The DNA here is from genome assembly GCA_905221605.1 of Symbiodinium natans. Classification (NCBI taxonomy): domain Eukaryota; class Dinophyceae; order Suessiales; family Symbiodiniaceae; genus Symbiodinium; species Symbiodinium natans. Next base: position 399,740 of record CAJNDS010002414.1, read on the forward strand.
GATGTGGGAGACTCTGGCTCCGAGATGGATTGATATGCTTGGGTATGGGCCCTGAGGGCCTAAAAGCCGGGCATGAGCTGCTCCGATCTTCGCCGCAATGCACAAAATTGGTAGGAGTAGGTCTGAAAGCCCTGCTGTTTGCAGTAGGAGACTGGCTGTGTGCATTAGGAGGTAGGGTAGGAGCGTTTGAGTGCTTGGTAGGTGACTGTGAGTGCAGCCTGCCTGCCGCGAATGGGTCTGCACACTGTCCCTCTATGCCCAGGTCTTCATGGAAAGGAAGCAGTGCCTTGGCTTTAGGGTTGGTTCTGGGTTTGGTTTTCAGAGGTTGGCTGCGTAGGTGCGTGAAGCTTTTGAGTGTGCGCCGTAGGAGTAGGCTGAAGTTTGTGCGTGTAACTTTGGTAGGACGTGTGCCACGTAGGTCTTGGAGTGTTGTGCGCCGCCTGTTGTTTTTGCGTGGCGTGCTTGCTTGTGAGTTGAAAGCTGAGCCTACGGGCGAGGAAGCAAAAGGGCCAATGATGAAACGTTGGCGTGCCTTGAAGAAGTGGGCCTTGTGTGGGCTTGGGTCCCTGCGGGGGTCCGAGCAAAAGAAGGCCGTGGCACGTTCTGAGGCCCTGCGTATGCTTGCTGGTTTGCCGACCCCGGTTGTTGTGAATTCGGAGTCGGAGGAAGAGTTGATTCCTGATCCGTTGGAAGCTGAACTTGCGAAACCCAGCGGAAGTGAACCCCCTAGGCCCTCCGATGTTCGAAAGAAACCCCGTGTGGAGAATGTTCCCTCAGGTGAACCGGGTGCCCTGAGTTCCCCGGAGGTGGTGAGCGATGCTCTGGATCCTGAGGTTCCGGTCTATTTGACCTCGGAGCGGCTGAAGGCGCACCGAAATAAGGGCCACCAACCTTATCTTAGTTGCTGTGACACATGTCAAAGCGCTAGAGGGAGAGTGCCGGCTCGTAGGAAGCACATGAAACACCACCACGGACCCGGAGAGTTGCAAGTCGACTTTGGATTTTTCGGAAAGAATGTTCGTTTCCTTCTCATGGTTCATGTGGTGTCGGGGTACATACATACCGTGGTCTTAGGACCTGAGGATGAAGTGCCCGCTGTATCGGTTTGCAAAGCCTTTACGGAAATGGGATTGAGTGGATTGGACATTGTTGTCCACGGGGACCAAGAAAATCTCCTCGAGAGTGTTTTCCGCAATGCAGCGAAACACCGGACATTCGGGGGGAGGTCAATGCACTGGGTCCCGTTCGCGATAAACAGACCTCAAGCGAAGGGCATCGTTGAACGCCATGTTTGCCTTGTGAAAGAAGCGTTCTGGTCTGTTTGGCTGGGCTTAGAAGAGCGTGTAGGTGAAAAGTTGCCTCTAGGGAGCCATCTGTTTGTTGAGGCCATGAGGTACTCTGTGAGGATGCATAACTTGTTTCATGTGTCCAAGGAACACAGCACGCCGTTGGAGAGACTGCGTGGGTCGACAGTTCAGCCAGTGAAGAGCTGTGAGTTTGGGGTTGTGGGCTTTGGGAAGCCTCAGAAGGACTACCCAGAGCACCGCGGAAAGCGCTTGGTGAGGGCACTCTATGTAGGACCTCACGGTGCTAATGGATCCGGGATTCGGGTCTTTGTTCCAATAGGTATTGGAAAGCCCCCTCGGTTGGAAATCTTCAGCTCTTTTCGTGCCAAAGATCCAGTGGAGTTTGACAAAGCTGCTTTGCGTGACCTTCGAGGTAATAAGGAAGACCCTGAAAGACCCATCAAGTTCGATGTTCCAATCGATGGTCCGAGTCCGCCGCTTGATTCCCCAAATATCCCTGAAGGAAGTCTTGAGTTTCCTGTTGAACGCACCGAACCACCTGCTCTTGAGGGCCCTGAAGCAATGGAAGAAGAAGGAGAGTTGGATGGGTATTCTCCGGATTTTTCGGACGTGCCTGAAGAAACAGGCATGGAGGTTGAGCCTCCCGGAGGCGTAGGTCTTGAGGACCTCGACGCCCCTATGGATCCAGGAGAAGACGATGCCATGGAAGAGGGCCTGACGTGGCTCTATGAGCATGGCCTTAGGCAACTCTTTGATGGGCCTGACTTGAGAGTAACGACAAAAATCCGTAAGGGAGATGATGTCAAAGAGTGGTTCCGTATGAAGTTTGGTGGAAAGAAGATTTGGGTCCATGTCCCGGACAATGCGGTTTGCGAAGTTTCTGGCAAGGTTTTGCCTCGTAAGCATCTTGAAGAAGGTATGAGACTCGAGCTCTCAGAACTTGATGCTTTTGGTGTAGCTACGATTATAGGAGAAGCTGAGGCCCGTAAACGAGCTACACGGAGAATCCATACGACTAGGTGGGTTCTGACTTCGAAACCGTCGGCCACGAACCCTGAACGAGTTCGTGCTCGTCTTGTTGTGAGAGACTACGCATTTGGATCCAATCCTCTAGCTGATGGGATATATTCCCCCACCACGTCTTTGGAAGCCTTGAGGGGTGTCCTTGCTATTCATGCTGTCAGAGGTGGCACCTTGTTGTCAGCAGATGTGAGCGTTGCTTTCATGCAAGCGCCTGTGCAGGGAGTAGAGTGTATCCGGTTTCCAAATGGGATGTATGATGAGGAGAACAAGCCGCTGTTTGCGCAGCTACACAAAGCCATGAATGGCTTGAGAGTAGGACCACTGAGCTGGTACCTAGAGTTTACAAGCACGCTGCGTAAGCAGTTTGGGTTTGGTGAGACTGCCGACCCTACTGTGCATCACCGGCTTGAGAAGGATGGTGCGCTGACCTTGGTGTTAGTGTATGTTGACGATCTCATCATCTTTTCCCAGAATCCGCCAGTTGCCAAGGATCTGTACGCTAAGCTAGCGAAGATCTATAAAATGAAGCAGACAGGGCTTCTAGAACCTGGCAAGACTGGGCAGCTCGAGTTCTTGGGTCGGGTGATCGCCCGAACCACTGAGCACGGGCCTGTGTTCTTTGGCCTGAAGCCGGGGTACTTGAAGTCGCTTGGAGAAGAGTTTGGCATTAGCGGAAAAGGTGTGAAACCAGTGCTGGGAAACCTCGAGAGGGAGTACCGGAAAAAGGAGGCTGGAACACCTATCAGCACTGAGGCGTATGAACGCTATAGACGTGTGCTTGGTAAGTTGATGTGGGCAAGCCTGACGTTGCCGCATTTGTCCTACCCGGTAGGATTTCTGGGCCGGTATCAGAGTGACCCAGATAGCCAGGCAGAAGCTTGCTTGAGACGCGTGGTTCGCTGGGTGATGGCTTTGCCTGAGTACCTTCAGCGATTTTCGGCAGAAGCGTTGGAGTATCCTTGCTGCGCTTCGGAAACCATGCTCTCTGGCTTTGTGGATGCGTCATGGAACATTTGCTCTGTGTCTGGTGCTATCGTGAAGTGGCATGGCATCATGATCAAAACTTTCTCGCGGAAACAGTCGGTGACCGCGTTGAGTTCGGCGGAGGCCGAATTGGCAGCCCTGACTGAGGCAGCCAAAGAGTCGGTGTACTTGTCTTTGCTCATGGAAACGCTCCTGTATGGAATGCCCAAAGGAGAGACCGGTGAGTTTCCGATTCACCTGGCTTCGGATTCGGAAGCCGCTTTGTCGATTAGCAAAATGACGGGGTTGTTACGCCGTGTTCGGCACCTGGAGCTTCGTCATCGCTATCTTCAAGAGCTAGTCCACCTGGAAAGGCTGATTCTAAGCTTCATCAGTGGAGAACGGAATCCAGCCGATGGACTGACGAAATCTCCTGAGGAGTTGTTGCTTGAGCATTTGCTGGTTGCGTGTGGACTGGAAAGAGTGTGTGAAGAAGACCTTCAGGGTCTTGTAGTTCCTGAACACCTTCGTGAACGAATGGAAGAACTTGAAGAAGTATGTGAAAAGCTTGAGAAAATCCCGACAAACCTGGCGAAGTACGAGCCAGTGGCAAGAGACCTTGCGTTGGGATCTGTTCCTCTGCTTGTGATCGAGGTGTTTTGTTCAACGGACAGTGCGTTGTGCCGAGCGTGTGCTCGTGACCGAGTAGCATATATAGGCATAACTGAGAAAGAAGACTTCTTAAGCAAGAGTACTCAAATGTTTCTAGGAGAGGTCTTGCTGTGTCTGTTGAGTAGGAAACCGCCCCAGATCTATGTCCACATAGCTTCCCCGTGTACCGCTGGATGTAGCTACCGCTTTAAGAACTGGCATCGACCGAAGTTTCGACATCGGTGGCGAGAGCAGGTCAAGAAGCATGTTGCATCTTGGAAAGCTTTAGGAAGACTTCTGGAGGACCGCTGCAAAGAGATCCTGGTTACCCAGGAATGGCCAAAGAACTGTGGTCTTTGGAAGGAGGAAAGTTATCTGAAAGAAAAGAAGCGCCTTGGTCTGAACTTTGGAAGGGTTGTGGACCGTTGTGCCTTCGACGGGGTCTTTAAGCGGTGGTTCTTTGCTACAAACCGAGAGGAGTGGAGTGAAATCTTCTCTGGAAAGCCCTGTGACAAAAGTCATCAGCATGTTTCACTTGCTAGTGTCGAAGAAACAGGTATCTATCCGACTAAACTGGGTAGAGCTCTTTTGCGTGCTGCGAAAGTCACGTTAGGTCTTGTAGGAACACCTTCTTAGGTCGGCAGTAGGAGTGCTCGCTTTCGGACTTTGCCTGGGATGAGATGTTTAAGCACTGGAAACACCGAGCTGTGAAGAAGTGCGTGGCTCTGAGGCATTACAGTCCAAGCGGGGGTGTGAAAGTTCCTGTCTAAGGACATGTTAACTTTGTTGTCCTGCATGCTGGCTCAGAGTTGTGTGTGTGTAGTTGTAGGAACTCCGTAGTTGTGCCTTGGAGGCTCGACGGGAGTGCTGCTTTAAGTGGGAAAGCCTTTTGAAGTGCTTAAGTTGTAGGGATGTGTGTCTGGAAGCTGTAGAAGTGTCTGTGCACGTTTTTGCCTGCTTTAGGTGTAGTTGGGTAGGTCCCGAGAACTCCCACTGACGTTTGAGTTTGTTTTGTGGCTGTGGAGAACACGTGGCAGAGCAGAGTTTTCACCTGTGTGTAAAGAGTTTCACTGACGAAGCCTCCGGCTTATGACTTTGGCTCAAGTCGTGAGAAAAAGAGGGTTCAGCGCGCTGCTGCTGTGTTTTCACAAAAACTGAAGCACGTGCTCGCTCTCATAATCATACTATAAATCTTCACTTACTTGGTTGTGGAAGCTGCAGTTCAAACTTTAAATCCATTAAGTTGCACACAAAGCTTCCGCACTAGAGTTTGCAAACACTTTACAAAGGAGGAAATTTTGTTAACCAAGCGGGTTACTAATTTGCTAACTGCCAAAGAATTTAAAACCTTGGCTTAGTTGGTTTTCTGTGGTTCTGCCATGTTCTTGAGGAAGGCTACATTCTGGGCTTAAGAATGAACGTCTTAGCGATGCCTTTACTGTAAGAGCTCCAAAACGGATTTGCTCCATGTTGAAGTCAGATTAAGCAGAGTTGCCCCGGCTATTGCCTGAAAAGGGTGGGACTTGCTCAGCGCAATGCACGCATGAACCAGTGGCACCTGTTTTGCAAATGGATCTGTCCTTCTCGGACAGCTTGTGATTCTGTTCTTACTTGACGGAAGATTGCAGGGGTACTGATTTGCATGCCAAAGCATATCTTACACCCCATCTCTGGCATTTGTTTTCGCGGTTATCAACGGATGCCTCGATAGAGACTTGCTGCTCGTGGTAGAGGGCTCTTGCAAGTCCCCATTTTAGGCGAATTTGAGCCAACTTCCAGACGCTCAGCAAGCACCCCATTGGATTGAAGTCGAGTGGGATGTTGGATTCCTACAAGTCAGCAGCGGAGGTTTTGTGATGTCGAACCTCCCTGAAATTACCACGGTTTGGCGTGGGAAGTCGACAACACCTGAAGTCTCCTCAGGCGCCTACCCTCAAGTTTGCCTGGCTGAGGTTTTCGCGGCTGGCGTCACAGCAAGGAAACTTCTGTGTCACAACTCTTCTTTGTGTCGGCCATGCACCAGCCTTGCGGACATTTGAATGAGGTCATGCGGGAAAGGAAGGTGGTCGTCTATGTGCTGCTGCCTCGAGCAGTGACTGAGAACCCTTTCTCAGGACGCAAGCGTCTCAAGCAGGAGTGGTGGATTCCGGATGGCGTCCGAGTGTTGCCGGGGATGGCTACCCTCCAGTGGATTCCCAGCTTCTGTCGCGGACTCAGACAGGGGGGCACTTGAGCCCGCAACTTCAGCAGGAAATGCAGAAACTGGATGGCGCCTCCGTGCTGAGAGTGGGGATTCTTTGGGATCCGATTGAATTTATTGGGAACGCCCGGAAAGGCAGCAAAGCTAGAACATCCTTATCATCAACTATCTAAGTGCAACCAACCATCAGAGAAGTTGATCGAGCAACTCGTACATCGTCCAGGTTCGGTGAGATCCCAGAAAAAGCTTTACATTGAGAAATGGGCTAGAAGAGCCAAAGAACTGGAGACCGAAACGTATCCTCTCTTTCAAGAAATGCTTCAAGACATTCAATGATGATATGGAAGGTCAATGTCTGGACAGGATGTAAAAGTTCCTGTCTAAGGACATGTTAACTTTGTTGTCCTGCATGCTGGCTCAGAGTTGTGTGTGTGCAAGTTGTAGAAGCTCCGTAGTTGTGCCTTGGAGGCTCGACGGGAGTGCTGCTTTAAGTGGGAAAGCCTTTTGAAGTGCTTGAGTTGTAGGGATGTGTGTCTGGAAGCTGTAGAAGTGACTGTGCACGTTTTTGCTTGCTTTAGGTGTAGTTGGGAGGTCCCGAGAACTCCCACTGACGTTTGAGTTTGTTTTGTGGCTGTGGAGAACACGTGGCAGAGCAGAGTTTTCACCTGTGTGTAAAGAGTTTCACTGACGAAGCCTCCGGCTTCTGACTTTAGCTCAAGTCGTGAGAAAAAGAGGGTTCAGCGCGCTGCTGCTGTGTTTTCACATGGACCCGCCACGGTCGTTGGACTTGACCCTCAACTCCAGCAGATGATGGTCCAGATGATGTAGAGTCAGCAAATGATGATGCAGAATCAGCAACAGACACTTCAAGTTCTGGTGGCAAAGATGGAGGCCGACGAGAGAAGGAGACGTGAGCATTGTCGGCAGCTGTGAGCCCATTTGGGGGTGCTTCAAGTGCAGCAGCTGCTGGAAGTCCTACGGCAAAAACTTCTGCTCCTCCACCGGCGCCAGAACCTGCATGTTGGAAGTAACCGTGCAGAGAAGTATCTGCCAGCATTGCCGCTCATTGATAATGTGTCGATGGGAAAAGGGCGTGTGAGAGAGCTGGAGGAGTACCATCGGTGGTGCGAGGTGCTTGCTTCCTGGCTGGCGTTGATAGACGACAACTATGTCAATGAGTTGCGCCAGGCAATGACACATGACCGTGAGATCAAGCAGTCTGACATGGCAGTTCCGGTAGCATCGCGTTCGGCAAGGTTGTTTTACTACCTGCAACAAAGTCTGCAGAAGTTCGAACGTGGGATGGAACTGGTGAGAAGCACGTCGATGCGTCAAGGACAAGCTGCTTGTGGTTATGAGGTGATGCGTCAAATGCACCAGACCTTCAGCATTGTCTCTCGCATGGAGGCCATTGCTGTGAGAGATGAAGCCCTTCGCCTAACTTCGAAGGCGAGTTCGTACAAGCGACCGCTTGACTGCGTCCGCTTCCTTGAGGACGAGCTTGGGAAGGTAGACCAGAAGCTGCATCGGTTCCCTGAACTGAGGCTTGGAGCATCTGATCGTTCAACCCTTCTTCTTCAATCTGTCAGCCCAGAGTGTAGGCATTACGTTGTCCTGCATGGGAAGTCTGGGAGCTGGGAGGAACTGGTTGAAAGCATCCGGTTCTACGAGGAGCAAACCCGATTGTGTGATGCTGGTTCGCTGAATGCAGTTGGGGAGCGCGGCCTCTGCTGGAACTGTGGCAAATCAGGCCATATGAGTTGGCAGTGCCCCGACAAGAGCTCTGGCAAAGGGAAGAAGAGGGATGAACCGAAAGGTGGAAAGCCTTCTGGTTCCAAGAATCGAGAGAAGAGCCCTAAAGGGAAGGGCAAAGGCAAAGGGAAGACAGACAAAGGAAAGGGTGGAAAGCCCAAGGGGAAGCCAAAGAACAAAGGAAAGCCCAAGGGCCGAGCTGTGGAAGACGAGCAGTCTGACCAGGTGATGGCAATGCGGTCTCATCATCTGAGTGGCTTGGGTCCGGGGACAAGAACTAATGAGCCCAATGAAGCTGAGCCCCCTCGTCTCACCATGACGAACGGAGAGATCGAGAGACTGAACCAGTCATCCTCTAGGAATAGCTCTTTCGCATGGCTCATTGATAGTGGAGCCACCTGCCACGTGTTGTCAGAGAGTGCGTTGGGTTTTTACGAAGTCGTCAAGGAGCATTCGGGACCTCTTCCTGTGCTCATGAGTGCTAGCGATACGCCCATGGAATGTGTCAAGTTGGTTGACATTCGGGTGAAGTTTGGGAAGTTGGGGCCCGTAGTGCTTCAACAGGTCTTGGTTTGCAAGATTGGTTTCAACGTAGTCAGTTCTTGGCAAGCATCCCTCTCGGGATGGAATACCTGGCTCACCTCAGAGCCTGGAGCAAGCTGCTTGGTGAAGCAGACGGAACGAGGTTCCTCGATGTGGGTGCCTTTGGTTCGTGAAGCCAGGAGTTGGTGGGCGTTGGCTAAGGAGATTGGCCCTACCAAGGCAAAGCCGAAAGGAAGAAGAAGCAAAGGGGACTCACCCAAGCCGGGGTGGAGCCCGAACGACGACGCGATGGAAGTGGATAAGGTGCAGAAGAAGGCACCGCCCAACGTAGGAAGAGCATTGGAGGTGACGCCTTTTAAGTTTTTGCTGCGAGCATTTTCAGTGAAGCAACATGTGGGGGAATACGAGCTGCATGAGCATGTTTTACAGGAGCGTTTGAGTGGATGTGAGCATGCTGCAGTTGCGAAAGTAGGAGTAGACCTGGAAACCCCACCCTCTGCATGTTGTGCTGAAGCTTTATGTTCCGCCGCAGCTGTTTTGCTTAAGTCTGCAAGCAACACGTCTTTGGAGAAGCAAACCAGTAGGGACACACGCTGTGGAGACAAGGGTTTTGAGTGCGTAGGGGTAGGGCCTGTGCCGCTCCAGCCTCAGAGTGTTTGCATTAGGAGTAGGAGTGCCTTGCGTGTAGGACGTAGGAGTGACTTGCACCCCAGCGCTTGTGTGCCTGAGTGTTTGTTGGGACAGAGTGAAGAGAGGAAGTGTGCCTTTCGGAGCTTGCGTTGGCCAGGAGTGTTTCTGAAAGCATTGGTGGTGTCGTGTGCTCTAGGAGTGTTTTGCTCAAAGCCTGGAGCCTTTGTAAGGGACCTTGGAAAGGATGGAGCTTCCGGAAGCCTCGCCTCCGCTCTGTCTTGTGAACTCCCAAAGTGGGAGTGTGGCCCAGGTGGAAGCCTTTTCGACGAGCATGATTGCTCGTCTTGCGCACCGTTTCGAGGAGGAAGGTCAGCTGTCTCTTTCGAGGCAGCTTCTCCAAAACATCGACCTTTTTACCTCGACCCCTGGTTCGGTCGAACGGCTGTTGGGGATTCCAGCCTGCCTTGGGGAGTTGGAGACACAGGAGTTGGTGATCAATACAAGCGGCGTTCCGGTGAAGCAACCTATGCTCATTGCCGAGCTGCGAGCCATTGCTGCTCCGACGGTGGACCAGTCGGTTTTGACGGACACCCTCGTCGAGGAGCACGACCGTCGTGCAGAGTATGCAAGGTATGGCTATGTTTTGACCACCATGGGGGTGGTAGTCGCCGATGTGAATGCTACCATCCGCCAACCGCACCTTCCATGCGAGCAAAGGGGGTACTGGCGCAACAATCAGGTTGGCATCCAGCTCACCTTGAAGAAATTTCTTCTGTACTTGGAGGCGATTCGGGTGTTGCGGTGCCATCCTGCCCAATACCAGTTGTTCACGGCAGAGCTGTCAAACATCCTGCCGAACGAGCTCAAGGTCGAGCGTGTGCCGGCTGCCGACTTGAGAGCGCTTTTGGCGGACGTGCTCGTCCAGAGCCACCGCCGGGTGACTTTGGCTGCCCAACCGCCAACTATAATACCGGATGTTGCACCATCCGCGTCGGGTGGCACGGCACCGCCTCTTCACAAAAGTGCCCCAGCTCCACCTCCTTCGGGATGGGCTTTGCTCAACCAAGCGCGTGCAAAAGCCGAGGCAATGATTCGATTGCATGCCGACATGAAGAGAGCTGCAACAGCCGAGGTGGCTCCATCATCGTCGACGGGCCCCGCTTTTCCACCAGGGCCTCCGGCTTTCTTGCCGTTCAGCCCTCCTTCCCCGCTTACGCCGTCCGTCTTTTCCTATGCTCCATCTTCGGCACCAGGCACGCCTATGGAAGCAGGCATGCCTATCACTCCGCCTCCTCTACCTCCTCCATCTTCGGCACCAGGCACGCCTATGGAAGCAGGCATGCCTATCACTCCGCCTCCTCTACCTCCTCCATCTTGGGCACCAGGCACGCCTATGGAAGCAGGCCTGCCTATACCTCCGCCTCCTCTACCTCCTCCATCGACACCGCACCCAGATACATTGAGGGAGCTTGCGGGCGAGGTTCCAATGGAGGTCGAGACGCCGATGACGCCCGTGGAGGCATTCGGTGCCCCTGGGACCCCTATGGACGTGAGTTCCGAGGTCCCAATGGAGCCAATGGTCGGTGGCATTGGAAGTCCGGGGAGCGCTTCTCCTTTGACCCCGCCGGCAGAGACGAGTATGGTGGTTCCAAACCCACCTATGGACAATTCGGATGTGGGAGACTCTGGCTCCGAGATGGATTGATATGCTTGGGTATGGGCCCTGAGGGCCTAAAAGCCGGGCATGAGTTGCTCCGATCTTCGCCGCAATGCACAAAATTGGTAGGAGTAGGTCTGAAAGCCCTGCTGTTTGCAGTAGGAGACTGGCTGTGTGCATTAGGAGGTAGGGTAGGAGCGTTTGAGTGCTTGGTAGGTGACTGTGAGTGCAGCCTGCCTGCCGCGAATGGGTCTGCACACTGTCCCTCTGTGCCCAGGTCTTCATGGAAAGGAAGCAGTGCCTTGGCTTTAGGGTTGGTTCTGGGTTTGGTTTTCAGAGGTTGGCTGCGTAGGTGCGTGAAGCTTTTGAGTGTGCGCCGTAGGAGTAGGCTGAAGTTTGTGCGTGTAACTTTGGTAGGACGTGTGCCACGTAGGTCTTGGAGTGTTGTGCGCCGCCTGTTGTTTTTGCGTGGCGTGCTTGCTTGTGAGTTGAAAGCTGAGCCTACGGGCGAGGAAGCAAAAGGGCCAATGATGAAACGTTGGCGTGCCTTGAAGAAGTGGGCCTTGTGTGGGCTTGGGTCCCTGCGGGGGTCCGAGCAAAAGAAGGCCGTGGCACGTTCTGAGGCCCTGCGTATGCTTGCTGGTTTGCCGACCCCGGTTGTTGTGAATTCGGAGTCGGAGGAAGAGTTGATTCCTGATCCGTTGGAAGCTGAACTTGCGAAACCCAGCGGAAGTGAACCCCCTAGGCCCTCCGATGTTCGAAAGAAACCCCGTGTGGAGAATGTTCCCTCAGGTGAACCGGGTGCCCTGAGTTCCCCGGAGGTGGTGAGCGATGCTCTGGATCCTGAGGTTCCGGTCTATTTGACCTCGGAGCGGCTGAAGGCGCACCGAAATAAGGGCCACCAACCTTATCTTAGTTGCTGTGACACATGTCAAAGCGCTAGAGGGAGAGTGCCGGCTCGTAGGAAGCACATGAAACACCACCACGGACCCGGAGAGTTGCAAGTCGACTTTGGATTTTTCGGAAAGAATGTTCGTTTCCTTCTCATGGTTCATGTGGTGTCGGGGTACATACATACCGTGGTCTTAGGACCTGAGGATGAAGTGCCCGCTGTATCGGTTTGCAAAGCCTTTACGGAAATGGGATTGAGTGGATTGGACATTGTTGTCCACGGGGACCAAGAAAATCTCCTCGAGAGTGTTTTCCGCAATGCAGCGAAACACCGGACATTCGGGGGGAGGTCAATGCACTGGGTCCCGTTCGCGATAAACAGACCTCAAGCGAAGGGCATCGTTGAACGCCATGTTTGCCTTGTGAAAGAAGCGTTCTGGTCTGTTTGGCTGGGCTTAGAAGAGCGTGTAGGTGAAAAGTTGCCTCTAGGGAGCCATCTGTTTGTTGAGGCCATGAGGTACTCTGTGAGGATGCATAACTTGTTTCATGTGTCCAAGGAACACAGCACGCCGTTGGAGAGACTGCGTGGGTCGACAGTTCAGCCAGTGAAGAGCTGTGAGTTTGGGGTTGTGGGCTTTGGAAAGCCTCAGAAGGACTACCCAGAACACCGCGGAAAGCGCTTGGTGAGGGCACTCTATGTAGGACCTCATGGTGCTAATGGATCTGGGATTCGAGTCTTTGTTCCAATGGGTGTTGGAAAGCCCCCTCGTTTGGAAATCTTCAGCTCTTTTCGTGCCAAAGATCCAGTGGAGTTTGACAAAGCTGCTTTGCGTGACCTTCGAGGTAATAAGGAAGACCCTGAAAGACCCATCAAGTTTGATGTTCCAATCGATGGTCCGAGTCCGCCGCTTGATTCCCCAAATATCCCTGAAGGAAGTCTTGAGTTTCCTGTTGAACGCACCGAACCACCTGCTCTTGAGGGCCCTGAGGCAATGGAAGAAGAAGGAGAGTTGGATGGGTATTCTCCGGATTTTTCGGACGTGCCTGAAGAAACAGGCATGGAGGTTGAGCCTCCCGGAGGCGTAGGTCTTGAGGACCTTGACGCCCCTATGGATCCAGGAGAAGACGATGCCATGGAAGAGGGCCTGACGTGGCTCTATGAGCATGGCCTTAGGCAACTCTTTGATGGGCCTGACTTGAGAGTAACGACAAAAATCCGTAAGGGAGATGATGTCAAAGAGTGGTTCCGTATGAAGTTTGGTGGAAAGAAGATTTGGGTCCATGTCCCGGACAATGCGGTTTGCGAAGTTTCTGGCAAGGTTTTGCCTCGTAAGCATCTTGAAGAAGGTATGAGACTCGAGCTCTCAGAACTTGATGCTTTTGGTGTAGCTACGATTATAGGAGAAGCTGAGGCCCGTAAACGAGCTACGCGGAGAATCCATACGACTAGGTGGGTTCTGACTTCGAAACCGTCGGCCACGAACCCTGAACGCGTTCGTGCTCGTCTTGTTGTGAGGGACTATGCATTTGGATCCAATCCTCTAGCTGATGGGATATATTCCCCCACCACGTCTTTGGAAGCCTTGAGGGGTGTCCTTGCTATTCATGCTGTCAGAGGTGGCACCTTGTTGTCAGCAGATGTGAGCGTTGCCTTCATGCAAGCGCCTGTGCAGGGAGTAGAGTGTATCCGGTTTCCGAATGGGATGTATGATGAGGAGAACAAGCCGCTGTTTGCGCAGCTACACAAAGCCATGAATGGCTTGAGAGTAGGACCACTGAGCTGGTACCTAGAGTTTACAAGCACGCTGCGTAAGCAGTTTGGGTTTGGTGAGACTGCCGACCCTACTGTGCATCACCGGCTTGAGAAGGATGGTGCGCTGACCTTGGTGTTAGTGTATGTTGACGATCTCATCATCTTTTCCCAGAATCCGCCAGTTGCCAAGGATCTGTACGCTAAGCTAGCGAAGATCTATAAAATGAAGCAGACAGGGCTTCTAGAACCTGGCAAGACTGGGCAGCTCGAGTTCTTGGGTCGAGTGATCGCCCGAACCACTGAGCACGGACCTGTGTTCTTTGGCCTGAAGCCGGGGTACTTGAAGTCGCTTGGAGAAGAGTTTGGCATTAGCGGAAAAGGTGTGAAACCAGTGCTGGGAAACCTCGAGAGGGAGTACCGGAAGAAGGAGGCTGGAACACCTATCAGCACTGAGGCGTATGAACGCTATAGACGTGTGCTTGGTAAGTTGATGTGGGCAAGCCTGACGTTGCCGCATTTGTCCTACCCGGTAGGATTTCTGGGCCGGTATCAGAGTGACCCAGATAGCCAGGCAGAAGCTTGCTTGAGACGCGTGGTTCGCTGGGTGATGGCTTTGCCTGAGTACCTTCAGCGATTTTCGGCAGAAGCGTTTGAGTATCCTTGCTGCGCTTCGGAAACCATGCTCTCTGGCTTTGTGGATGCGTCATGGAACATTTGCTCTGTGTCTGGTGCTATTGTGAAGTGGCATGGCATCATGATTAAAACTTTCTCGCGGAAACAGTCGGTGACCGCGTTGAGTTCGGCGGAGGCCGAATTGGCAGCCCTGACTGAGGCAGCCAAAGAGTCGGTGTACTTGTCTTTGCTCATGGAAACGCTCCTGTATGGAATGCCCAAAGGAGAGACCGGTGAGTTTCCGATTCACCTGGCTTCGGATTCGGAAGCCGCTTTGTCGATTAGCAAAATGACGGGGTTGTTACGCCGTGTTCGGCACCTGGAGCTTCGTCATCGCTATCTTCAAGAGCTAGTCCACCTGGAAAGGCTGATTCTAAGCTTCATCAGTGGAGAACGGAATCCAGCCGATGGACTGACGAAATCTCCTGAGGAGTTGTTGCTTGAGCATTTGCTGGTTGCGTGTGGACTGGAAAGAGTGTGTGAAGAAGACCTTCAGGGTCTTGTAGTTCCTGAACACCTTCGTGAACGAATGGAAGAACTTGAAGAAGTATGTGAAAAGCTTGAGAAAATCCCGACAAACCTGGCGAAGTACGAGCCAGTGGCAAGAGACCTTGCGTTGGGATCTGTTCCTCTGCTTGTGATCGAGGTGTTTTGTTCAACGGACAGTGCGTTGTGCCGAGCGTGTGCTCGTGACCGAGTAGCATATATTGGCATAACTGAGAAAGAAGACTTCTTAAGCAAGAGTACTCAAATGTTTCTAGGAGAGGTCTTGCTGTGTCTGTTGAGTAGGAAACCGCCCCAGATCTATGTCCACATAGCTTCCCCGTGTACCGCTGGATGTAGCTACCGCTTTAAGAACTGGCATCGACCGAAGTTTCGACATCGGTGGCGAGAGCAGGTCAAGAAGCATGTTGCATCTTGGAAAGCTTTAGGAAGACTTCTGGAGGACCGCTGCAAAGAGATCCTGGTTACCCAGGAATGGCCAAAGAACTGTGGTCTTTGGAAGGAGGAAAGTTATCTGAAAGAAAAGAAGCGCC
Source organism: Symbiodinium natans (assembly GCA_905221605.1). NCBI lineage: Eukaryota > Dinophyceae > Suessiales > Symbiodiniaceae > Symbiodinium > Symbiodinium natans. The sequence goes on from CAJNDS010002414.1 coordinate 414,819, forward strand.
TTGGTCTGAACTTTGGAAGGGTTGTGGACCGTTGTGCCTTCGACGGGGTCTTTAAGCGGTGGTTCTTTGCTACAAACCGAGAGGAGTGGAGTGAAATCTTCTCTGGAAAGCCCTGTGACAAAAGTCATCAGCATGTTTCACTTGCTAGTGTCGAAGAAACAGGTATCTATCCGACTAAACTGGGTAGAGCTCTTTTGCGTGCTGCGAAAGTCACGTTAGGTCTTGTAGGAACACCTTCTTAGGTCGGCAGTAGGAGTGCTCGCTTTCGGACTTTGCCTGGGATGAGATGTTTAAGCACTGGAAACACCGAGCTGTGAAGAAGTGCGTGGCTCTGAGGCATCACAGTCCAAGCGGGGGTGTGAAAGTTCCTGTCTGCCTAAAAAGGGGTATGTTTGGGCAGGTACTTCACCTGTTCCTCCTGCTTGGCTCGTGTTGGAGATGTGTGAATCGAGGGCATGGATCCGTCAAGGTGAGATGACGAGAAAGTGCAGAATTGGCCTCAATCAATATGGAACGGTCTATGGGGATTGACCACCCCGCCGGTAGAGGGATAGCGGCCTCTGAGAATCGGAGGGCATGGATCACCTCCCGGCAAAAGCCACAGGAAGTATGCCCTGTGCATGCAAGAGGCAGCCACCGTAACCAGAGTCCATGAAGCCTTGGGCCATGACCTGGTTTGAAGACATGTCCGGCCTCACTACGGTTGAGGGGTGTGGATGGAAGCACTCAGGACATGCAATGAGACTCGTAGAACGAGCATCTGGGTCTACAGGAATGACCTCCATTCGGTTGAGGGATAGCGGCCTCCACGAACGAGGGCATGGATCGCCTCCCGAATAGACAACAAAGAGAATGTGCAAGCATACAGGCAACTTGCCTTGGCCAAAGTCTTCAAGCCAATGGCAACGACTTGGTCAAAAGGACATTCCGGCCTCACTTCGGTTGAGGGTAGCGGTACGTCAAAACCGAGGACAAGGAATGAGAGGGGGGAACTTACCGGCAGTTTCACCCTACAGTTTTAGTAAGCTTTTGTTTCACTTGAACCCACAGCCCCTTCGGGTGGCTACGCCTCGCAGCGTGCAGACGAAAGTTCCTGTCTGGCTCAAGTTTCGGCTCAACCCCGGTGGGGTGCTCAGGTAGGGAGTGCTGTTGCCTGGAGGCTGTACCTAAGGGTGGGCTCCAACAGGACTCAAACCGCAACCACTGTGTTTGCTTGGTAGTCGGCTGCCAGCAACATAGCTGCCTGAGTACGGCCTCGCCAAGTGCTGAGGGAACTTTTCGGCCTCGCTTCGGCAGAGGGTGTGTTTTCGGCCTCGCTTCGGCAGAGGGAGTGGCCAAGTTTCGGCCTCGCTCCGGCTGAGGACACATAAAGTTCGGCCTCACTACGGTTGAGGGGATCTTCCGGCCTCGCATTGCTGAGGTGCTGGTGGGACTGGCATCAGGCTGCAGCAGTCATGGGGAAGCATTGTACTGTGTGTGCCCACTGCGAGGTGGGTTGGGTCTGGAATGAAGACTTGTACTACAACCCGAACTGCTGGCATTGCGGAAAGGCGTGGAAAAAGGCCACCTACCGTGAGCGAGCATGGTCAAGCCAGCGTAAGAAGTGGCAATGGCCAAAGGAAGACGCTACATGGTGGACAAGACCTGCCAAGAACAAAGAAGGGATGGCCGACCAAGCCCTCACGAAGGCGTGGGGTACGCTTTCTATGGAGGCAAAGAAGGCCATCGAAGAAGCAGGATGGAAGCCGCGGACGATGGAGCCGGGGCCAATTTGGCCCCCGGGATTACCTGGCAATGGATCGCAAGCAGAAAGCATGTCGCAGAAGGAGTACCATGCGGCCATTGAAACGGTGTGGCAAGGAGCCGAGCCCGCAGTGCAAAGGCTCCTCAGAGCAGCGGGTATTCCCCCGCCGGGGGACTACAAGCCTGAGGACGAGACGCCAAAGCAGGAACTCAGCCGCCATGTTGGTACATACAGACGGACGACAAACAAGCTGAGATCGCTCATTGAGAAGAAGGTCCGGCTTCAAGACAAAACGGAGAAGATCAAGAGCGAGTTCGAGCAGGCCATGAAGCAGCTTGCGCAAGTCAGCCAGGCCATCCAGGCCACGGAGCTGGAGGTAGCGGAAGCACAGAAGAAGGTCCAAGCCTGTGTGAAGGATGAAGAGGACTCGCCATACAAGGACGTCGCGGCCTACCTGGAAAAGGAAGGGATCATCCTGTCTGAGGAGCAAGCGGAGGCGCTCAAAACGAGGATGGCGGTCAAGGTCGTGGAGACAGACTGGACGGGAGTCTTGGGACCAAGAGAGCCGGGCATGCCAGTTGAACTTGGCATATATGGGCCGATGCGCATGTCTCGAGATGTGTCAGTCAGGGCAACGCCGACGGGGCGCGAACGCTCGCCGGCGCGTGCCCATGGCGAGTGAAACCTCAGGCTGGGACAGGAGCGGAGGGGCCGACACCTCAGGGCAGCTCCTGGTCCGAACAGCCAAAATATGAAAGCAGGACAAGTAGAGGAGTCTCAATGGGGAGACTCTGATTTCTCTTTTGACGGTGGCCGAAAGCAGTGTCACGGGGACATTGTATGGCCACAGGTACATGGGGAAGGCAGTCAAGCTGTGTATAGTACCCAAGTGCCTAATACAAACAGCACAGTGGAAGACAGCCAAGAGAGCTGGAGTCCAGTAACGCGGGGTCCGAAGTCAGCCCGTGCTGTGGACAGCAGTTGGGCGGTCACAGGGCCCAGATACTTCAGTCTGGGATGTGCGGACCATGAGGATGAATGTGCGAATTCGGCCTCGCAAAAAGCAGAGGGAAGCCAAACACAGATGGGAGACCCAACAGCGGTAAGAGGGGATAGCCTAAAGACCTCGCAGAAAGCTGAGGAAGCACGGTTGTCGGCCTCGCAAAGTGCTGAGGGTCACCAAAGGAAGCAAAAGCCCAAGAAACGGAAAGCGCACCCAAAAGCACCACCTAAGGATCTACCACAGGAGTGGCAAATGCTGTGCCAAGTGGTGGGTAGATATGATGCTTCCAGTGAGGCTGCCGCACTCGAAGCCATTGAGAAACTGGAAGAGCAGGAACTCAACCCGCTACAACAACGAGCATGCCACGAAGTGCTTCGTTCCTTTGTGGAGCAGGACGCACAATATGCCAAATGGATTTTGGCAGATGTGGCAAGTGGGTATCGCCAAGATGATAAGGCCGAATGCATCAAAATCACAGCGGCTAACATCACCAGCTGGAGGAAATCCATAGCGGCATGGATACACGAACTAGGACCGGACCTGGTGGTGCTGCAGGAAACCCATCTCAAGACGGAGGGTATCCAGCAAGCCATGAGCCATTGCCAAGATATGGGATACACCTTCATTGGCATGCCAGGCAGTACAAAAATTAAGGGTGTACAAGGAGGCCTGGCAGTGGTGGCACCCCGACATAGGAACCTGCGATACCTTACCGAGTATGGGTCAGGACCGGCGGGCTTCCTGGCATGTGCCATGAGAAATAAAGGCTGGGATTTGATCATCGTCAGTCTGTATTTGGAGAGCGGGGTCGGATTCCAGGCTCCAAACAATATCCAAGTACTGGCGAGACTGATAGCCTTTCTCAAGGGCTGCAAAGTGCCGTATATGGTGCTGGGTGATTGGAATGAAGCCCAGGATACCATGAGGGGCACAACTCTGGCGACAGAAGTTGGTGGTGCATTTGTTGGAGTGGGGGAACCAACGGCCCAAGGATCGGACGAAATCGATTACGGGCTGGTTGCGAAATGCTTGGTGCCCATCCTGCAAGTGAAAACGGATTGGGAAACCCCTTTTCGGCCTCATGCTGCAATGCATTGGAGGGTAGCCCAACCGTGCAGTAGCCCTGATGTTCCCCAGATGAAGAAGGCGGGAGCACTGGTGACGGAGACTGTGGAATACGAACCAGTTCAAAACACACAGAGCATCAACATCTTAGATGAACCCAAGATGGTAGATGAGCTCAGTGAGACATTCGCTCACCTGAGTGCCGGTGTGGAGAGGTCGATCACAGGCCGAATCGACGGTATGGGTGTTAAATCGGAGATTGTCCGGAAGAAGTTGGTGGTCAACAACCCGGAGAACGTTGTCTGGACAGGCAAGAGGGCGGCCTTTTGGAACCGGGTCCAACAATGGGTCAAACAAGGCAGACATCATGGCGATGCGCATCCGGTGGCGCGTCTGGTCCAACGCAGGCTCGGCGAGTATTACGAGGGTGATGCGCAGAACCAGGAGGATATGCTCGTGAGTATCCTGGGCCGGGGTACGGACGCTAGACTTGTTCTGAAGCGCATCGACGAACAGCAATGCTACGCGAGAAAGGCGGATATGGAGGAGACAGCCCACCAGTACAAGCAATGGCTCAGCAAGGCCATGGAAAAGGGCATGCGACCATTATACAATGCCTTGCGAAAAGAAGAACAAGTGGTACAAAGACCCTACATGGAATATGACATGCTGGAACGGCCACACATTCGCCGAGACCACTGGGCGGCAGTGTGGACGACGGGCCAGCCGTTGGCAAAATCGGCCTCGCTCATGACGGAGCTTGAGGATGCAGCCAAAAAACAAGCGGCCAGCGTGGAGCCGCTGAACCCTGTCGAGGTCAAGGCAAGGATCAAAAAACTGGCACTAAAGAGCCCGGGGCCGGATGGCTGGAGGATTGACCATTTGCAGGCCATGGACGACAAAGCAGTTGAAGCCGTTGTGTCCTTCTACCATGAATGTGAGGCCAAGGCAGCATGGCCGCAGCAAATGACAGTCTCCCTTATAGCAATGCTGCCGAAGAATCTGACCCGGGAAAGACCAATCGCCTTGCTACACATCCTGTACAGGACCTGGGTCCGTTTGCGATGGGATTTGGTAAGTACTTGGCAGGCAGGCTATGCCACAACTGCCACGTACGACAAGGCAGTCCCAGGCAGTTGCTGCTTGGACGTGGCCGTAGGCAGACTACTGCGAAATGAGGTGGCGAAGACAAATGGAGTGCATGTGGTGTCACTCTTTGTGGACCTCGAGTCCTTTTTCGATACCATCCAATTTCAGCAATTGATCAGGGCAGCAACGGCCCTGCAATATCCACCGCTAATCCTGAAGATGGCACTGGAAGTGTACATGGGTGCCAGATATTTGGTGGCGGATGGGGTGCTGTCGGCAGGCATCAGAGCTACAAATGGCGTGCAAGCGGGTTGCCCAGCGGCGCCATCGTTGGCAAAGGTGGCATTGCACCCGGTGATAGATAAGATCCAAAGGCGACGAGATGTGGCAAACGTGGATTGTTGGTTGGATGATGTCTCAATTGACATCCAGCATAAGTCCTTTAAACAAGTGGCGGATAGTGCCATACGAGTCTACCGCAGCTTAAAGGACGGGATGGACGCTAATGGTTTCACGATTTCATCCAAGAAGACAGGGTTTGTGGCCAGCAGTACCCAGGCGAGCAAGCACCTGCGAGAACTCCTGTTGCCTCATGAGCCACAGGTGTACGACGTGATGCGTGACTTGGGCGTCGACAGTACAGGGGGGCGAAAGCGTCGCTTGGTGACGTCGGCGACGCGGGCCAAGAAAGCCCATGCGAGACATAGCAAACTGTCCAGGCTGGGGCCGCCGCCCAGCACTAAACTCCGCGTGGTCAAGGCAGCGATCACGTCCGTTGCTTTGTGGGGGCACCCCTCTGTGGGGGTATCACCCAAAAGAATGAAATGGCTCCGAACAGTGGTAGGAAAACACCTGGGTAAATACAAGCTTGGGAGTTTGGAAACCATCTTGGACATGGGAGCCAAGAAATGCCAGGATCCAAAGCGCACAATCCACAAGCAGCATTTCAAAGTGGTGGCCAAAGTTTTCCGTGCATGGATTGGTGGCGGAAAAGCCCACTTTGACTTGGTCTGGAAAACCACTTGGAAGAGGTTGAGTTCGTCCAAACACCACTGGCCACTGGTCGCGGGACCGATGGCAGCAACCATGGCGTACTTAATGGATCTGAAGGTGGATGCCAGTGACCCAGGCAAATGGAAGAGAGGAAGTGTCCTCAACGTTGATTGGACCCAGCCACGCATGGGTAGCCTCGCCTACAAATGGCTTGAGGGATTCCTGGAGGAACAGAAACGGGCTGCAATAGCGCGACAGGCAGGTGGCGCTGGTGCCCAAGAGGGGCTGGATTGGACGCCGCATCACAAGCTGACGAAGCTGGGAGGCCTAAGCCCAGGCCTTATGGAAGGTATAAAGTCAGTGTGGCACGCGGGCGTCATCACGGAGTCCAAGCCAGGATGGTGCAAGAAGTGCCAAATGCCAGCAACTCTGGAGCATGTCCTCAAGGAATGTCCTTACTGGCGTGAACAAGGGTTCAAAGAACCCAAGCTCCAGGAATACTTGCGTCACAAATACCCATGGGAGTGTCTGTGGACAAGGGCACTCCTGCCGAAGCCGGCGGTGTGGCACCCGAAGCCGCCGGAACACCTTTTAGGTCTGCGTTACCAAGGATGCTTCGCAGCTGATGCAAAAGTGGAAGCGGAAGGCTTGATCTTCGCCACTGACGCAAGTGGAGGTCCAGGAGGAATAGACCCACGTGTACAAACATCAGCCCTCGCAGTGGTGGCTATGTCCTGGACAAAAGGTGTCCTGGTGGAAGTCGGACGGATTACAGAGCTGGTCTACCCGTGGCAGCCGGTGGTGGACATGGAGCGCCGTGCACTTTTCCGACTAATGGAGCACACGGAGGATCTGATTGATGTCACTATGGATTGCAAGCCGGCAGTCCAAGTGCTACAAAAAACACAACCGCCGGAGGATGACCTGGAATGGAGCAAAGTGTGGAATGACAGGAAACGTATCAAGGCAACATGGGTCCCGTCCCACAAAACTGAAGAGGAATTCCTGGCGAAGATGGGGCCGGGTACGTTGTGGCGACGTGCAGCGAATGACATGGCAGACAAAGTATGTGGAGCAGTGGCGGCGGCTGCTTACAGCCCAGCGCACAAGAGGCGTGTCAAAGAGTTGGACAATGTGGTGCGCACACTTTCCCTGGCGTACGGTGCACGCGCAGCCCACATATTGCGGAAGCGCAAAGAAGAAGACTTCCCCTTCATCCTGGACCATGCGCATTACAAAGAGAAGATGGAAGCCTCGCAGAAAGCTGAGGGATGCAAAAAAGAGCAGGGCAGCGCCAAACTCAACAAACGCCAGCGGCTTTGGCAGTTGCTTAAAAACCCGGAGCGCGGGCATCAATGGGAGAAGGGCAGCGAACACCCCCGGAATTTAACACTGAAATGTCAACTGTGCGGGTTGTATGTACAACAAACCCTCACGAACTTGGAGGTGGTCTTGGAGCAGTACTGCGTCAACCAGCCGGAGGCGCGAGTGCGTGAAGAGTGGGGTATCCACCCCTCCCATAATATGGTGAATTTGGGAATCCGTTGGGTTTGCGCAAAGTGTGACAGAACACATGCACCGGTCAGCCAGAAGTGCAATAAAAGCCTGGCGGGTGAGTGCAAATCGCGGACTTCTCAGGGCAAGCTGGCTACCCAAGCGCAAACCCTTGTCAATGGTGGAAGTATGAGCAACGTCCAGTTTCAACAGCCTCGCGTTCAGTTTGGTGGGAAACACGCCAAAGCTAAGCCCCAAGCCAGCGCACAGCAGAAGATGTCATTGTTTGTTAGGCCTCGCCAAGCTGAGGGAACGCAGTAATTCCGCAGCCGTTTGGTGCAAGGCGACAGGGTTTTCGGCCTCGTAGCTGAGGGTGAGGGCCTCGCAACGGGGAATTGCGATTGGTGTTTACGGCCTTGCTTTGCTGAGGGAGTGTAGCTCGGCCTCGCGGTGCCGCGTGCTTGCGACATCGCTGAGGGTAAGAGAGGAGGCCTCGGCCTCGCAGAGCTGAGGGTGAAACAACGGCGTCCTCATCCTCAAAAGACCGGCCGGACGAGCAGCCGGAGAAATTGACCCTCCAGGTGCGAATCAAATTGGAGGATTCGTGGAAACCAATTTTGGAGGAGCAGTTCCTGGAAACAGACCCCAAGAGGGCAAACTACACTCACCTAAAAGCGGCGTGTCGCAGTCTCGCTCGCTGCAGCACAAGGAACGATTGGGTCTACCAAGCGGAGACCTACCTCAGTGAAGAGCGGAAGCAACTGTGGGCTTCTAAATTGCACAAGGCGGGCCTGTAGCAATGAGGCAATGGAAGACGGATGCTACGATGAGAAGACAAGGGTCCCGACTGCCATCCTGGTTAAGGAATCGGCCGGACAAAGGCAAGGGCAAAAGCAAGAACAAGCAGAAGGATCAGCCCCGAGAACGTTCCCCGCTTCGACAGGCCAGACACCCGGAGCAGCCTTGGGATAGGGAAGAGGAGAGTGCTTCGGAATCTCCGGTGGGTCCGGTACGCCTACGGGAGAGAGGAGAAGACAGTGCGGCCTCGCACCAAGCTGAGGGTGTCAATGAAGAGCAAGAGGCAAGCCAGCCTCGTACAGTCACGCTGGCGGAAGGGCCAGGTGCCCACAATATGGCCTCGCAGGAAGCTGAGGGAAAGGAGAAAAAGGAAGCCATGGGGCAAGTCAAGCCTGTGCACCTTTTGGTGCATAAACTGCAGAACCAGCAAAGGCCACGGACAGCGCTCCATTGGCTTGGGGAGGTCCAATTGGTCCGCAACCCAACGACAGGGCAAAGCTTACAGCCTAGGGTGCTTCCCTTTATAGGTGCGGGGCGCACTCGACGAGGATATGCTCTGGATCGGCTATGGGTCATGAAACTAGCGATGGAACCCCAGAGCTTTGGCAACGAAGCAGGGTATGGGGAACACTTCCCCACCCTGGTCACCAGGACCCTGTGGGCAGGATGGATTGGAGTCCTTTTCGACGAAGCGGTGGAGGGTTACTGCCACCACTACTTCTATGGAAGTATCATCCGCAGGGCAGAGCTGTTCAACACATGGTGGCAGGAACATCGCCATGAAGCCGGGGTCCTCAGACAGTCCCTGTTTTACCTGGTGGCTATAACGTCATGGCTGACCATGCAAGGAGTTGCTCTATCGGATGTCACGGTGAGCAACGTTGGGCGCGACCCAATGTCAGGATCGCTACCACGGGCAGTGTTCTTTGACACGGCGGAGTGGACGACGCTGCAGGAGGAGAGATACAAGTTATCATGCGGCCTCGTACGCCTCCTGGAGAAATATGATGAGGAGCTACTGGCAACCATACGTGGATTGGTCAGAACGTACGACGGCAAGGCCAGCGCGCTTTGGATGGCGTGCGTAGGCAATGTCGGGCCATTTGCCCAGCACCTGCTGGATGCCGGGATTGCAAAACGAGGATGGGATGGAACCCTACTTTCGGTTCCGGCAACAGAGATCCAGAAAATCACGTTGGGCATGCCGTATGACGAAGCTGATGAGTGAGCAGCGCAGACCAGACAAGAAACATGGATAGTGGTCAGAGAGGCACCAAAAAAAAAAAACCGAATCAAAATACCGCCTCGGCGTGCTGGCTGAGGAGTTTCGGCCTCGACTTCGGTCTGAGGGGTGCAAGAGAGGGAAGTTCGGCCTCGGCATGACCTGAGGGAATTTTCGGCCTCGACCACGGTCTGAGGGAATGGATTTCGGCCTCGACAAATGTCTGAGGGAAGTGAGGGCTAGTACCGGTAGTCTCACTGTGCAGAGTTTGTAAGTTTCACCCTGATACCCCAGCCCCTTCGGGTGGCTACGCCAAGCAGCGTGCAGACGAAAGTTCCTGTCTGGCTCAAGTCTCGGCTCAACCCCGGTGGGGTGCGCAGGTAGTGAGCGGATCGGTGGCCTGGAGGCTGTACCTAAGGGTGGGCTCCAACAGGACTCAAACCGAAACCACTGTGTTTGCTCGGTAGTTCTGCCAGCCACATAGCTGCCTGTGTACGGCCTCGAGTGCTGAGGGAACTTTCGACCTGAGGGTTTGTCGGCCTCGCCTGAGCTGAGTTCGGCCTCACTACGGTTGAGGGACAACACCTCCTGGAACTGAGGTGCAAGAAGATAGCAGACCTGTGCGAGCGAATCGGGTTCCGAGGCCTTAACTTCCTTTGGTGGAACAGGGCCCCGTCTCAACCCCAGGATTCCGCCCGTGGGCTATCGGCGACCAAAGTGGCCGTCCACTGTGCCCTGGACAGTGTGCCACACGCCAAAGAGACTTGCTGCAAGGCAGACGGAGAGCGACGGACCATGCCGGCAATTGCATGCTGTGTATTTGCATGGTCACACCAGGGGCGTAGTGAAGGACTCTTCCTGGAACTGTCGCAGTCATATCGTATCCACTTTGTCCGTCGCACCAGGAGAGGCAACATAGCCTGGGGCAGCTGTGGGAATTGGAATGTCCAAAGAAGCCTGAATGCAGCTAACCTCCACTTGCAGCTCCGGAACTTCCGATGCTGTGAAGATGCGAGACTTTGGAACATCGATTTCTATGTCGATCCCACAGACCCATCCCTGATGATTGATGGCAGCGGACGTGTAATCAGATACCTGGGAAGGCTGGTGATAATGGTGTATGGCCCTGATGTGTCGAGAAGGATGCTGGCCTTGTCGGAAGATGATGAGGAATGGATGCTCCTTTGAGGTGATGGAATGTCGCCGGCCAGTAACCAGGCAAGTGGAAGTGGATTGAATTGCGAGCACAGCCTCGCCACTAAGGGCCATGTGAGGGCAAACCCGAATGCAGGCTTAGCTTGCCGGAATGAGGGTGATCAACATACCCTCGCAGAACAATGCTTTCAGAACCCGTGAAACCAGCGGAGATGCCATGTGAGGCTATGCAAGGGCAGTTTCGGCCTCGCTATGCTGGAGCAAAGGTTCGGCCTCGCCGGGCTAAGGGAATGGATGGTTCGGCCTCGCCACGGCTGAGGGAACAACAGAAGGGTTGCGAAAACGCCTCGCTGATGAAGAACGGTGCATGAAGTTCCGGCCTCGCTTCAGCTGAGGGAAGAATGATGACAAGCAGTTCCTGGAAAAGATGCCGCATGGGCACAAGAGGGACTGATAATTGCGAGCATGACATGGAATGGGCAGACCGGGCACTGGAATGAATGCCGGAATTGAGTCCTGGAGACTCTGGAAGCACTGCATGCAGCTTGGACGGCTGATGCTACTGGGTGCAAAGCGGTCAAGAGCTTGAAGCATAGACTCCGCGGTGCCGGTGTGTCGGAGCAATTGATAGAAGACAACCGCAGCCCAGCAGTGCTCAATCACACAAAGCAATCATTCGGCCTCGACTTAGGTCTGAGGGAATGTGAGATATGGAAAGAGCAAACTCCAGAATATGGATAAAGGAAACTGGCCAGGCATGGAGGCCAGCAAAGAGCAGGTACCAGCATTGCACTGGAGAAGCCTCGAGTCCCAATGGCAGTGAACTTTGTGGTGAGGAATACGTCGACTGGTAAGTAAGTGCGAGAAAGCCAGGGCGATTCTGGGGAGAACAGCAAGGCACGGTTAGTAAGTGCGAGAACACCGGAGCTGCTGAGAACCCTGGATTAGCCGGGACGTACTCCGTGAGGATTCGTTGTCACTGCTTTCAGAAATGCCCACAAGGACCAAGCATGCAGCTAACCCGTGGTTGCAGAGTGGGCCTCACTTCGGTTGAGGGTAATCGACTCCCAAGTGAGAGTATGGAGTTTTGGTGGCAAACAAGAGAGCCAGCCGACTGTCTTTGGAACAATGGCTACGGCTGGATTGGAGAATGTCAAGTCTCACAATGGATAGCGGCCTCGTACATAATATCCTCACAGGCAGGGTGGGTTTGACCTGGTAGTCGGCACCTTGCCCGGCCCCCTGTCAGGCGCCTGTACCGGCCACCTGTTGAAGGTGTGTGGCGTGGGGTCACCGGTGCGTAGCGGCGATTTCGGTCGCTTAGCGTCCTCCAGCCTAAAAAGGGGTATGTTTGGGCAGGTACTTCACCTGTTCCTCCTGCTTGGCTCGTGTTGGAGATGTGTGAATCGAGGGCATGGATCCGTCAAGGTGAGATGACGAGAAAGTGCAGAATTGGGCCTCAATCGGAACGGTCTATGTATGGGGATTGACCACCCCGCCGGTAGAGGGATAGCGGCCTCTGAGAATCGGAGGGCATGGATCACCTCCCGGCAAAAGCCACAGGAAGTATGCCCTGTGCATCAAGAGGCAGCCACCGTAACCAGAGTCCATGAAGCCTTGGGCCATGACCTGGTTTGAAGACATGTCCGGCCTCACTACGGTTGAGGGGTGTGGATGGAAGCACTCAGGACATGCAATGAGACTCGTAGAACGAGCATCTGGGTCTACAGGAATGACCTCCATTCGGTTGAGGGATAGCGGCCTCCACGAACGAGGGCATGGATCACCTCCCGAATAGACAACACAGAGAATGTGCAAGCATACAGGCAATTTGCCTTGGCCAAAGTCTTCAAGCCAATGGCAACGACTTGGTCAAAACGACATTCCGGCCTCACTTCGGTTGAGGGTAGCGGTACGTCAAAACCGAGGACAAGGAATGAGAGGGGGAACTTACCGGCAGTTTCACCCCACAGTTTTAGCAAGCTTTTGTTTCACTTGAACCCACAGCCCCTTCGGGTGGCTACGCCTCGCAGCGTGCAGACGAAAGTTCCTGTCTGGCTCAAGGTTTCGGCTCAACCCCGGTGGGGTGCTCAGGTAGGGAGTGCTGTTGCCTGGAGACTGTACCTAAGGGTGGGCTCCAACAGGACTCAAACCGCAACCACTGTGTTTGCTTGGTAGTCGGCTGCCAGCAACATAGCTGCCTGAGTACGGCCTCGCCAAGTGCTGAGGGAACTTTTCGGCCTCGCTTCGGCAGAGGGTGTGTTTTCGGCCTCGCTTCGGCAGAGGGAGTGGCCAAGTTTCGGCCTCGCTCCGGCTGAGGACACATAAAGTTCGGCCTCACTACGGTTGAGGGTATCTTCCGGCCTCGCATTGCTGAGGTGCTGGTGGGACTGGCATCAGGCTGCAGTAGTCATGGGGAAGCATTGTACTGTGTGTGCCCACTGCGAGGTGGGTTGGGTCTGGAATGAAGACTTGTACTACAACCCGAACTGCTGGCATTGCGGAAAGGCGTGGAAAAAGGCCACTTACCGTGAGCGAGCATGGTCAAGCCAGCGGAAGAAGTGGCAGTGGCCAAAGGAAGATGCTACTTGGTGGACAAGACCTGCCAAGAACAAAGAAGGGATGGCCGACCAAGCCCTCACGAAGGCGTGGGGTACGCTTTCTATGGAGGCAAAGAAGGCCATCGAAGAAGCAGGATGGAAGCCGCGGACGATGGAGCCGGGGCCAATTTGGCCCCCGGGATTACCTGGCAATGGATCGCAGGCAGAAAGCATGTCGCAGAAGGAGTACCATGCGGCCATTGAGACTGTGTGGCAAGGAGCCGAGCCTGCAGTGCAAAGGCTCCTCAGAGCGGCGGGTATACCCCCGCCGGGGGATTACAAGCCTGAGGACGAGACGCCAAAGCAGGAACTCAGCCGCCATGTTGGTACATACAGACGAACGACAAACAAGCTGAGAACGCTCATTGAGAAGAAGGTCCGGCTTCAAGACAAAACGGAGAAGATCAAGAGCGAGTTTGAGCAGGCCATGAAGCAGCTTGCGCAAGTCAGCCAGGCCATCCAGGCCACGGAGCTGGAGGTAGCGGAAGCACAGAAGAAGGTCCAAGCCTGTGTGAAGGATGAAGAGGACTCGCCATACAAGGACGTCGCGGCCTACCTGGAAAAGGAAGGGATCATCCTGTCTGAGGAGCAAGCGGAGGCGCTCAAAACAAGGATGGCAGTCAAAGTCGTGGAGACAGACTGGACGGGAGTCTTGGGACCAAGAGAGCCGAGCATGCCAGTTGAACTTGGCATATATGGGCCGATGCGCATGTCTCGAGATGTGTCAGTCAGGGCAACGCCGACGGGGCGCGAACGCTCGCCGGCGCGTGCCCAGGGCGAGTGAAACCTCAGGCTGGGACAGGAGCGGAGGGGCCGACACCTCAGGGCAGCTCCTGGTCCGAACAGCCAAAATATGAAAGAAAGACAAGTAGAGGAGTCTCAATGGGGAGACTCTGATTTCTCTTTTGACGGTGGCCGAAAGCAGTGTCACGGGGACATTGTATGGCCACAGGTACATGGGGAAGGCAGTCAAGCTGTGTATAGTACCCAAGTGCCTAATACAAACAGCACAGTGGAAGACAGCCAAGAGAGCTGGAGTCCAGTAACGCGGGGTCCAAAGTCAGCCCGTGCTGTGGATAGCAGTTGGGCGGTCACAGGGCCCAGATACTTCGGTCTGGGAGGTGCGGACCATGAGGATGAATGTGTGAATTCGGCCTCGCAAAAAGCAGAGGGAAGCCAAACACAGATGGGAGACCCAACTGCGGTAAGAGGGGATAGCCTAAAGGCCTCGCAGAAAGCTGAGGAAGCAAGGTTGTCGGCCTCGCAAAGTGCTGAGGGTCACCAAAGGAAGCAAAAGCCCAAGAAACGGAAAGCGCACCCAAGAGCACCACCTAAGGATCTACCACAGGAGTGGCAAATGTTGTTATCAAGTGGTGGGTAGATATGATGCTTCCAGTGAGGCTGCCGCACTCGAAGCCATTGAGAAACTGGAAGAGCAGGAACTCAACCCGCTACAACAACGAGCATGCCACGAAGTGCTTCGTTCCTTTGTGGAGCAGGACGCACAATATGCCAAATGGATCTTGGCAGATGTGGTAAGTGGGTATCGCCAAGATGATAAGGCCGAATGCGTCAAAATCACCTCGGCTAACATCACCAGCTGGAGGAAACCCATAGCGGCATGGATACACGAACTAGGACCGGACCTGGTGGTGCTGCAGGAAACCCATCTCAAGACGGAGGGTATCCAGCAAGCCATGAGCCATTGCCAAGATATGGGATACACCTTCATTGGCATGCCAGGCAGTACAAAAACTAAGGGTGTACAAGGAGGCCTGGCAGTGGTGGCACCCCGACATAGGAACCTGCGATACCTTACTGAGTATGGGACAGGACCGGCGGGCTTCCTGGCATGTGCCATGAGAAATAAAGGCTGGGATTTGATCATCGTCAGTCTGTATTTGGAGAGCGGGGTCGGATTCCAGGCTCCAAACAATATCCAAGTACTGGCGAGACTGATAGCCTTTCTCAAGGGCTGCAAAGTGCCATATATGGTGCTGGGTGATTGGAATGAAGCCCAGGATACCATGAGGGGCACAACTCTGGCGACAGAAGTTGGTGGTGCATTTGTTGGAGTGGGGGAACCAACGGCCCAAGGATCGGACGAAATCGATTACGGGCTGGTTGCGAAATGCTTGGTGCCCATCCTGCAAGTGAAAACGGATTGGGAAACCCCTTTTCGGCCTCATGCTGCAATGCATTGGAGGGTAGCCCAACCGTGCAGTAGCCCTGATGTTCCCCAGATGAAGAAGGCGGGAGCACTGGTGACGGAGACTGTGGAATACGAACCAGTTCAAAACACACAGAGCATCAACATCTTGGATGAACCCAAGATGGTAGATGAGCTCAGTGAGACATTTGCTCACCTGAGTGCCGGTGTGGAGAGGTCGATCACAGGCCGAATCGACGGTATGGGTGTTGTTAAATCGGAGATTGTGCGGAAGAAATTGGTGGTCAACAACCCGGAGAACGTTGTCTGGACGGGCAAGAGGGCGGCCTTTTGGAACCGGGTCCAACAATGGGTCAAACAAGGCAGACATCATGGCGATGCACATCCGGTGGCGCGTCTGGTCCAACGCAGGCTCGGCGAGTATTACGAGGGTGATGCGCAGAACCAGGAGGATATGCTTGCGAGTATCCTGGGCCGGGGTACGGACGCTAGGCTTGTTCTGAAGCGCATCGACGAACAGCAATGCTACGCGAGAAAGGCGGATATGGAGGAGACAGCCCACCAGTACAAGCAATGGCTCAGTAAGGCCATGGAAAAGGGCATGCGACCATTATACAATGCCTTGCGAAAAGAAGAACAAGTGGTACACAGACCCTACATGGAATATGACATGCTGGAACGGCCACACATTCGCCGAGACCACTGGGCGGCAGTGTGGACGACGGGCCAGCCGTTGGCAAAATCGGCCTCGCTCATGACGGAGCTTGAGGATGCAGCCAAAAACAAGCGGCCAGCGTGGAGCCGCTGAACCCTGTCGAGGTCAAGGCAAGGATCAAAAAACTGGCACTAAAGAGCCCGGGGCCGGATGGCTGGAGGATTGACCATTTGCAGGCCATGGACGATAAAGCAGTGGAACTAAAGTTGGCTGGAGGATTGACCATTTGCAGGCCATGGACGATAAAGCAGTGAAGCCGTTGTGTCCTTCTACCATGAATGTGAGGCCAAGGCAGCATGGCCGCAGCAAATGACAGTCTCCCTTATAGCAATGCTGCCGAAGAATCTGACCCGGGAAAGACCAATCGCCTTGCTACACATCCTGTACAGGACTTGGGTCCGTCTGCGATGGGATTTGGTAAGTACTTGGCAGGCAGGCTATGCCACAACTGCCACGTACGACAAGGCAGTCCCAGGCAGTTGCTGCTTGGACGTGGCCGTAGGCAGACTACTGCGAAATGAGGTGGCAAAGACAAATGGAGTGCATGTGGTGTCACTCTTTGTGGACCTCGAGTCCTTTTTCGATACCATCCAATTTCAGCAATTGATCATGGCAGCAACGGCCCTGCAATATCCACCGCTAATCCTGAAGATGGCACTGGAAGTGTACATGGGTGCCAGATACTTGGTGGCGGATGGGGTGCTATCGGCAGGCATCAGAGCTACAAATGGCGTGCAAGCGGGTTGCCCAGCGGCGCCATCGTTAGCAAAGGTGGCATTGCACCCGGTGATAGAAAAGATCCAAAGGCGACGAGATGTGGCAAACGTGGACTGTTGGTTGGATGATGTCTCAATTGACATCCAGCATAAGTCCTTTAAACACGTGGCGGATAGTGCCATACGAGTCTACCGCAGCTTAAAGGACGGGATGGATGCTAATGGTTTCAAGATTTCATCCAAGAAGACAGGGTTTGTGGCCAGCAGTACCCAGGCGAGCAAGCACCTGCGTGAACTCCTGCTGCCTCATGAGCCACAGGTGTACGACGTGATGCGTGACCTGGGCGTCGACAGTACAGGGGGGCGAAAGCGTCGCTTGGTGACGTCGGCAACGCGGGCCAAGAAAGCCCATGCGAGACATAGCAAACTGTCTAGGCTGGGGCCGCCGCCCAGCACTAAACTCCGCGTGGTCAAGGCAGCGATCACATCAGTTGCTTTGTGGGGGCACCCATCTGTGGGGGTTTCACCCAAAAGAATGAAATGGCTCCGAACAGTGGTAGGAAAACACCTGGGTAAATACAAGCTTGGGAGTTTGGAAACCATATTGGACATGGGAGCCAAGAAATGCCAGGATCCAAAGCGCACAATCCACAAGCAGCATTTCAAAGTGGTGGCCAAAGTTTTCCGTGCATGGATCGGTGGCGGAAAAGCCCACTTTGACTTGGCCTGGAAAACCACTTGGAAGAGGTTGAGTGCGGCCAAACACCACTGGCCACTGGTCACGGGGCCGATGGCAGCAACCATGGCGTACTTACTGGATCTGAAGGTAGATGCCAGTGACCCAGGCAAATGGAAGAGAGGGAGTGTCCTCAACGTTGATTGGACCCAGCCACGCATGGGTAGCCTCGCCTACAAATGGCTTGAGGGATTCCTGGAGGAACAGAAGCGGGCTGCGATAGCGCGACAGGCAGGTGGCGCTGGTGCCCAAGAGGGGCTGGATTGGACGCCGCATCACAAGCTGACGAAGCTGGGAGGCCTCAGTCCAGGCCTTATGGAAGGTATAAAGTCAGTGTGGCACGCGGGCGTCATCACGGAGTCCAAGCCAGGATGGTGCAAGAAGTGCCAAATGCCAGCAACTCTGGAGCATGTCCTCAAGGAATGTCCTTACTGGCGTGAACAAGGGTTCAAAGAACCCAAGCTCCAGGAATACTTGCGTCACAAATACCCATGGGAGTGTCTGTGGACAAGGGCACTCCTGCCAAAGCCGGCGGTGTGGCACCCGAAGCCGCCGGAACACCTTTTAGGTCTACGTTACCAAGGATGCTTTGCAGCAGATGCAAAAGTGGAAGCGGAAGGCTTGATCTTCGCCACTGACGCAAGTGGAGGTCCAGGAGGAATAGACCCACGTGTACAAACATCAGCCCTCGCAGTGGTGGCTATGTCCTGGACAAATGGTGTCCTGGGGGAAGCCGGACGGATTACAGAGCTGGTCTACCCGTGGCAGCCGGTGGTGGACATGGAGCGCCGTGCACTTTTCCGACTAATGGAGCACACGGAGGATCTGATTGATGTCACTATGGATTGCAAGCCGGCAGTCCAAGTGCTACAAAAAACACAACCGCCGGAGGATGACCTGGAATGGAGCAAAGTGTGGAATGACAGGAAACGTATCAAGGCAACCTGGGTCCCGTCCCACAAAACTGAAGAGGAATTCCTGGCGAAGATGGGGCCGGGCACGTTGTGGCGACGTGCAGCGAATGACATGGCAGACAAAGTATGTGGTGCAGTAGCGGCGGCTGCTTACAGCCCAGCGCACAAGAGGCGTGTCAAAGAGTTGGACAATGTGGTGCGCACACTTTCCCTGGCGTACGGTGCACGCGCAGCCCACATATTGAGGAAGCGCAAAGAAGAAGACTTCCCCTTCATTCTGGACCATGCGCATTACAAAGAGAAGATGGAGGCCTCGCAGAAAGCTGAGGGATGCAAAAAAGAGCAGGGCAACGCCAAACTCAACAAACGCCAGCGGCTATGGCAGTTGCTTAAAGACCCGGAGCGCGGGCATCAATGGGAGAAGGGCAGCGAACACCCCCGGAATTTAACACTGAAATGTCAACTGTGCGGGTTGTATGTACAACAAACCCTCACGAACTTGGAGGTGGTCTTGGAGCAGTACTGCGTCAACCAGCCGGAGGCGCGAGTGCGTGAAGAGTGGGGTATCCACCCCTCCCATAATATGGTGAATTTGGGAATCCGTTGGGTTTGCACAAAGTGTGACCGAACACATGCACCGGTCAGCCAGAAGTGCAATAAAAGCCTGGCGGGGGAGTGCAAATCGCGGACTTCTCAGGGCAAGCTGGTTACCCAAGCGCAAACCCTTGTCAATGGTGGAAGTATGAGCAACGTCCAGTTTCAACAGCCTCGCGTTCAGTTTGGTGGGAAACACGCCAAAGCCAAGCCCCAAGCCAGCGCACAGCAGAAGATGTCATTGTTTGTTAGGCCTCGCCAAGCTGAGGGAACGCAGTAATTCCGCAGCCGTTTGGTGCAAGGAGACAGGGTTTCGTCCTCGTAGCTGAGGGTGAGGGCCTCGCAACGGGGAATTGCGATTGGTTTTACGGCCTCGCTTTGCTGAGGGAGTGTAGCTCGGCCTCGCGGTGCTGCGTGCTTGCGACACCGCAGAGGGTAAGAGAGGAGGCCTCGGCCTCGCAGAGTGAGGGTGAAACAACGGCGTCCTCATCCTCAAGGCGGGCCTGTAGCAATGAGGCAATGGAAGACGGATGCTACGATGAGAAGACAAGGGTCCCGACTGCCATCCTGGTTAAGGAATCGGCCGGACAAAGGCAAGGGCAAAAGCAAGAGCAAGCAGAAGGACCAGCCCCGAGAACGTTCCCCGCTTCGACAGGCCAGACACCCGGAGCAGCCTTGGGAGAGGGAAGAGGAGAGTGCTTCGGAATCTCCGGTGGGTCCGGTACGCCTACGGGAGAGAGGAGAAGACAGCGCGGCCTCGCACCAAGCTGAGGGTGTCAATACAGAGCAAGAGGCAAGCGAGCCTCGTACAGTCACGCTGGCGGAAGGGCCAGGTGCCCACAATATGGCCTCGCAGGAAGCTGAGGGAAAGGAGAAAAAGGAAGCCATGGGGCAAGCCAAGCCTGTGCACCTTTTGGTGCACAAACTGCAGAACCAGCAAAGGCCAAGGACAGCGCTCCATTGGCTTGGGGAGGTCCAATTGGTCCGCAACCCAACGACAGGGCAAAGCTTACAGCCTAGGGTGCTTCCCTTCATAGGTGCAGGGCGCACTCGACGAGGATATGCTCTGGATCGGCTATGGGTCATGAAACTGGCGATGGAACCCCAGAGCTTTGGCAACGAAGCAGGGTATGGGGAACAATTCCCCACCCTGGTCACCAGGACCCTGTGGGCAGGATGGATTGGAGTCCTTTTCGACGAAGCGGTGGAGGGTTACTGCCACCACTACTTCTATGGAAGTATCATCCGCAGGGCAGAGCTGTTCAACACATGGTGGCAGGAACATCGCCATGAAGCCGGGGTCCTCAGACAGTCCCTGTTTTACCTGGTGGCTATAACGTCATGGCTGACCATGCAAGGAGTTGCTCTATCGGATGTCACGGTGAGCAACGTTGGGCGCGACCCAATGTCAGGATCGTTACCACGGGCAGTGTTCTTTGACACGGCGGAGTGGACGATGCTGCAGGAGGAGAGATACAAGCTATCAAGCGGCCTTGTACGCCTCCTGGAGAAGTATGATGAGGAGCTACTGGCAACCATACGTGGATTGGTCAGAACGTACGACGGCAAGGCCAGCGCGCTTTGGATGGCGTGCGTAGGCAATGTCGGGCCATTTGCCCAGCACCTGCTGGATGCCGGGATTGCAAAACGAGGATGGGATGGAACCCTACTTTCGGTTCCGGCAACAGAGATCCAGAAAATCACGCTGGGCATGCCGTATGACGAAGCTGATGAGTAAGCAGCGCAAGCCAGACAAGAAACATGGATAGTGGTCAGAGAGGCACCAAAAAAACCGAATCAAAATACCGCCTCGGCGTGCTGGCTGAGGAGTTTCGGCCTCGACTTCGGTCTGAGGGGTGCAAGAGAGGGAACTTCGGCCTCAGCATGGCCTGAGGGACTTTCGGCCTCGACCACGGTCTGAGGGAATGGATTTCGGCCTCGACAAATGTCTGAGGGAAGTGAGGGCTAGTACCGGTAGTCTCACTGTGCAGAGTTTGTAGCTTGTATGTTTCACCTATTAACCTCAGCCCCTTCGGGTGGCTACGCCAAGCAGCGTGCAGACGAAAGTTCCTGTCTGGCTCAAGGTTTCGGCTCAACCCCGGTGGGGTGCTCAGGTAGAGAGCGTCTTAGTGCCGTTGTGGCTGGCCCTGGGGCTTGTAACTAAGGGTAGGTTCCGTTTTGAGGCCCTGGCAAAACTGTGTTTGCTCGTAGGCCGGCTGACCGGCTAAGCTGTCATAGAGCGGCGGCCCGCCAACTGCTGCCGACGACGAAGGACGTTCGAGTGCACAGTTTCGGCCTCGCTTCGCTGGAGGGAAGCTTTTCGTCCTCGCGTCCTCTTCGGCCTGAAGTGCCCCAAACCCCCTTTTTGGCCTTGTAACCCTGGGTTTGGGCTCGTTCCAAGGCTTGCAATGCTTGGGTTGCTGTTCCCTGACCTCCGGTGCCCTCCTCGGGTTCGGCCTTCGAGCCTGCCACGTCCCTGGCTGCGCGGCTGTTTCCTGGTTTCCGGTGGTCCTCCATGGGGTCCAGCTCCTCGCGGTTGCGGCGTATCCCATGCCTTTCTGCCCTCACCGGAGTGGTGTGCTGCTTTGCCCCTTCCTTGTCCTTCGTCCCTTAGTTGCTGCTCCGTGTTTGTTTCCTCCCCCCTCTTGGTGCCTGCCTCTTCGGCCTGAAGAGCCCCAAACCCCCTTTTTGGCCTTGTTACACTGGGTTTGGGCTCGTTCCAAGGCTTGCAATGCTTGGGTTGCTGTTCCCTGACCTCCGGTGCCCTCCTCGGGTTCAGCAGTCGCGCCTGCCACGTCCCTGGCTGCGCGGCAGTTTCCTGGTTTCCGGTGGTCCTCCATGGGGTCCAGCTCCTCGTGGTTGCGGTGTATCCCATGCCTTTCTTCCCTCACCGGTGTGGTGTGCTGCTCTGCCCCTTCCTTGTCCTTCGTCCCTTAGGTGCTGCTCCGTGTTTGTTTCCTCTCCCCTCTTGGTGCCTGCCTCTTCGGCCTGAAGTGCCCCAAACCCCCTTTTTGGCCTTGTAACCCTGGGTTTGGGCTCGTTCCAAGGCTTGCAATGCTTGGGTTGCTGTTCCCTGACCTCCGGTGCCCTCCTCGGGTTCAGCATTCGCGCCTGCCACGTCCCTGGCTGCGCGGCTGTTTCCTGGTTTCCGGTGGTCCTCCATGGGGTCCAGCTCCTCGCGGTTGCGGCGTATCCCATGCCTTTCTGCCCTCACCGGAGTGGTGTGCTGCTTTGCCCCTTCCTTGTCCTTCGTCCCTTGGTTGCTGCTCCGTCTTTGTTTCCTCTCCCCTCTTGGTGCCTGCCTCTTCGGCCTGTTGTGCCCCAAACCCCCTTTTTGGCCTTGTTACCCTGGGTTTGGGCCCGCTCCAAGGCTTGCAATGCTTGGGTTGCTGTTCCCTGACCTCCGGTGCCCTCCTCGGGTTCAGCATTCGCGCCTGCCACGTCCCTGGCTGCGCGGCTGTTTCCTGGTCCTCCATGGGGTCCAGCTCCTCGCGGTTGCGGCGTATCCCATGCCTTTCTGCCCACCGGAGAGGTGTGCTGCTTTGCCCCTTCCTTGTCCTTCGTCCCTTAGTTGCTGCTCCGTGTTTGATTCCTCTCCCCTCTTGGTGCCTGCCTCTTCGGCCTGAAGTGCCCCAAACCCCCTTTTTGGCCTTGTAACCCTGGGTTTGGGCTCGTTCCAAGGCTTGCAATGCTTGGGTTGCTGTTCCCTGACCTCCGGTGCCCTCCTCGGGTTCAGCATTCGCGCCTGCCACGTCCCTGGCTGCGCGGCTGTTTCCTGGTTTCCGGTGGTCCTCCATGGGGTCCAGCTCCTCGCGGTTGCGGCGTATCCCATGCCTTTCTGCCCTCACCAGAGTGGTGTGCTGCTTTGCCCCTTCCTTGTCCTTCGTCCCTTAGTTGCTGCTCCGTGTTTGTTTCCTCTCCCCTCTTGGTGCCTGCCTCTTCGGCCTGAAGTGCCCCAAACCCCCTTTTTGGCCTTGTTACCCTGGGTTTGGGCTCGTTCCAAGTTGCTGCTCCCTGACCTCCGGTGCCCTCCTCGGGTTCAGCATTCGCGCCTGCCACGTCCCTGGCTGCGCGGCTGCTTCCTGGTTTCCGGTGGTCCTCCATGGGGTCCAGCTCCGCGCGGTTGCGGCGTATCCCATGCCTTTCTGCCTTCACCGGAGTGGTGTGCTGCTTTGCCCCTTCCTTGTCCCTCGTCCCTTAGTTGCTGCTCCGTGTTTGTTTCCTCTCCCCTCTTGGTGCCTGTGTCTTCGGCCTGAAGTGCCCCAAACCCCCTTTTTGGCCTTGTAACCCTGGGTTTGGGCTCGTTCCAAGGCTTGCAATGCTTGGGTTGCTGTTCCCTGACCTCCGGTGCCCTCCTCGGGTTCAGCATTTGCGCCTGCCGCGTCCCTGGCTGCGCGGCTGTTTCCTGGTTTCCGGTGGTCCTCCATGGGGTCCAGCTCCTCGCGGTTGCGGCGTATCCCATGCCTTTCTGCCCTCACCGGAGTGGTGTGCTGCTTTGCCCCTTCCTTGTCCTTCGTCCCTTAGTTGCTGCTCCGTGTTTGTTTCCTCCCCCCTCTTGGTGCCTGCCTCTTCGGCCTGAAGAGCCCCAAACCCCCTTTTTGGCCTTGTTACACTGGGTTTGGGCTCGTTCCAAGGCTTGCAATGCTTGGGTTGCTGTTCCCTGACCTCCGGTGCCCTCCTCGGGTTCAGCAGTCGCGCCTGCCACGTCCCTGGCTGCGCGGCAGTTTCCTGGTTTCCGGTGGTCCTCCATGGGGTCCAGCTCCTCGTGGTTGCGGTGTATCCCATGCCTTTCTTCCCTCACCGGTGTGGTGTGCTGCTCTGCCCCTTCCTTGTCCTTCGTCCCTTAGGTGCTGCTCCGTGTTTGTTTCCTCTCCCCTCTTGGTGCCTGCCTCTTCGGCCTGAAGTGCCCCAAACCCCCTTTTTGGCCTTGTAACCCTGGGTTTGGGCTCGTTCCAAGGCTTGCAATGCTT